>JAQFWZ010000074.1:1514591-1954591 GCA_027789725.1 Dendropsophus ebraccatus | reverse complement strand
CATGTGCTGATCGGTGTATTACATGTGCTGATCGGTGTATTACACGCCATGTGCTGATCGGTGTATTACACGCCATGTGCTGATCGGTGTATTACACGTCATGTGCTGATCGGTGTATTACATGTGCTGATCGGTGTATTACACGTCATGTGCTGATCGGTGTATTACACGTCATGTGCTGATCGGTGTATTACATGTGCTGATCGGTGTATTACATGTGCTGATCGGTGTATTACATGTGCTGATCGGTGTATTACATGTGCTGATCGGTGTATTACATGTGCTGATCGGTGTATTACATGTGCTGATCGGTGTATTACATGTGCTGATCGGTGTATTACATGTGCTGATCGGTGTATTACACGCCATGTGCTGATCGGTGTATTACACGTCATGTGCTGATCGGTGTATTACACGCCATGTGCTGATCGGTGTATTACACGTCATGTGCTGATCGGTGTATTACACGCCATGTGCTGATCGGTGTATTACACGTCATGTGCTGATCGGTGTATTACATGTGCTGATCGGTGTATTACACGTCATGTGCTGATCGGTGTATTACATGTGCTGATCGGTGTATTACACGCCATGTGCTGATCGGTGTATTACATGTGCTGATCGGTGTATTACATGTGCTGATCGGTGTATTACACGTCATGTGCTGATCGGTGTATTACATGTGCTGATCGGTGTATTACATGTGCTGATCGGTGTATTACATGTGCTGATCGGTGTATTACATGTGCTGATCGGTGTATTACATGTGCTGATCGGTGTATTACAAGTCATGTGCTGATCGGTGTATTACATGTGCTGATCGGTGTATTACATGTGCTGATCGGTGTATTACATGTGCTGATCGGTGTATTACATGTGCTGATCGGTGTATTACATGTGCTGATCGGTGTATTACATGTGCTGATCGGTGTATTACACGTCATGTGCTGATCGGTGTATTACATGTGCTGATCGGTGTATTACATGTGCTGATCGGTGTATTACACGCCATGTGCTGATCGGTGTATTACATGTGCTGATCGGTGTATTACATGTGCTGATCGGTGTATTACATGTGCTGATCGGTGTATTACATGTGCTGATCGGTGTATTACATGTGCTGATCGGTGTATTACATGTGCTGATCGGTGTATTACATGTGCTGATCGGTGTATTACACGTCATGTGCTGATCGGTGTATTACATGTGCTGATCGGTGTATTACATGTGCTGATCGGTGTATTACACGACATGTGCTGATCGGTGTATTACATGTGCTGATCGGTGTATTACATGTGCTGATCGGTGTATTACATGTCATGTGCTGATCGGTGTATTACATGTGCTGATCGGTGTATTACACGCCATGTGCTGATCGGTGTATTACATGTGCTGATCGGTGTATTACATGTGCTGATCGGTGTATTACATGTGCTGATCGGTGTATTACATGTGCTGATCGGTGTATTACATGTCATGTGCTGATCGGTGTATTACATGTGCTGATCGGTGTATTACACGCCATGTGCTGATCGGTGTATTACACGCCATGTGCTGATCGGTGTATTACATGTGCTGATCGGTGTATTACATGTGCTGATCGGTGTATTACATGTGCTGATCGGTGTATTACATGTGCTGATCGGTGTATTACATGTGCTGATCGGTGTATTACATGTGCTGATCGGTGTATTACACGTCATGTGCTGATCGGTGTATTACATGTGCTGATCGGTGTATTACATGTGCTGATCAGTGTATTACATGCGCTGATCGGTGTATTACATGCGCTGATCGGTGTATTACATGTGCTGATCGGTGTATTACATGTGCTGATCGGTGTATTACACGCCATGTGCTGATCGGTGTATTACATGTGCTGATCGGTGTATTACATGTGCTGATCGGTGTATTACACGTCATGTGCTGATCGGTGTATTACATGTGCTGATCGGTGTATTACACGCCATGTGCTGATCGGTGTATTACATGTGCTGATCGGTGTATTACATGTGCTGATCGGTGTATTACACGTCATGTGCTGATCGGTGTATTACATGTGCTGATCGGTGTATTACATGTGCTGATCGGTGTATTACATGTGCTGATCGGTGTATTACATGTGCTGATCGGTGTATTACATGTGCTGATCGGTGTATTACACGTCATGTGCTGATCGGTTTATTACATGTGCTGATCGGTGTATTACATGTGCTGATCGGTGTATTACATGTGCTGATCGGTGTATTACATGTGCTGATCGGTGTATTACATGTGCTGATCGGTGTATTACATGTGCTGATCGGTGTATTACATGTGCTGATCGGTGTATTACATGTGCTGATCGGTGTATTACATGTGCTGATCGGTGTATTACACGTCATGTGCTGATCGGTGTATTACATGTGCTGATCGGTGTATTACACGCCATGTGCTGATCGGTGTATTACATGTGCTGATCGGTGTATTACATGTGCTGATCGGTGTATTACACGTCATGTGCTGATCGGTGTATCACATGTGCTGATCGGTGTATTACATGTGCTGATCGGTGTATTACATGTGCTGATCGGTGTATTACATGTGCTGATCGGTGTATTACATGTGCTGATCGGTGTATTACACGTCATGTGCTGATCGGTGTATTACATGTGCTGATCGGTGTATTACATGTGCTGATCGGTGTATTACATGTGCTGATCGGTGTATTACATGTGCTGATCGGTGTATTACATGTGCTGATCGGTGTATTACACGTCATGTGCTGATCGGTGTATTACATGTGCTGATCGGTGTATTACATGTGCTGATCGGTGTATTACATGTCATGTGCTGATCGGTGTATTACATGTGCTGATCGGTGTATTACACGCCATGTGCTGATCGGTGTATTACATGTGCTGATCGGTGTATTACATGTGCTGATCGGTGTATTACATGTGCTGATCGGTGTATTACATGTCATGTGCTGATCGGTGTATTACATGTGCTGATCGGTGTATTACACGCCATGTGCTGATCGGTGTATTACACGCCATGTGCTGATCGGTGTATTACATGTGCTGATCGGTGTATTACATGTGCTGATCGGTGTATTACATGTGCTGATCGGTGTATTACATGTGCTGATCGGTGTATTACATGTGCTGATCGGTGTATTACATGTGCTGATCAGTGTATTACATGCGCTGATCGGTGTATTACATGCGCTGATCGGTGTATTACATGTGCTGATCGGTGTATTACATGTGCTGATCGGTGTATTACATGTGCTGATCGGTGTATTACACGTCACGCGCTGATCGCTGTATTACACGCCATGTGCTGATCAGGTGACTGATTCACCCGATAATTGGCCAATGTAAAGGTAAAGTTTCAGGATGTTCTGATTTCCTTATATTATAAACAGCCAAGTTTTTCTGGTTGACGTAATAAAAGTCTATGGCGGCATTTATCATCTACACATTTTATTTTAGCAGGCGGTGCTTTGTATGGGCTGCGCAAAATTTTATGGTTGTTGCGCAAAAATCGCAAGTGCCTTGATGCATCTTTTATGTCTAAGGGCCCTATTCCACAGTAACGATAATCGGACGGATCGGCCCCATTTGGCCGATTATCGTTGGGTGAAATAGAGAGAACGATCAGCCGATGATCGTGTCATCGGCTGATCGTTCATTTAGGGCCAGACCTAAAATCATCGTTTCCCCACCGCGCATTGCTACGGTTGAATAGCGGTGCGCGGCGGGCGACCGACGATTTGACAAGCAGCAGCAGCATCATACATTACCTGTCCAGTCTTCTCCGCGCAGTCTTCGTCCCCATGTCCCGCGTGCTCTATCTTCCGAATGGCCGGTCAGCTGACGGAGCGCTTAGCCAATCACAGGCCGGGACCGCTGCGGCCTGTGATTGGCTGAGTGTGGCCTGTCAGCTGACCGGCCATTCTGAAGATAGAGCGCGCGGGACCCGGGGACGAAGACTGCGCGGAGAAGAATCCTGGACAGGTAATGTATGATGCAAGGACATCGGTAACGATATCCCTGCAGCCCTCGCTCAACGATCATCGGGCCGTGGAATAGGACCAGTAAACGAGCGGCAATCTTACATCGTTGATCGGGCCCTCCTCGGCCCGTGGAATAGGACCCTAAGGCTGGATTCACACAGCATTTTTTGCTGTCCGTTTTTTTTTCATCCATTTTTGTAAAAAAAAAAAAAAAAACGGATTTAAAACGAATCAAAACGTATCTTTTTTTAGTGTAAGTAAAAACGTGGTGGACCATATTTTTGTGTACAACTAAAAAAAACTAATACATTTTGATCCCTTTTTTTATCCCTTTTTTATTATGGAAGTCAATGGAAAAAAACAGATCAAAACAGAGGCACACAAATGCATCCGTATTCTTCATCCATTTTTTACAAAAAGTGGATGGCAAAAATGCAGTGTGAACCCAGCCTAAAAAGCTTTGCTAGGGGAGGATTTTGCACAAAAAATTAAAATTTGCACATGATAAATCTAATGATAAAAGTAGTTACTAGAAAGCCCGGCCCCCCCCAGTGCAAACATTGAAAAAAGGTGCAGGTGGCGGAAACTGATGGAAAATAGCGCAAAACCCTTAATAATCTTGCACAGATTTTGCACAAATCTCCTTATTAGCAAAAACTAAAAATAAAACAGTAATGCAAACACAATGATAAATCTGCCCCAATGTATTTAGACTTTTAAGATTTCCATCAGCAGCTTCTCCCTAATATCACAGACAAAGCCGAATCCCCAATAATATGGTGAGAAAGTAAGTAATTCTTGTGTCTATCACTCACTGCTGCTATCATGGGGGTATAATCTAGCCTAGGCCAAAATATACATAGTCTGGGCTGGGGGTATATACTCTGGGTATAGTCTGGGCTGGGGGTATATACTCTGTTACACCGGGTATAGTCTGGGCTGGGGGTATATACTCTGTTACACCGGGTATAGTCTGGGCTGGGGGTATATACACCGGGTATAGTCTGGGCTGGGGGTATATACTCTGTTACATCGTGTATAGTCTGGGCTGGGGGTATATACTCTGTTACACCGGGTATAGTCTGGGCTGGGGGTATATACTCTGTTACACCGGGTATAGTCTGGGCTGGGGGTATATACTCTGTTACACCGGGTATAGTCTGGGCTGGGGGTATATACTCTGTTATACCGGGTATAGTCTGGGCTGGGGGTATATACTCTGTTACACCGGGTATAGTCTGGGCTGGGGGTATATACTCTGTTACACCGGGTATAGTCTGGGCTGGGGGTATATACTCTGTTAAACCGGGTACAGTCTGGGCTGGGGGTATATACTCTGTTACACCGGGTATAGTCTGGGCTGGGGGTATATACTCTGTTACACCGGGTATAGTCTGGGCTGGGGGTATATACTCTGTTACACCGGGTATAGTCTGGGCTGGGGGTATATACTCTGTTACACCGGGTATAGTCTGGGCTGGGGGTATATACTGTGTTACACTGGGTATAGTCTGGGCTGGGGATATATACTCTGTTACACCGGGTATAGTCTGGGCTGGGGGTATATACTCTGTTACACCGGGTATAGTCTGGGCTGGGGGTATATACTCTGTTACACCGGGTATAGTCTGGGCTGGGGGTATATACTCTGTTACACCGGGTATAGTCTGGGCTGGGGGTATATACTCTGTTACACCGGGTATTGTCTGGGCTGGGGGTATATACTCTGTTACACCGGGTATAGTCTGGGCTGGGGGTATATACTCTGTTACACCGGGTATAGCCTGGGCTGGGGGTATATACTCTGTTACACCGGGTATAGTCTGGGCTGGGGGTATATACTCTGTTACACTGGGTATAGTCTGGGCTGGGGGTATATACTCTATTAAACCGGGTATAGTCTGGGCTGGGGTTATATACTCTGTTACACCGGGTATAGTCTGGGCTGGGGGTATATACTCTGTTACACCGGGTATAGTCTGGGCTGGGGGTATATACTCTGTTACACCGGGTATAGCCTGGGCTGGGGGTATATACTCTGTTACACCGGGTATAGTCTGGGCTGGGGGTATATACTCTGTTACACTGGGTATAGTCTGGGCTGGGGGTATATACTCTATTAAACCGGGTATAGTCTGGGCTGGGGTTATATACTCTGTTACACCGGGTATAGTCTGGGCTGGGGGTATATACTCTGTTACACCGGGTATAGTCTGGGCTGGGGGTATATACTCTGTTACACCGGCACTGCCAATCACACCTGCACAAAAAACAAGGCATAAACAGTATATCCCAGTAACTGATAAAGTCCTTTTTGTGGGAATCAACTTCAAAGATAAAAATTGCTTGATCATAATATGTGTGTGGAGATGAAAAGAAAAAAAAAAATAATTTAAAAAGTTCTTTTCTTTATTCCAATATCAGCATTACAGGTAGAGAATACAGCGTGCTGTGTGGTGTTACAGGTAGAGAATACAGCGCTGTGTGGTGTTACAGGTAGAGAATACAGCGTGCTGTGTGGTGTTACAGGTAGAGAATACAGCGCTGTGTGGTGTTACAGGTAGAGAATACAGCGTGCTGTGTGGTGTTACAGGTAGAGAATACAGCGCTGTGTGGTGTTACAGGTAGAGAATACAGCGTGCTGTGTGGTGTTACAGGTAGAGAATACAGTGATGTGTGTTGTTACAGATAGAGAATACAGTGTGCTGTGTGGTGTTACAGGTAGAGAATACAGCGTGCTGTGTGGTGTTACAGGTAGAGAATACAGTGCTGTGTGGTGTTACAGGTAGAGAATACAGTGCTGTGTGGTGTTACAGGTAAAGAATACAGCGTGCTGTGTGGTGTTACAGGTAGAGAATACAGAGTGCTGTGTGGTGTTACAGGTAGAGAATACAGTGCTGTGTGGTGTTACAGGTAGAGAATACAGCGTGCTGTGTGATGTTACAGGTAGAGAATACAGCGTGCTGTGTGGTGTTACAGGTAGAGAATACAGCGTGCTGTGTGGTGTTACAGGTAGAGAATACAACGTGCTGTGTGGTGTTACAGGTAGAGAATACAGCGTGCTGTGTGGTGTTACAGGGAGAGAATACAGAGTGCTGTGTGGTGTTACAGGTAGATAATACAGCGCTGTGTGGTGTTACAGGTAGAGAATACAGCGCTGTGTGGTGTTACAGGTAGAGAATACAGCGCTGTGTGGTGTTACAGGTAGAGAATACAGTGCTGTGTGGTGTTACAGGTAGAGAATACAGCGTGCTGTGTGGTGTTACAGGTAGAGAATACAGTGTGCTGTGTGGTGTTACAGGTAGAGAATACAGTGCTGTGTGGTGTTACAGGTAGAGAATACAGTGCTGTGTGGTGTTACAGGTAGAGAATACAGCGTGCTGTGTGGTGTTACAGGTAGAGAATACAGTGTGCTGTGTGGTGTTACAGGTAGAGAATACAGTACTATGTGGTGTTACAGGTAGAGTATACAGTGCTGTGTGGTGTTTACAGGTAGAGAATGCAGTACTATGTGGTGTTACAGGTAGAGAATACAGCGTGCTGTGTGGTGTTACAGGTAGAGAATACAGCGTGCAGTGTGGTGTTACAGGTAGAGTATACAGTGCTGTGTGGTGTTACAGGTAGAGAATACAGCGTGCTGTGTGGTGTTACAGGTAGAGAATACAGCGTGCTGTGTGGTGTTACAGGTAGAGAATACAGCGTGCTGTGTGGTGTTACAGGTAGAGAATACAGTGCTGTGTGGTGTTACAGGTAGAGAATACAGCGCTGTGTGGTGTTACAGGTAGAGAATGCAGTGCTGTGTGGTGTTACAGGTAGAGAATAGTGCTGTGTGGTGTTACAGGTAGAGAATAGTGCTGTGTGGTGTTACAGGTAGAGAATACAGCGTGCTGTGTGGTGTTACAGGTAGAGAATACAGCGCTGTGTGGTGTTACAGGTAGAGAATACAGTGCTGTGTGGTGTTACAGGTAAAGAATACAGCGTGCTGTGTGGTGTTACAGGTAGAGAATACAGAGTGCTGTGTGGTGTTACAGGTAGAGAATACAGTGCTGTGTGGTGTTACAGGTAGAGAATACAGCGTGCTGTGTGATGTTACAGGTAGAGAATACAGCGTGCTGTGTGGTGTTACAGGTAGAGAATACAGCGTGCTGTGTGGTGTTACAGGTAGAGAATACAGCGTGCTGTGTGGTGTTACAGGTAGAGAATACAGCGTGCTGTGTGGTGTTACAGGGAGAGAATACAGCGTGCTGTGTGGTGTTACAGGTAGATAATACAGCGCTGTGTGGTGTTACAGGTAGAGAATACAGCGCTGTGTGGTGTTACAGGTAGAGAATACAGCGCTGTGTGGTGTTACAGGTAGAGAATACAGTGCTGTGTGGTGTTACAGGTAGAGAATACAGCGTGCTGTGTGGTGTTACAGGTAGAGAATACAGTGTGCTGTGTGGTGTTACAGGTAGAGAATACAGTGCTGTGTGGTGTTACAGGTAGAGAATACAGTGCTGTGTGGTGTTACAGGTAGAGAATACAGCGTGCTGTGTGGTGTTACAGGTAGAGAATACAGTGTGCTGTGTGGTGTTACAGGTAGAGAATACAGTACTATGTGGTGTTACAGGTAGAGTATACAGTGCTGTGTGGTGTTACAGGTAGAGAATGCAGTACTATGTGGTGTTACAGGTAGAGAATACAGCGTGCTGTGTGGTGTTACAGGTAGAGAATACAGCGTGCTGTGTGGTGTTACAGGTAGAGTATACAGTGCTGTGTGGTGTTACAGGTAGAGAATACAGCGTGCTGTGTGGTGTTACAGGTAGAGAATACAGCGTGCTGTGTGGTGTTACAGGTAGAGAATACAGCGTGCTGTGTGGTGTTACAGGTAGAGAATACAGTGCTGTGTGGTGTTACAGGTAGAGAATACAGCGCTGTGTGGTGTTACAGGTAGAGAATGCAGTGCTGTGTGGTGTTACAGGTAGAGAATAGTGCTGTGTGGTGTTACAGGTAGAGAATAGTGCTGTGTGGTGTTACAGGTAGAGAATACAGCGTGCTGTGTGGTGTTACAGGTAGAGAATACAGCGCTGTGTGGTGTTACAGGTAGAGAATACAGTGCTGTGTGATGTTACAGGTAGAGAATACAGCGTGCTGTGTGGTGTTACAGGTAGAGAATACAGTGTGCTGTGTGGTGTTACAGGTAGAGAATACAGTGCTGTGTGGTGTTACAGGTAGAGAATAGACTGCTGTGTGGTGTTACAGGTAGAGAATACAGTGCTGTGTGGTGTTACAGGTAGAGAATACAGTGCTGTGTGGTGTTACAGGTAGAGAATACAGCGCTGTGTGGTGTTACAGGTAGAGGATACAGTGTGCTGTGTGGTGTTACAGGTAGAGAATACAGCGTGCTGTGTGGTGTTACAGGTAGAGAATACAGTGTGCTGTGTGGTGTTACAGGTAGAGGATACAGTGCTGTGTGGTGTTACAGGTAGAGAATACAGTGCTGTGTGGTGTTACAGGTAGAGAATACAGTGCTGTGTGGTGTTACAGGTAGAGAATACAGGGTGCTGTGTGGTATTACAGGTAGAGAATACAGTGCTGTGTGGTGTTACAGGTAGAGAATACAGTGCTGTGTGGTGTTACAGGTAGAGAATACAGCGTGCTGTGTGGTGTTACAGGTAGAGAATACAGCGCTGTGTGGTGTTACAGGTAGAGAATACAGCGTGCTGTGTGGTGTTACAGGTAGAGAATACAGCGCTGTGTGGTGTTACAGGTAGAGAATACAGCGTGCTGTGTGGTGTTACAGGTAGAGAATACAGTGCTGTGTGGTGTTACAGATAGAGAATACAGTGTGCTGTGTGGTGTTACAGGTAGAGAATACAGCGTGCTGTGTGGTGTTACAGGTAGAGAATACAGTGCTGTGTGGTGTTACAGGTAGAGAATACAGTGCTGTGTGGTGTTACAGGTAGAGAATACAGCGTGCTGTGTGGTGTTACAGGTAGAGAATACAGAGTGCTGTGTGGTGTTACAGGTAGAGAATACAGTGCTGTGTGGTGTTACAGGTAGAGAATACAGCGTGCTGTGTGGTGTTACAGGTAGAGAATACAGCGTGCTGTGTGGTGTTACAGGTAGAGAATACAGCGTGCTGTGTGGTGTTACAGGTAGAGAATACAGCGTGCTGTGTGTGTTACAGGTAGAGAATACAGCGTGCTGTGTGGTGTTACAGTGAGAGATTACAGCGTGCTGTGTGGTGTTACAGGTAGATTATACAGCGCTGTGTGGTGTTACAGGTAGAGAATACAGCGCTGTGTGGTGTTACAGGTAGAGAATACAGCGTGCTGTGTGGTGTTACAGGTAGAGAATACAGTGCTGTGTGGTGTTACAGGTAGAGAATACAGCGTGCTGTGTGGTGTTACAGGTAGAGAATACAGAGGGGTGTGTGGTGTTACAGGTAGAGAATACAGTGCTGTGTGGTGTTACAGGTAGAGAATACAGTGCTGTGTGGTGTTACAGGTAGAGAATACAGCGTGCTGTGTGGTGTTACAGGTAGAGAATACAGTGTGCTGTGTGGTGTTACAGGTAGAGAATACAGTACTATGTGGTGTTACAGGTAGAGTATACAGTGCTGTGTGGTGTTACAGGTAGAGAATGCAGTACTATGTGGTGTTACAGGTAGAGAATACAGCGTGCTGTGTGGTGTTACAGGTAGAGAATACAGCGTGCTGTGTGGTGTTACAGGTAGAGTATACAGTGCTGTGTGGTGTTACAGGTAGAGAATACAGCGTGCTGTGTGGTGTTACAGGTAGAGAATACAGCGTGCTGTGTGGTGTTACAGGTAGAGAATACAGCGTGCTGTGTGGTGTTACAGGTAGAGAATACAGTGCTGTGTGGTGTTACAGGTAGAGAATACAGCGCTGTGTGGTGTTACAGGTAGAGAATGCAGTGCTGTGTGGTGTTACAGGTAGAGAATAGTGCTGTGTGGTGTTACAGGTAGAGAATAGTGCTGTGTGGTGTTACAGGTAGAGAATACAGCGTGCTGTGTGGTGTTACAGGTAGAGAATACAGCGCTGTGTGGTGTTACAGGTAGAGAATACAGTGCTGTGTGATGTTACAGGTAGAGAATACAGCGTGCTGTGTGGTGTTACAGGTAGAGAATACAGTGTGCTGTGTGGTGTTACAGGTAGAGAATACAGTGCTGTGTGGTGTTACAGGTAGAGAATAGACTGCTGTGTGGTGTTACAGGTAGAGAATACAGTGCTGTGTGGTGTTACAGGTAGAGAATACAGTGCTGTGTGGTGTTACAGGTAGAGAATACAGCGCTGTGTGGTGTTACAGGTAGAGGATACAGTGTGCTGTGTGGTGTTACAGGTAGAGAATACAGCGTGCTGTGTGGTGTTACAGGTAGAGAATACAGTGTGCTGTGTGGTGTTACAGGTAGAGGATACAGTGTGCTGTGTGGTGTTACAGGTAGAGAATACAGTGTGCTGTGTGGTGTTACAGGTAGAGGATACAGTGTGCTGTGTGGTGTTACAGGTAGAGAATAGAGTGCTGTGTGGTGTTACAGGTAGAGAATACAGCGCTGTGTGGTGTTACAGGTAGAGGATACAGTGTGCTGTGTGGTGTTACAGGTAGAGAATACAGAGTGCTGTGTGGTGTTACAGGTAGAGAATACAGCGTGCTGTGTGGTGTAACAGGTAGAGAATACAGTGTGCTGTGTGGTGTTACAGGTAGAGAATACAGCGTGCTGTGTGGTGTTACAGGGAGAGAATACAGCGTGCTGTGTGGTGTTACAGGTAGAGAATACAGCGCTGTGTGGTGTTACAGGTAGAGAATACAGCGTGCTGTGTGGTGTTACAGGTAGAGAATACAGCGTGCTGTGTGATGTTACAGGTAGAGAATACAGCGTGCTGTGTGGTGTTACAGGTAGAGAATACAGCGTGCTGTGTGGTGTTACAGGTAGAGAATACAGCGTGCTGTGTGGTGTTACAGGTAGAGAATACAGCGTGCTGTGTGGTGTTACAGGTAGAGAATACAGCGCTGTGTGGTGTTACAGGTAGAGAATACAGCGCTGTGTGGTGTTACAGGTAGAGAATACAGCGCTGTGTGGTGTTACAGGTAGAGAATACAGCGCTGTGTGGTGTTACAGGTAGAGAATACAGTGTGCTGTGTGGTGTTACAGGTAGAGAATACAGTGCTGTGTGGTGTTACAGGTAGAGAATACAGTGCTGTGTGGTGTTACAGGTAGAGAATACAGTGCTGTGTGGTGTTACAGGTAGAGAATACAGGGTGCTGTGTGGTATTACAGGTAGAGAATACAGTGCTGTGTGGTGTTACAGGTAGAGAATACAGTGCTGTGTGGTGTTACAGGTAGAGAATACAGCGTGCTGTGTGGTGTTACAGGTAGAGAATACAGCGTGCTGTGTGGTGTTACAGGTAGAGAATACAGTGTGCTGTGTGGTGTTACAGGTAGAGAATACAGTGCTGTGTGGTGTTACAGGTAGAGAATACAGTGCTGTGTGGTGTTACAGGTAGAGAATACAGTGTGCTGTTTGATGTTACAGGTAGAGAATACAGCGTGCTGTGTGGTGTTACAGGTAGAGAATACAGTGCTGTGTGGTGTTACAGGTAGAGAATACAGCGCTGTGTGGTGTTACAGGTAGAGAATACAGTGCTGTGTGGTGTTACAGGTAGAGAATACAGAGTGCTGTGTGGTGTTACAGGTAGAGAATACAGTGTGCTGTGTGATGTTACAGGTAGAGAATACAGTGTGCTGTGTGGTGTTACAGGTAGAGAATACAGTGTGCTGTGTGGTGTTACAGGTAGAGAATACAGCGTGCTGTGTGGTGTTACAGGTAGAGAATACAGTGTGCTGTTTGATGTTACAGGTAGAGAATACAGTGTGCTGTGTGATGTTACAGGTAGAGAATACAGTGCTGTGTGGTGTTACAGGTAGAGAATACAGTGCTGTGTGGTGTTACAGGTAGAGAATACAGCGTGCTGTGTGGTGTTACAGGTAGAGAATACAGTGCTGTGTGGTGTTACAGGTAGAGAATACAGTGCTGTGTGGTGTTACAGGTAGAGAATACAGCGTGCTGTGTGGTGTTACAGGTAGAGAATACAGTGTGCTGTGTGGTGTTACAGGTAGAGAATACAGCGCTGTGTGGTGTTACAGGTAGAGAATATAGTGTGGTGTTACAGGTAGAGAATACAGTGTGCTGTGTGGTGTTACAGGTAGAGAATACAGTGTGCTGTGTGATGTTACAGGTAGAGAATACAGTGCTGTGTGGTGTTACAGGTAGAGAATACAGTGCTGTGTGGTGTTACAGGTAGAGAATACAGTGTGCTGTGTGGTGTTACAGGTAGAGAATACAGCGCTGTGTGGTGTTACAGGTAGAGAATACAGCGTGCTGTGTGGTGTTACAGGTAGAGAATACAGTGTGGTGTGTGGTGTTACAGGTAGAGGATACAGCGTGCTGTGTGGTGTTACAGGTAGAGAATACAGTGTGCTGTGTGGTGTTACAGGTAGAGAATACAGTGCTGTGTGGTGTTACAGGTAGAGAATACAGTGCTGTGTGGTGTTACAGGTAGAGAATACAGTGTGCTGTGTGGTGTAACAGGTAGAGAATACAGTGCTGTGTGGTGTTACAGGTAGAGAATACAGCGTGCTGTGTGGTGTTACAGGTAGAGAATACAGTGTGCTGTGTGGTGTTACAGGTAGAGAATACAGTGTGCTGTTTGATGTTACAGGTAGAGAATACAGTGCTGTGTGGTGTTACAGGTAGAGAATACAGCGCTGTGTGGTGTTACAGGTAGAGAATACAGTGCTGTGTGGTGTTACAGGTAGAGAATACAGAGTGCTGTGTGGTGTTACAGGTAGAGAATACAGTGTGCTGTGTGATGTTACAGGTAGAGAATACAGTGTGCTGTGTGGTGTTACAGGTAGAGAATACAGTGTGCTGTGTGGTGTTACAGGTAGAGAATACAGCGTGCTGTGTGGTGTTACAGGTAGAGAATACAGTGCTGTGTGGTGTTACAGGTAGAGAATACAGTGTGCTGTTTGGTG
Organism: Dendropsophus ebraccatus; assembly: GCA_027789725.1. NCBI lineage: Eukaryota > Metazoa > Chordata > Amphibia > Anura > Hylidae > Dendropsophus > Dendropsophus ebraccatus. The sequence continues at coordinate 1,940,552 of JAQFWZ010000074.1, read as the reverse complement.
TTACAGGTAGACAATACAGTGTGCTGTGTGGTGTTACAGGTAGAGAATACAGTGCTGTGTGGTGTTACAGGTAGAGAATACAGCGCTGTGTGGTGTTACAGGTAGAGAATACAGCGTGCTCTGTGGTGTTACAGGTAGAGAATACAGTGTGCTGTGTGGTGTTACAGGTAGAGAATACAGTGCTGTGTGGTGTTACAGGTAGAGAATACAGTGCTGTGTGGTGTTACAGGTAGAGAATACAGTGTGCTGTGTGGTGTTACAGGTAGAGAATACAGTGTGCTGTGTGGTGTTACAGGTAGAGAATACAGCGTGCTGTGTGGTGTTACAGGTAGAGAATACAGTGTGCTGTTTGGTGTTACAGGTAGAGAATACAGCGTGCTGTGTGGTGTTACAGGTAGAGAATACAGTGCTGTGTGGTGTTACAGGTAGAGAATACAGTGTGCTGTGTGGTGTTACAGGTAGAGAATACAGTGCTGTGTGGTGTTACAGGTAGAGAATACAGCGTGCTGTGTGGTGTTACAGGTAGAGAATACAGCGTGCTGTGTGGTGTTACAGGTAGAGAATACAGTGCTGTGTGGTGTTACAGGTAGAGAATACAGCGCTGTGTGGTGTTACAGGTAGAGAATACAGCGTGCTGTGTGGTGTTACAGGTAGAGAATACAGCGTGCTGTGTGGTGTTACAGGTAGAGAATACAGCGTGCTGTGTGGTGTTACAGGTAGAGAATACAGCGTGCTGTGTGGTGTTACAGGTAGAGAATACAGTGCTGTGTGGTGTTACAGGTAGAGAATATAGTGCTGTGTGGTGTTACAGGTAGAGAATACAGTGTGCTGTGTGGTGTTACAGGTAGAGAATACAGTGCTGTGTGATGTTACAGGTAGAGAATACAGTGTGCTGTGTGGTGTTACAGGTAGAAAATACAGTGCTGTGTGGTGTTACAGGTAGAGAATACAGTGCTGTGTGGTGTTACAGGTAGAGAATACAGTGCTGTGTGGTGTTACAGGTAGAGAATACAGTGTACTGTGTGGTGTTACAGGTAGAGAATACAGTGCTGTGTGGTGTTACAGGTAGAGAATACAGCGTGCTGTGTGGTGTTACAGGTAGAGAATACAGTGTGCTGTTTGGTGTTACAGGTAGAGAATACAGCGTGCTATGCGGGTGGGACTACAATTAAATCATAAATTACTGCAAATAATTCAGTAACGCAATGAAACTGCAATGTGTGAACACAGCCTAGATGTTCTGCAACAGCTTTGGGCGGGGCATGTGCAGGGTGGAGGACTGTGATGTAACCGCTAAGGGAAAGTATTGCATTCTGGAACCTGTAGTACTGAGTACATCTGCTCAACCAGGAAGTTCAGAAACACAAAACAGAACAAAACCCCCCAAAACAAATGGATTTTTGGTAGTTTCAAAACTTGGACAGATAGGTAAGTAATGCGTTATGCTTCTGCAGAAGTTTCATTTTTTTTTTTTTTACCTCTACCTGGAGTTCCCCTTTAACAGAAGAGAAACAATAATGCCAAGCACCAGCCTCCTTTTAAAGTGTCCAGTGGTGTCATTCTTACTTAATCATGACAGATTGATCTCCAGCGCTGTCCTCATCAACACCCACACCTGTGTTACTGGAGCGATCACTGAAACAATGTTAGCTCGTCCCTGTAAGACCGGGCTGCAATGATGGTGAAATGTGTTTTGGGGATAAAGTTAATTTTCTAGGCAAATATTGACTTTACAAGTAATTGCTGTTAAAGGACAAGTCCGGCCAAAATTTATTTTTTTATATGTTATTACTTATGGAAACTTATACAATTTTCTAATGTACATTAATTATGGGAAATGCTCCTATACTGCTATTTCCCTTAATTTAGTGTATCAGGAAGTGTTAGAATTCTCTCAGAAGCAGTGACGTCACGACGAAAGGTGTAATTCCTATGGAGTGTTCAGCAGGGGGCGCTCTCTATATAGAAGTCAATAAGTACCATTGACTTCTATATATAGTGCGCCCCTGCTGGACACTCCATTGGAATTACAATGGATGTGTGTATGTAATGTACTGTACTTTGCAATTAAATACATTTATGGAATACTTTGGGGAGCAAGGACACTAAAGTATCCCATAAATGTAATCAATAAATACATTTGCTGGGCACCGAGCAGGGAGGGAGAGAAGTGCCATCTACCCCCCCCCCCTCCCTGCTCGGTGCTGGGAACATATACAAAGTACTACTCCTAGTTTCTGTGCTATCTATCGCTGCCCGCGTTACCGCTCACACAAGTGCCGCCCGCTCCGCCGCCGCTGGTCACAGAAGTGCCGCCCGCTGCGCCGCCGCCGTTCACAGAAGTGCCGCCCGCTCCGCTGCTGCCGCTCACAGTAGTGCCCCCTCCTCCTCCGCTCCCCCTCCTCCTCGAAACACTATGGCCTTGCTGACTCCCCGCCGCCTGCCCGTGCCGCTCCTCACACTATCCGGCCGGCCACCGCTCTCTGCTCCTGCAGGCCGGCCGCGTCAGCCCTCACCCACACCGGCTGGCAGCACGGCGCTCCTGGTGCTTCCTGGTGTCTCAGGCCGGTGTGGGTGAGGGCTGACGCGTCCGGCCTGCAGGTACAGAGAGCGGTGGCCGGCCGGATAGTGTGAGGAGCGGCACGGGCAGGCGGCGGGGAGTCAGCAGGGCCATAGTGTTTCGAGGAGGAGGGGGAGCGGAGGAGGAGGGGGCACTACTGTGAGCGGCGGCACTTCTATGAGCGGCGGCAGGGGCGGCCATAAGATAGCACAGGTACTACTCCCCCATTATCTGCAGATAAGTAGTACTTTGTATATGTTCCCAGCACCAAGCAGGGAGGGGGGGAGGTAGATGGCACCTCTCTCCCTCCCTGCTCGGTGCCCAGCAAATGTATTTATTGATTACATTTATGGGATACTTTAGTGTCCTTGCTCCCCAAAGTATTCCATAAATGTATTCAATCGCAAAGTACAGTGCATAACATCACATTCACATACACTGTAATTCCAATGGAGTGTCCAGCAGGGGCGCACTATATATAGAAGTCAATGGTACTCATTGAATTCTATATAGAGAGAGCCCCCTGCTGGACACTCCATAGGAATTACACCCTTCGTCGTGACGTCACTGGTTCTGAGAGAATTCTAACACTTCCTGATACACTAAATTCTAAATTAAGGGAAATAGCCCTATATGAGCATTTCCCATAATTAATGTACATTAGAAAATTGTATAACTTTCCATAAGTAATAACATATATAAAAAAATAATTTTGGCCGGACTTCTCCTTTAAGCTGATCCCTCTGTATAACATTCTGGAGTATATGCAAATTGCCAGTTTAGTAGACTTAGTAAAAATTAATATTTGTATCATTCTCAAAACTTTTGGCCATGACTCTAATGCTGGGAGTTGTGGATCCGCTGTGCCACCACTATGATGACGTAAGCCGCACCAGGGGGTGGAGTCTAAGGGACCGGATGGGCTTGCTGCAGCAGGTGACCCCCAGGTTGCTACCCCCGGCTTGGCTTGCTAGTGGCGGTGGCGAGGTGAATCTGGAGACAAGTAAGCAGATAGACTGGAACTCAGCAGGAGGCGCGGCTGGAACTGAGACAGCAGTCAGATGGCCGGAACCAGGAATGGCTGGAACCGCTGGGCACGAGTATACGAACTGGATACACAGACGGTATACATGGGCAGGAATACATAAACAGGATACACAAGAGCTGGGCCACACACCAATGAGAAGCATGTAGAGGTTCCAACATTTGATGTTGGGCAGGGCTGCAACCTATAGGAGAGCTGCAGAGCAGCAGCCAATTACAGGCACGCTGATCCTTTAAGTTAAAGCAGAGCTGGTGCGCGCGTTCCCCCTAGGAGACCGTGGCCGCGCGACCACAGATGTGACCACTATAGTGTGGTATGGTATAGTACACTCACCGGCCACTTTATTAGGTACACCTGTCCAACTGCACGTTACTACTTAATTTCTAATCAGCCAATCACATGGCGGCAACTCAGTGCATTTAGGTATGTAGACATGGTCAAGACAATCTCCTGCAGTTCAAACCGAGCATCAGTATGGGGAAGAAAGGTGATTTGAGGCCTTTGAACGTGGCATGGTTGTTGGTGCCAGAAGGGCTGGTCTGAGTATTTCAGAAACTGCTGATCTACTGGGATTTTCACGCACAACCATCTCTAGGGTTTACAGAGAATGGTCCGAAAAAGAAAAACCATCCAGTGAGCGGCCGTTCTGTGGGCGGAAATGCCTTGTTGATGCCAGAGGTCAGAGGAGTATGGGCAGACTGGTTCCAGCTGATAGAAAGGCAACAGTGACTCAAATAGCCAACCGTTACGACCAAGGTAGGCAGAAGAGCATCTCTGAGCGCACAGTACGGCCAACTTTGAGGCAGATGGGCTACAGCAGCAGAAGACCACACCGGGGGCCACTCCGCTCAGCTAAGAACAGGAAACTGAGGCTACAATTTGCACAAGCTCATCGAAATTGGACAGTAGAAGATTGGAAAAAACGTTGCCTGGTCTGATGAGTCTCGATTTCTGCTGCGACATTCGGATGGTAGGGTCAGAATTTGGCGCCAACAACATGAAAGCATGGATCCATCCTGCCTTGTATCAACGGTTCAGGCTGGTGGTGGTGGTGTCATGGTGTGGGGAATATTTTCTTGGCACTCTTTGGGCCCCTTGGTACCAATTGAGCATGGTTACAACGCCACAGCCTACCTGAGTATTGTTGCTGACCATGTCCATCCCTTTATGACCACAATGGACCCAACATCTGATGGCTACTTTCAGCAGGATAATGCGCCATGTCATAAAGCTAGAATCATCTCAGACTGGTTTCTTGAACATGACAATGAGGTCACTGTACTCCAATGGCCTCCACAGTCACCAGATCTCAATCCAATAGAGCATCTTTGGGATGTGGTGGAACGGGAGATTGGCATCATGGATGTGCAGCCGACAAATCTGCGGCAACTGTGTGATGTCATCATGTCACTATGGACCAAAATCTCTGAGGAAGCTTCCAGCACCTTGTTGTATCTATGCCACCAAGAATTGAGGCAGTTCTGAGGGGAAAAGGGGGTCCAACCCGTTACTAGCATGGTGTACCTAATAAAGTGGCCGCTGAGTGTATAATATAATACTGTGCGGTATATAGTATCATACCTCCCAACTGTCCCAGATTCCGCAGGACAGTCCCGTTTTCGGGGTGCGGTCCCGGAACGGCACCCAGTGTCCCGCATTATATGTGGCCCCACCGAAAAAAACAATAAACCAGTAACTCACCTGTCCTCCGGTCCCAGCAGCACCTCTCCCAGGAGAGCGCGCACTCCCGTTATCCTCCGGGGCGGGCAGCAGGGTATACAGACACTGACTGTGCCGGAAGTGACCTGCAGCCTCTGTCATGAATTACTTCTGGCATAGTCAGTGTCTGTATACCCCGCTGCCTGCCCCGGAGGATGACGGGAGTGTGCGCTCTGCCGGGAGAGGAGCTGCTGGGACCGGCGGACAGGTGAGTTACTGGTTTATTGTTTTTCTGGTCGGGCCACACAAATGGGGGGATTGGCTACTATGTGGGGCGCTATATGGGGGATTGGCTACTATGTGGGGCGCTATATGGGGGATTGGCTACTATCTGGGGCGCTATATGGGGGATTGGCTACTATGTGGGGCACTATATGGGGGATTGGCTACTATATGGGGCACTATATGGGGGGATTGGCTACTATGTGGGGCGCTATATGGGGGCATTGGCTACTATATGGGGCACTATATGGGGGATTGGCTACTATGTGGGGCACTATGTGTGGGATTGGATACTATGTGGGGCGCTATATGGGGGGATTGGATACTATGTGGGGCACTATGTGGGGGATTGGATACTATGTGTGGCACTATGTGGGGGATTGGATACTATGTGTGGCACTATGTGGGGGATTGGATACTATGTGTGGCACTATATGGGGGATTGGATACTATGTGGGGCACTATATGGGGGATTGGATACTATGTGAGGCACTATATGGGGGGATTGGATACTATGTGCGGCACTATATGGGGGGATTGGATACTATGTGAGGCACTATGTGGGGGATTGGATACTATGTGGGACACTATATGGGGATTGGCTACTATGTGGGGCGCTATATGGGGGATTGGATACTATGTGGGGCACTATATGGGGGGATTGGCTACTATGTGGGGCACTATATGGGGGCATTGGATACTATGTGGGGCACTATATGGGGGGATTGGATACTATATAGGGCATTTTTGGGGGATTAGATACTGTATAGGGCATTATTCAGTCAGCAGCATGTGGTGACTGTAGTGGAGAGGCTATGGAGGGTCGCTATGGGGGTGTGGCTATGGAGGGTCCCTATGGGGCGTGGCTATGGAGGGTTGCTATGGGGGTGTGGCTATGGAGGGTCCCTATGGGGGCGTGGCTATGGGGACCGCGGCGCACATGTCCCTCTTTGCAAAAGTTGGGAGGTATGTAGTATAGTGTATTATAATACTGTGCGGTATATAGTATAGTGTATTATAATACTGTGCGGTATATAGTATAGTGTATTATAATACTGTGCTGTATATAGTATAGTGTATTATAATACTGTGCGGTATATAGTATAGTGTATTATAATACTGCGCGGTATATAGTATAGTGTATTATAATACTGTGCGGTATATAGTATAGTGTATTATAATACTGTGCTGTATATAGTATAGTGTATTATAATACTGTGCGGTATATTATAGTGTAGTATAATACTGTGCGGTATATTATAGTGCAGTATAATACTGTGCGGTATATTATAGTGTAGTATAATACTGTGCGGTATATTATAGTGTAGTATAATACTGTGCGGTATATTATAGCGTAGTATAATATTGTGCGGTATATTATAGTGTAGTATAATATTGTGCGGTATATTATAGTGTAGTATAATACTGTGCGGTATATTATAGTGTAGTATAATACTGTGCGGTATATTATAGTGTAGTATAATACTGTGCGGTATATTATAGTGTAGTATAATATTGTGCGGTATATTATAGTGTAGTATAATACTGTGCGGTATATTATAGTGTAGTATAATACTGTGTGGTATATTATAGTGTAGTATAATATTGTGCGGTATATTATAGTGTAGTATAATACTGTGCGGTATATTATAGTGTAGTATAATATTGTGCGGTATATTATAGTGTAGTATAATATTGTGCGGTATATTATAGTGTAGTATAATACTGTGCAGTATATTATAGTATAATTTAGCATAACACAAACAAGACAATGAAAACAAAATGCACAAAAACCCTCACAGGTCGTCTCCCAAAATACGTTTATTGTATAAAAACCAATGTCACCCAGTTGCAGATGGACGGGACTCCACCTGTCAGCAATCGTCATCACTGATTGGTTGCTATTAAATACTGTTTATAAAATCATCTTTGGTTTATAGCGATGTAAATGACGGACTCTATACGGGAAAGAATGGTCTCTGCATTATCGTTTTATTCCCGTTTCCTTCAGGATTAGAGGGAGGCCACTGTCATCCATTGTCCCACAATAATCAGGGTCTGCTGCTCCGCTCTCCATCCATCTTACAGTAAATAGATACGCGAGCACCATGTTGTACAGAGACATCCGGAGAATTACACTCCATGAAACCTTAGGATGGAGCCATATTTCCAGGGATGGTGGAGGTCCCCCGCCTATCGTTGTACCATCTTGTAGCAGCCACTCAGCGCTGAGTGGCCACCCGCCATGTGAGCCTCCACTTACCGATACACCGACTACCTCTACGCGGCTCGTACACCGACTACCTCTGCGCGGCTCGTACACCGGCTACCTCTGCGCGGCTCGTACACCGACTACCTCTGCGCGGCTCGTACACCGACTACCTCTGCGCGGCTCGTACACCGACTACCTCTGCGCGGCTCGTACACCGACTACCTCTGCGCGGCTCGTACACCGGCTACCTCTGCGCGGCTCGTACACCAGCTACCTCTGCGCGGCTCGTACACCGACTACCTCTGCGCGTCTCGTACACCGACTACCTCTGCGCGGCTCGTACACCGACTACCTCTGCGCGGCTCGTACACCGACTACCTCTGCGCGGCTCGTACACCGGCTACCTCTGCGCGGCTCGTACACCGACTACCTCTGCGCGGCTCGTACACCGACTACCTCTGCGCGGCTCGTACACCGACTACCTCTGCGCGGCTCGTACACCGACTACCTCTGCGCGGCTCGTACACCGACTACCTCTGCGCGGCTCGTACACCAGCTACCTCTGCGCGGCTCGTACACCGACTACCTCTGCGCGGCTCGTACACCAGCTACCTCTGCGCGGCTCGTACACCAGCTACCTCTGCGCGGCTCGTACACCGTCTACCTCTGCGCGGCTCGTACACAGACTACCTCTGCGCGGCTCGTACACAGACTACCTCTGCGCGGCTCGTACGCCGACTACCTCTGCGCGGCTCATACACCAGTGTGTATGTATGTAAGGGGCTGCATGTAATATACTATATGTAAAGGGGCTCCATGCTCCTATGTTGTCGGGGCCCCTTGGCCATCTCACCCCCTACTCTGACCAGTAAAGGATTATAATAGGGGCGTTTCGGGCGGCAGCCCGGGGCCCTGAGCTCCTGGGGGGGCATGACCACCCAAAAAGACTTATACTGTCAGTGGTGTACTGTCTCCTGGCTACACTTCCGCCATGATTTGCAAAAATCACAGTTTTTTTTATGGCAATTTTGCACAAATCACACAAATCCTGACATTATCTATCCTGTACTATGAACGCCAGGCTAGTGCTGCCATAGTTACAGTGGGTTGGGGGGGCCAGGCTAATGCCGCCATAGTTACAGTGTGGTGGGGGGCCCAGGCTAGTGCTGCCATAGTTACAGTGGGGTGGGGGGGGCCCAGGCTAGTGCTGCCATAGTTACAGTGGGATGGGGGGCCCAGGCTAGTGCTGCCATAGTTACAGTGGGGTGGGGGGGGGCCCAGGCTAGTGCGGCCATAGTTACAGTGGGGTGGGGGGCCCAGGCTAGTGCTGCCATAGTTACAGTGTGGTGGGGGGGCCAGGCTAGTGCTGCCATAGTTACAGTGGGGTGGGGGGGCCCAGGCTAGTGCTGCCATAGTTACAGTGGGTTGGGGGCCCAGGCTAGTGCTGCCATAGTTACAGTGGGTTGGGGGCCCAGGCTAGTGCTGCCCTAGTTACAGTGGGTTGGGGGCCCAGGCTAGTGCTGCCTTAGTTACAGTGGGTTGGGGGCCCAGGCTAGTGCTGCCATAGTTACAGTGGGTTGGGGGCTCAGGCTAGTGCTGCCATAGTTACAGTGGGTTGGGGGCCCAGGCTAGTGCTGCCATAGTTACAGTGGGTTGGGGGCCCAGGCTTGGTGAACAGCCCGGGGCCTATGGTAAAGTTAATCCGCCCCTGACTCTTACCCTCTATGTGTTACAAAGTTGTCATGGAAACAGCCCAGTGCAGGGTGTGGTGTGTAAAAAAAAAAAAAGTTTTGGTTGGACTAAAAAACCTCCACCCACCCTTCAATATGGCTGAAATAGCCGATTAGTTGATCTGCAGCTTCACAAGGTAAAACCCAGAGAACAAAATGGCTGAAATGTGACAAAGTAGGTGAAGAAACAACAAAGGCGCTGGATTCAATGAATTCTCCCTATGTCTCCTATATAGATTACTGCAGCAAATAAATAGACAAGAACTTTCTGCGATGGACAATAGTGAAGTATCGGCAGAATGAGCGGTAAGCGTAGGGTGCGCGGCCGGTGACCTGGCGTCCATCGCCTCTGTGCACACTACACAACCTCTCCAGTCTCCGCAGCGTCACCCAAGGAAACCGACAGAATTCTGACAATCCGCTTTACCTCACTAAATCCACCAGGTTCATTTAGGAATGGAAATCCTGATGTAGTGTGAACAGAGCCAAGAAGCGGCAGCAGAAGCCGCCCAGAGGTTCCAAGGCCCCGGCCCGATTTCTGATGCATTTTATCCACAATGAACAGGTTCCGCTTATTTTCCAGATCCCTGAGTCGGGTTTTCATTACTTCGAGAGTCGTCGGTTATAGACGCCATCGTTGGCATTTACCCATAGACTGCCTGATCCCAGCTTTGTGCCCCATGATGTCCTGATCTGCCAGGATCAATGCAATCCATGCGTCTTCTCCTTTTTATCTATAACATTCAATGATACAAATCAATATTACAATCTTGGGGGGGTAATAAACCATCCAGACTCGCCTCTCCCTGTGACTCTCCATTGCTGGATCGCTGTTCCGGCATCTCTGGCACTGATGACATCACAGCCCGCTCAGTCAGTCAGTGACTGGGGTGGGACGCCGTTGCAGTCACTGATTGGCTGATGGGGCCTTCCATCAGCTGGGACTGGCATTTTCCTCCGAGTCGTCATCACAACTTGGGGGAAAATGCCTTCCGTTGGGGGTCCTGGGGCGGTCAGAGGGCGCGTGGCGGGCACGGGGAGAGGAATACTTCATTGCTATGTTCTCCTCTGCCCCGCCCACCTGACAAATATTGAAAATGCCCGAACTTCTCCTCTAACTTAGTAAATTAGAAATCTGATATTTAATGTTAATCTGTAGCTCTGGGGCCCGACCTTAGGGCAGTATCAGGCCATGGAATACTTGATGTCTCCATAGATGAGGTAATAACATTCTATATGAGACGTCCTGAGTTATTGTGCAGGTGCAATACGAGAAAGTGGTCCGATAAGAGTGTTCAGTGACTCCTTAAGGGTACGTTCACACTTACCAGATCCGCACCTGATTTCATATAAATAACTGAACACAGTATCAAATCTGCTGCGGATCCTGTAGGTGTGAACGCACCCTAAAGCTTCCAATACGAGAAGATGCTCAGATAAATAACCAGCTGGACGGGAGAGAACTGGATGGAGTTGGCTTTGTGCTTAAGGTGAAGAGATGTCTATTTGTAGTCTCATTCTGAGGGTCTGGCCAAGTTCTCCTGAGAGGTAGTTGTCATCGTGTTGTTCTTCCAGTTGAGTAAAGTCCCTTTTCTTGTAGAGATGGACGCTGGTAACGTCCAGTGTGTACTGTCCTGGAGGAACGTCCTTCTGAGCTAGGTGAAGGTAACTGAGTCCGTCCTTCTGGTTAATGTGGAAGACTGTGTTGTTGCCATTGGAGATAACGTAACGTACGTGACCAGTGAGAGGCTGGATTGCCGGTACGAGTTCCAGTATGTGCTTCTTCTTGTTTAATTCCAAGATGTTGAACATTATCTTCAGCGGCTCCTCCATGTCCAAACTCTTCAGACTTACATCTTCATTCTGTAAAACATAAGACTCCGCTAAGGCCATGGTCACACAACCTACTTTTTATGAAGACAAAGATTTGCACTGAAGTCATTGTTTCACACAATGTAGTAAACAACGTCCGCCTCTTTTATTTCCGTCCGCTGTCCATAGACTTCAATGCAATTTTTCATGTCAAACTACGGCCATTGTTTATACGTAGTGGGAACATAACCTGAGCCCTGGGTTTCTTTCGGATAACGGACTGTGTAGACTGTGAAGTGCCCAACCATGCCATAAAAAACGATAGGTGAGGAACTTCTGCTAAAGCAAAGGATGTGAAGGATCTGGATCTGAGCCAGATGTCCACTGTGAGCTGATCAGAGATGAGGGGATCATACATCATCATCATACAGGGAGATTGAGTCTAATGAATAGGAGATTGATTCATGTATTATATGTAAAACCTCTCCTCCTCCTCCTCCTCCGGGAATACTGTGCACTAGGGAGATTGTAGGACTGGACTATTCAGAACATGTGGACAATCTTCAGGTCTCCTGTCATCTCATCTATGACTCCATATACTATCATCTTTAGGGGGGCAGCACATGTGGCCCTAACTGACCCCCTACAAACAGTGGATGGAGACCAGGTGAGGCCAACAATCTGGGTGTAATTTACAGTTACACAAGGTCGTGGCCGTAATCACCATTGGTCAGACGCCTAATTGTGGTGAAGAGGCAAAAGTTGTGGAAAAACGTCGTATTTCTAAGTGAAAACATGGGAGTATATTCAGGTTAGTGATCGGCTATAATGACGTCTATGGGGAATGGACCATCACTGGTTGTGCAGTAGAGAAATGGTGAACATGCTCATCACTTACCACCTGTTCACACATCGTGGTATTTTCAGTCATGATGACGTGTGATATTACAGGGCGAGATCCACGTGTAAGTGGTGTGATACTACAGGACGAGATCCACGTGTAAGTCGTGTGATATTACAGGGCGAGATCCACGTGTAACGTGTGTGATATTACAGGACGAGATCCACGTGTAAGTCGTGTGATATTACAGGGCGAGATCCACGTGTAAGTCGTGTGATATTACAGGGCGAGATCCACGTGTACCGTGTGTGATATTACAGGGCGAGATCCACGTGTAAGTCGTGTGATATTACAGGGCGAGATCCACGTGTAAGTGGTGTGATATTACAGGGCGAGATCCACGTGTAAGTGGTGTGATATTACAGGGCGAGATCCACGTGTAAGTGGTGTGATATTACAGGGCGAGATCCACGTGTAAGTGGTGTGATATTACAGTGCGAGATCCACGTGTAAGTGGTGTAATATTACAGGGCGAGATCCACGTGTAAGTGGTGTGATATTACAGGGCGAGATCCACGTGTAAGTGGTGTGATATTACAGTGCGAGATCCACGTGTAAGTGGTGTGATATTACAGGGCGAGATCCACGTGTAAGTGGTGTGATATTACAGGGCGAGATCCACGTGTAAGTGGTGTGATATTACAGTGCGAGATCCACGTGTAAGTGGTGTGATATTACAGGGCGAGATTCACGTGTAAGTGGTGTGATATTACAGGGCGAGATCCACGTGTAAGTGGTGTGATATTACAGGACGAGATCCACGTGTACCGTGTGTGATATTACAGGGCGAGATCCACGTGTAAGTGGTGTAATATTACAGTGCGAGATCCACGTGTAAGTGGTGTGATATTACAGGGCGAGATCCACGTGTAAGTGGTGTGATATTACAGGGCGAGATCCACGTGTACCGTGTGTGATATTACAGGGCGAGATCCACGTGTAAGTGGTGTGATATTACAGGGCGAGATCCACGTGTAAGTGGTGTGATATTACAGGGCGAGATCCACGTGTAAGTGGTGTGATATTACAGGGCGAGATCCACGTGTAAGTGGTGTAATATCACACACGCTACACGTGGATCTCGCCCTGTAATATCACACACGTTACACGTGGATCTCGTGTTATATTACAGGGTGAGATCCACATGTAACGTGTGTGATATTACGAGGCGAGATCCACGTGTAATTGATGCGGTGGGTTGAGTCGGAGCGCCCAGGGCGGCACCAGCTAGGATACCGATACCAATAACCTGAAACGTGATAGCAATAACGGTGGTTCTTACCGATACAGAATCCGTGGCACTCCAGCTTCTCTTGGCTCTTCCAGGCTTCTTTGGAGAGCCATTTATTTTACATTCATAACACGTTTCGGGGGACAGAACGTTCTCCTCGCCCTCCTCCTCTTGGGATACGTACTGACCTCTGGTAAACGCCAGGCCGGACACACAGTGGCTGCAACACAAGGAATGTGCGCCGTCAGTCACCGACCATCTCACTTATATTCCCTCCCACTAACACTCAGCAAGTCTTTCTATACCTCTCCCAGAATGAGGGGGGAAAGAATCCATAAGGGGTTAATAGATACCCGGTTTTCCTGAAAATAAAACCGTATCTTATCATAAATTTTCCTCCCACAGATGCGCTAGGTTTCACTTTCAGGGGACACAGTTTTAAATGAAATTAAATGAAACTAAAAGTAAATTAAAACTTCCATTGGACCATCCTGACCCCTGACCCCGATAACGTTACTCTTCCTCCATCTCTCTGGCTCCATTTTTGCATTGTGATCGCTCATTTCTAGCAGTATTATTGTGGGCTACTCCACCCAAACTGTAGACAAGTGTGGTGCTGTTTCTGGAAGTACCCCATACAGGGCCGCCAGCAGAAATTTCGGGGCCCCATACAGCCGGAGTGTCTGGGCCCCCCCATTAACAAAAAAACATGGGACGTATTTTTGACTGATGTCTTTGAAGTAACTGGGTGGCTTTGGGATAATTCTGGAAAGCTGGGTCTCTTTGGATACATCCCACGCCAGCCAACTTCCGTGCACTATTAATTAAAATAAAAACGATGGAACCCAAGGGCCAGGGCCGGTTATAGGTCAAATGTGGCCCTGGGCACAATTTAAAAGTGGGGCCCCAAGTGCTTAGACATTAAACCACTACACAGTCATAGCTAAATAAAGAAGGTGGTCTGAGAGGAGTGTTGCTGGGGTCTTAAAAGATCAGGAGCACAAACCCCCTACACATGGCCACAAAATATGTCTACGCATTGGTACCAAATAATACTGCAGGGATGTGGGGTCAGACAGGGATCAGGGATGGGGGGGCAGACAGGGTGCAGGGATCAGGGATGGGGGGTCAGACAGGGTGCAGGGATCAGGGATGTGGGGGGCAGGGATCAGGGATGGGGGGGCAGGGATCAGGGATGTGGGGGGGCAGACAGGGTGCAGGGATGGGGGGGCAGACAGGGATCAGGGATCAGGGATGGGGGGTTAGACAGGGTGCAGGGAGAAGGGATGGGGGGCAGACAGGGTGCAGGGATCAGGGATGGGGGGCAGGGATCAGGGATGGGGGGGCAGGGATCAGGGATGTGGGGGGGCAGACAGGGTGCAGGGATGTGGGGGTCAGACAGGGTGCAGGGATCAGGGATGTGGGGGCAGACAGGGTGCAGGGATCAGGGATGTGGGGGCAGACAGGGTGCAGGGATCAGGGATGGGGGGGTCAGACAGGGTGCAGGGATCAGGGATGGGGGGTCAGACAGGGTGCAGGGATCAGGGATGGGGGGTCAGACAGGGTGCAGGGATCAGGGATGTGGGGGCAGACAGGGTGCAGGGATCAGGGATGGGGGGTTAGACAGGGATCAGGGATGGGGGGTCAGACAGGGATCAGGGATCAGGGATGGGGGGTCAGACAGGGATCAGGGATGGGGGGTCAGACAGGGATCAGGGATGGGGGGTCAGACAGGGATCAGGGATGTGGGGACAGACAGGGTGCAGGGATCAGGGATGGGGGGGCAGGGATCAGGGATGTGGGGGTCAGACAGGGTGCAGGGATCAGGGATGTGGGGGTCAGACAGGGTGCAGGGATCAGGGATGTGGGGGTCAGACAGGGTGCAGGGATCAGGGATGAGGGGGCAGACAGGGTGCAGGGATCAGGGATGGGGGGTCAGACAGGGTGCAGGGATCAGGGATGTGGGGGCAGACAGGGATCAGGGATCAGGGATGAGGGGGCAGACAGGGTGCAGGGATCAGGGATGGGGGGTCAGACAGGGTGCAGGGATCAGGGATGGGGGGCAGACAGGGATCAGGGATGGGGGGTCAGACAGGGATCAGGGATGGGGGGGCAGACAGGGATCAGGGATGGGGGGGCAGACAGGGTGCAGGGATCAGGGTTGTGGGGGCAGACAGGGTGCAGGGATCAGGGATGGGGGGGCAGGGATCAGGGATGGGGGGGGCAGGGATCAGGGATGTGGGGGCAGGGATCAGGGATGTGGGGGCAGGGATCAGGGATGTGGGGGCAGGGATCAGGGATGGAAGGGCAGACAGGGTGCAGGGATCAGGGATTGCATCCCCCCCAGCACACATCATCCCCCCCAGCACACATCATCCCCCCCCCAGCACACATCATCCCCCCCCAGCACACATGCACACATCATCCCCCCCCCAGCACACATGCACACATCATCCCCCCCAGCACACATGCACACATCATCCCCCCCCAGCACACATCATCCCCCCCAGCACACATGCACACATCATCCCCCCCAGCACACATCATCCCCCCCAGCACACATCATCCCCCCAGCACACATCATCCCCCCCAGCAGACATACACACATCATCCCCCCAGCACACATGCACACATCATCCCCCCCAGCACACATGCACACATCATCCCCCCCCAGCACACATGCACACATCATCCCCCCCAGCACACATCATCCCCCCCCAGCACACATGCACACATCATCCCCCCCAGCACACATCATCCCCCCCAGCACACATTCACACATCATCCCCACCAGCACACATCATCCCCCCAGCACACATCATCCCCCCCCAGCACACATGCACAGCACACAAGCCCCCCCCCAGCACACATGCACACATCATCCACCCCATCACACATCATCCCCCCCCCAGCACACATCATCCCCCCAGCACACATCATCCCCCCCAGCACACATCATCCCCCCCAGCACACATGCACACATCATCCCCCAGCACACATCATCCCCCCAGCACACATACACACATCATCCCCCCAGCACACATGCACACATCATCCCCCCAGCACACAGCATCCCCCCCCAGCACACATACACACATCATCCCCCCCAGCACACATACACACATCATCCCCCCCAGCACACATGCACACATCATCCCCCCCAGCACACATCATCCCCCCAGCACACATACACACATCATCCCCCCAGCACACATGCACACATCATCCCCCCCAGCACACATGCACACATCATCCCCCCCACCACACATCATCCCCCCCCACACACAACATCATCCCCCCCCCCACACCACATCCCCCCCCCCCCACACACCACATCCCCCCCCCCACACACACCACATCCCCCCCCCCACACACACCACAATCCCCCCCCCCACACACACCACATTCCCCCCCCCCACACACACCACATTCCCCACCCCACACACACCACATCCCCCCCCCCCCCCACACACACCACATTCCCCCCCCCCACACACACCACATCCCCCCCCCCACACACACCACATCCCCCCCCCACACACACACCACATCCCCCCCACACACACCCCACATCCCCCCCCCACACACACACCACATCCCCCCCCCCACACACACACACCACATCCCCCCCCCCACACACACCACATCCCCCCCCCCCACACACCACATCCCCCCCCCCACACACACCACATCCCCCCCCCCCCACACCACCACATCCCCCCCCCCACACACACCACATCCCCCCCCCACACACACCACATCCCCCCCCCCACACACACATACCACATCCCCCCCCCCCACACACACCACATCCCCCCCCCCCACACACACCACATCCCCCCCCCCCACACACACCACATCCCCCCCCCCCACACACACACTCCCATCCCCCCCCCCACACACACCACATCCCATCCCCCCCCCCCACACACCACATCCCCCCCCCCACACCACATTCCATCCCCCCCCCACACCACACCACATCCATCCCCCCCCCCCACACCACATTCCCCCCCCCCCACACACACACCACATTCCCCCCCCCCCACACACACACCACATTCCCCCCCCCACACACCCACATTCCCCCCCCCCACACACACCACATTCCCCCCCCCCACACACACCACATTCCCCCCCCCACACACACACCACATCCCCCCCCCCCACACACACACCACATCCCCCCCCACCACACACACCACATCCCCCCCCCCCCACACACCACATCCCCCCCCCCCCCACACACACCACATCCCATCCCATCCCCCCCCCCCCACACACACCACATCCCATCCCCCCCCCACACACCACATCCCATCCCCCCCCCCACACACACACCACATCCCATCCCCCCCCCACACACACCACATCCCCCCCCCCCACACCACATTCCCCCCCCCCACACACACACCACATTCCCCCCCCCCACACACACCACATTCCCCCCCCCACACACACACCACACCCCCCCCCCACACACACACCACATCCCCCCCCCCCACACACACCACATCCCCCCCCCCCACACACACACCACATCCCCCCCCCCACACACACACCACATCCCCCCCCCCACACACACCACATCCCCCCCCCACACACACCACATCCCATCCCATCCCCCCCCCCCCCACCCCCACATCCCATCCCCCCCCCCACACACCACATCCCATCCCCCCCCCCACACACACACCACATCCCATCCCCCCCCCACACACACACCACATCCCCCCCCCCACACCACATTCCATCCCCCCCCCCCCCCACCACACCACATTCCATCCCCCCCCCCCCCCCACCACACCACACCACATCCCATCCCCCCCCCCCCCCACACCACATCCCACCCCCCCCCCCCCCCCACACCACATCCCATCCCCCCCCCCCCAGCACACATGATTACACACACATATACACTTACTTGCTGGGAAGCTCCAGGACCCACGTGCTTCCTGTTTTCCTCCTGCTCCTCACACAGCGGCTCCGGCCCCTCCCCCTTCTCCTCCGACATCGCAGCACAGGAGAAAGCTGCCAGAGAAGGTGGTGTGGGGCGGGGGAGGGGCCGGGGGAGTGAGGAAGAGGAGGGGGCCCAGGGGAGTGAGGAAGAGGAGGGGGCCCGGGGGAGTGAGGAAGAGGAGGGGGGCCCGGGGGAGTGAGGAAGAGGAAGGGCCCGGGGGAGTGAGGAAGAGGAGGGGGCCCGGGGGAGTGAGGAGGAGGAGGGGGCCCTGGGAGAGTGAGGAGGAGGAGGGGGCCCTGGGAGAGTGAGGAGGAGGAGGGGGCCCTGGGAGAGTGAGGAGGAGGAGGAGGGGGCCCTGGGGGAGTGAGGAAGAGGAGGGGCCCGGGGGAGTGAGGAAGAGGAGGGGCCCGGGGGAGTGAGGAGGAGGAGGGGCCCGGGGAGTGAGGAGGAGTAGGGGGCCCTGGGAGAGTGAGGAGGAGGCCCTGTGTCTTCCTGCCTGTGCGGTACAGCTGTCAGGAGCTTACACACAGGGAGGCTGGACTGCCAGGCCCCCCTGGATGCTATTTTTAGCCCGGGCCCCTGACAGCTGTACCGCCAATACTGCCCTGATGGCGGCCCTGACCCCATACATAGCGCCCTCTCTACACCCGCTGCCCCCACCCCCCATCTAGATCCCCCATGCCCCCCCCAGCTACACTCCCCCATACCAACCACACCCATCACCCCCCAGCTACACTCCCCATACCCCCAGCTACACCCTCCCCATCACCCCCACCCTATCTACACTCGCCCCCCATATCCCTCATCTACAATCCCCACCCACACCTACCCCCAGGGGTGATTCTAGCCTCTCTGCTGCCCGAGGCGAACTATAGAATGACGCCCCCCCCCCCCCCCCCCCCCGTCAATCCGCCCACATTATAATCCACTACTGCCCCCCCCCCACTGCTGTCCCCAATAAACATAATGTTTGGTCCCTTTCTGCACAGAGGATGTCAGGAGAGGAGGGGGCTGACTTTATAGGAGAGGTCCCAGCAGCACAGAGGATGTCAGGAGAGGAGGGGGCTGATCCTATAGGAGAGGTCCCAGCAGCACAGAGGATGTCAGGAGAGGAGGGGGCTGATACTATAGGAGAGGTCCCAGCAGCACAGAGGATGTCAGGAGAGGAGGGTGCTAATCCTATAGGAGAGGTCCCAGCAGCACAGAGGATGTCAGGAGAGGAGGGTGCTAATCCTATAGGAGAAGTCCCAGCAGCACAGAGGATGTCAGGAGAGGAGGGTGCTGATCTTTTAGGAGATGGTCCCCCTCTTCCCCCCTTATAGATGGTCCCCCTCTTCCCCCCTTATAGATGGTCCCCCTCTCCCCCCCCTTATAGATGGTCCCCCTCTCCCCCCCCTTATAGATGGTCCCCCTCTTCCCCCCCTTATAGATGGTCCGCCTCTTCCCCCCCTTATAGATGGTCCCCCTCTCCCCCCCCTTATAGATGGTCCCCCTCTTCCCCCCCTTATAGATGGTCCCCCTCCCCCCTTATACATGGTCCCCCTCTCCCCCCTCCCTTATAGATGGTCCCCCTCTTCCCTCTCCCCCTCCCTTATAGATGGTCACCCTCCCCCCCTTATACATGGTCCCCCTCTTCCCCCCCCCTTATAGACGGTCCCCCTCCCTTATAGATGGTCCCCCCCTTATAGATGGTCCCCCTCTTTCCCCCCTCCCTTATAGATGGTCCCCCCCTTATAGATGGTCCCCCTCTTTCCCCCCTCCCTTATAGATGGCCCCCCCTTATAGATGGTCCCCCTCTTTCCCCCCTCCCTTATAGATGGCCCCCCCTTATAGATGGTCCCCCTCTTTCCCCCCTCCCTTATAGATGGTCCCCCTCTTCCCTCTCCCCCTCCCTTATAGATGGTCCCCCCCCCTTATAGATCGTCCCCCTCCCTTATAGATGGTCCCCCTCTTTCCCCCCTCCCTTATAGATGGTCCCCTTCCCCCCCCCCTATAGATAGTCCCCCTCTTCCCTCTCCCCCTCCCTTATAGATGGCCCCCCCCTTATAGATGGCCCCCCCTTATAGATGGTCCCCCTCTTTCCCCCCTCCCTTATAGATGCCCCCCCCCTTATAGATGGTCCCCCTCTTTCCCCCCTCCCTTATAGATGGTCCCCCTCTTCCCTCTCCCTTATAGATGGTCCCCCCCACTTATAGATCGTCCCCCTCCCTTATAGATGGCCCCCCCCCTTATAGATGGTCGCCCTCTTTCCCCCCCTCCCTTATAGATGGCCCCCCCCTTATAGATGGTCCCCCCTCTTTCCCCCCTCCCTTATAGATGGTCCCCTTCCCCCCCCCTATAGATAGTCCCCCTCTTCCCTCTCCCCCTCCCTTATAGATCGTCCCCCCCCCCTTATAGATGGTCCCCCTCTTTCCCCCCTCCCTTATAGATGGTCCCCTTCTCCCCCCTATAGATAGTCCCCCTCTTCCCTCTCCCCCTCCCTTATAGATGGTCCCCCCCCCCTTATAGATGGTTTCCCCTTATAGATCGTCCCCCTCTTTCCCCCCTCCCTTATAGATGGTCCCCCTCTTTCCCCCCTCCCTTATAGTTGGCCCCCCCCTTATAGATGGTCCCCCTCTTTCCCCCCTCCCTTATAGATGGCCCCCCCCCTATAGATGGTCCCCCCTCTTCCCTCTCCCCCTCCCTTATAGATGGTCCCCCCCCCTTATAGATCGTCCCCCTCTTTCCCCCCTCCCTTATAGATCGTCCCCCTCTTTCCCCCCTCCCTTATAGATCGTCCCCCTCTTTCCCCCCTCCCTTATAGATCGTCCCCCTCTTTCCCCCCTCCCTTATAGATGGTCCCCTTCTCCCCCCTATAGATAGTCCCCCTCTTCCCTCTCCCCCTCCCTTATAGATGGTCCCCCTCTTTCCCCCCTCCCTTATAGATGGTCCCCTTCCCCCCTTATAGATCGTCCCCCTCTTTCCCCCCTCCCTTATAGATCGTCCCCCTCTTTCCCCCCTCCCTTATAGATGGCCCCCCCCCTATAGATGGTCCCCCTCTTCCCTCTCCCCCTCCCTTATAGATGGTCCCCCCCCCTTATAGATCGTCCCCCTCTTTCCCCCCTCCCTTATAGATCGTCCCCCTCTTTCCCCCCTCCCTTATAGATCGTCCCCCTCTTTCCCCCCTACCTTATAGATCGTCCCCCTCTTCCCCCCCTACCTTATAGATGGTCCCCCTCTTCCCTCTCCCCCCCCCCCCCTGCACAGCAGATAAAACAGAACACAACTCACCTGCCCTCCGTTCCCCCGTCGAGCCTCTCTGGTCTGGTCCCGGCTGATGTGCGGCTGCCCGGGGTGTCCCGTCCTGTCCCCGGCAGCGCGCGCATCACAGATCTCCCCGTGTGCCTGTGGCTGTGACTTCCGGCGCACGGGGATCTCTCTGATGCGCGTGCTGCCGGGGACAGGATGGGACACCTCCGGCAGCCGCACATCAGCCGGGGGACTAAGGCTGCATTCCCACGTTCCGTGATCCTGACGGATCACGGACGTGGAATGCATGTACTGGAGCCCCCCCGCCCCCGGGCAGTATCTGTAATGAGATGCTGTGAGCGGGGGAGACTGTATTCATAAGCGCCGCGCTGTAGTAACAGCACCGCGCGGCTGATTCATTACAGGGCGGCGCTTATGAATACAGTCCCCCCCGCTCACAGCATCTCATTACAGATACTGCCCGGGGGCGGGGGGGCTCCGGTACATGGTACAGTCAGTGGCGGATTATAATGTGGGCGGCCGCCGAACCGCTCATATTATAATCTGCCACTGAATGCCGCCCCCATGGTGACAGCTAGTGGCGCCGCCTGAGGCAGACGATTCAGGTCGCCTCATGATTGCGGCGCCCCTGCCTACCCCCCATCACCCCCCACCCACACCTACCCCCATCACCCCCCACCCACACCTACAACCCCCCATCGCCCTATACCTACCCCCACCTACACCCTCCCCATCACCCTCCAGCCCCCCCCCCCCATCTACACTCTAACCTGGTAATATTATGAGTAACAACTCACCCCTGCCCAACTCTGTAGTATCCGGGAGGACATCCGCACAGATAGCCGCCATCCGTATTGGAGCAGCCATAATTACAGGGGTTGCTTGAGGTGCACTCATCTACATCATGACAGGAAGCTGAAAACTGATGGAACGAGAATCCTGGGGGACAAGCACATTTGTAGCTGCCGAGTGTATTGTAGCACGAAGCCGAGCCGCAGGTACCGGGGGCGGCACATTCATTCTCATCTGGGGGAGAGAATATTCCAGAAACATTTACTGACCGATAAATATCCAGCAACACTAAATCCACCGAATCCACCAATCCTACCAATCCCACCAATCCTACCAATCCTACCGATTCCACCAATCCTACCGATTCCACCAATCCTACCAATCCCACCGATTCCACCAATCCTACCAATCCCACCGATTCCACCAATCCTACCAATCCTACCAATCCCACCAATCCCACCAATCCCACCGATTCCACCAATCCTACCAATCCCACCAATTCCTCCAATCCTAGTTTCCACAACTTATTGCTTGACTTGGGGCAGAGTCCGTGGTCCTGGGTCGGCAGGATCAGACAACATGGCGTAACCCCCCCCCCCCCCGCCCCCTGGTAGTGTCATAGAGGGGGCGCAGTGTAATAATTCTCAGTCGCCTCCGGATGGAATAACTTTACAGGCAGGGAATCCGTACAAGGGAAACTTACCCACACACTGGTTCCATTGGTAATGCTGGACGAAGCCCTGGGGACAGCTACAGCGATAGCCGCCGGCTATATTCTGGCATCCATGCTGGCATCTATGGCTTCCATCACACTCATCAATATCTGCAAAAATGTCACAGAATGACACGGTCAGCTGCATATTAGTGAGGTATATAGGGGATATATATTATGGGCGTATATAGGGGATCTATATTAGTGGGGTATATAGGGGATTTATATTAGTGGGGTATATAGGGCATCTATATTAGTGGGGTTTATAGGGCATCTATATTAGTGGGGTATATAGGGGATATATATTAGTGGGGTATATAGGATATATATATCTATATCATAAAAATGAAAGTCTTTCTGTCTGTCTGTCTGTCACGTATAGACTTCCAAACGCCTGAACCGTTTGACCCCGAAATTGGCCCACAGATACATTGGGTGCCCGGGAAGGTTATTGCCAAGGTCCCGTCCCCGCCAGATGTACAGGAGGGGAGGGGGAGGGGAAAGAGCGCCCAATAGAGATGAATGGGAAAATCTCCACACTGCACACACAGGTGACATAATAAGCTGCAGCTCTGCCCAACAGTAAATGGCAGTTGGAAGCCTTAGCAACCAATAGGATTACTACTTTCATTTTCACAGGGAGCTGTGGTTGCTAGGGAAGCTGCCTCACAACATCCACAGAAATAACTGGTAGACCCCCTACTCCATCTATACAGTACATGTATACAGGGCCCCCTACTCCATCTATACAGTACATGTATAAAGGACCCTCTACTCCATCTATACAGTACATGTATACAGGCCCCCCCTACTCCATCTATACAGTACAGGTATACAGGACCCCCTACTCCATCTATACAGGACCCCCTACTCCATCTATACAGTACATGTATACAGAACCCCCAACTCCATCTATACAGTACAGGTTTACAGGACCCCCTACTCCATCTATACAGGACCCCCTACTCCATCTATACAGTACATGTATACAGGGCCCCCTACTCCATCTATACAGGACCCCCTACTCCATCTATACAGTACATGTATGCAGGGCCCCCTACTCCATCTATACAGTACATGTATATACAGGGCCCCCTACTCCATCTATACAGTACATGTATATACAGGGCCCCCTACTCCATCTATACAGTACATGCATACAGGGCAATATTACCAGCTGCTGCTGCCCTAAGCACTAAACCTGAGGACGCCCCATCTTCACTCACCAATTAGCATCATTATAGATTGGTAGGTAATAGCTCCAGACGTTACACTTAACAACGCCACACCAGACCTGACCAATACCGCCTTACTGTGACTGGATAACACCTCCATACCAGACCTGACCAATACCACCACACTGTGACTGGATAACACCGCCATACCAGACCTGACCAATACCGCCATACTGTGACTGGAAAACACTGCCATACCAGACCTGACCAGTACGGCCACACTGTGACTGGATAACACTGCCATACCAGACCTGACCAATACCACCATATTGTGACTGGATAACACTTCCATACCAGGCCTGACCAATACCGCCATACTGTGACTGGATAACACCGCCATTCCAGACCTGGCCAATACCGCCATACTGTGACTGGATAACACCGCCATACCCCCCTTCAAAAAAACACTAGATTTTCTGGCAAGTCTGAACAGGAGGTGAGGAGAAAAATAAAAAAAATTAAAAAGTTGTTTTCTTCACCCTGCTCCCTGGTGCTGCCCCCATGCAAGGTGCTGCCCTAGGCAGACCACAAGTGCCTAATGGTAAATACGACCCTGCAGGTATACAGGACACTACAGGTATACAGGACCCCAGACACTACAGGTATACAGGACCCCAAAACTATACACTACAGGGGCACGGGACCTCCACCAGCTATATACTACAGGTATACAGGACCCCAAACTATACACTACAGGTATACAGGACCTCCACCGACTATATACTACAGGTATACAGGACCCCAAAACTATACACTACAGGTATGCAGGACCTCCACCCACTATATACTACAGGAATACAGCACCCCCACCAACTACACACTACAGGTATACAGGACCCCCTCAACTATACACTACAGGTATACAGGACGGATGTTTGAAGTTTTTAGTTTATTTCTAATGTGTATAAGCTACAATTTACATAAACAGTGCAGAACTGTCGGGTATATAGGGGCATATAGGGCTAATGGCGATTTCCCCTTAAACACCTGGGCACCTTAGAACAAATCTAATTAACACACTGACACTTTATACCCGGGCAGCGCCGGGTACATTTTCTAGTATATATATAAATAAATATATTAGTGGGGTGTATATAGGGGATATATATTAGTGGGGTATATAGGGGATATATATTAATGGGGTATATAGGGGATCTATATTAGTGCGGTATATAGGGGATATATATATTGTTGGGGTATATAGAGGATATATATATTAGTGGGGCACCCTACCGTTCAGATAATCTGGTGTCTTTTCGAGGGGGGTATGGCAGTATTGGTCAGGTCTGGTATAGCGGTGTTATCCAGTCACAGTATAGAGGTATTGGTCAGGTCTAGTGTGGCGGTGTTATCCAGTTACAGTAAGGCGGTATTGGTCAGGTCTGGTATAGTGGTGTTATCCAGTCACAGTATGGCAGTATTGGTCAGGTCTGGTGTGGCGGTGTTAAATGTGACGTCTGGAGCTATTACCTACCTATCCTGATGCTAATTGGTGAGTGAGGATGGGGCGTCTTCAGGTTTAGTGCTTAGGGCAGCAGCAGCTGGTAATTCTGCCCTGTATACCTGTATAGATAGAGTAGGAGGTCCTGTATACATGTACTGTATAGATGGAGTAGGGGGTCCTGTATATACATGTACTGTATAGATGGAGTAGGGGGTCCTGTATATACATGTACTGTAAAGATGGAGTAGGGGGTCCTGTATATACATGTACTGTATAGATGGAGTAGGGGGTCCTGTATATACATGTACTGTATAGATGGAGTAGGGGGTCCTGTATATACATGTACTGTATAGATGGAGTAGGGGGTCCTGTATATACATGTACTGTATAGATGGAGTAGGGGGTCCTGTATATACATGTACTGTATAGATGGAGTAGGGGGTCCTGTATATACATGTACTGTATAGATGGAGTAGGGGGTCCTGTATACATGTACTGTATAGATGGAGTAGGGGGTCCTGTATACATGTACTGTATAGATGGAGTAGGGGGTCCTGTATACATGTACTGTATAGATGGAGTAGGGGGTCCTGTATATACCTGTACTGTATAGATGGAGTAGGGGGTCCTGTATACATGTACTGTATAGATGGAGTAGGGGGTCCTGTATACATGTACTGTATAGATGGAGTAGGGGGTCCTGTATATACCTGTACTGTATAGATGGAGTAGGGGGTCCTGTATACATGTACTGTATAGATGGAGTAGGGGGTCTACCAGTTATTTCTGTGGATGTTGTGAGGCAGCTTCCCTAGCAACAATTCACATTCCAGCTCCCTGTGAAAGCAGTAATCTCTATGGGGCACCGCTCTTCCCCATCCCCCTCCCCTCCTGTACATCTGGCGGGGACGGGACCTTTGCAATAACCTTCCCGGGCACCCAATGTATCTGTGGGCCAAATTTGGGGTCAAACGGTTCAGGCGTTTGGAAGTCTATAGAGGACAGACGGACAGACAGACAGACAGAAGGACAGACAGACAGACAGACTTTGATTTTTATGATATAGATAAATTGGTGGAGTATATAGAGGATATATACCAGTGGGGTATATAGGGGATATATATTAGTGGGGTATATAGGGGATATATATTAGTGGGGTATATAGGGGATCTATATTAGTGGGGTATATAGGGGATCTATATTAGTGGGGTATATAGGGGATATATATTAGTGGGGTATATAGGGGATCTATATTAGTGGGGTATATAGGGGATATATATTGGTGGGGTATATAGGGGATCTATAGGGTTCTATCAATGTCTTGTGGTAGAGCCAGGATACAGGGGCTCAGTCCTTATACTGCACTTGGCTTCGTCTCTGGCTTTGGGTGATGTAGGTCTCTTGGGATTTCCCACCATGTTGTCCAGTTCTTGCATAGGTGTCTGTAGGTGTCTGTAGGTGTCTGTAGGTGTTTATAGGAGTTTATAGGTGTTTGTATGTGTCTGTGGGTGTTTGTAGGTGTCTGTAGGTTTTTGTAGGTGTCTATAGGTGTTTGTATGTGTCCGTAGGTGTCTGTCTGTAGGTGTCTGTGGGTGTCTATAGTTGTTTGCATGTGTCTGTATGTGTCTGTGGGTGTTTGTAGATGTCTGTCTATAGGTGTCTGTCTATAGGTGTCTGTAGGTGTCTTAAGGTGTTTGTAGGTGTTTGTATGTGTCTGTATGTGTCTGTGGGTGTTTGTAGGTGTCTGTCTATAGGTGTCTGTAGGTGTCTGTAGGTGTTTGTTTGTATGTGTCTGTATGTGTCTGTGGGTGTTTGTAGGTGTCTGTAGGTGTCTGTCTATAGGTGTCTGTAGGTGTTTGTATGTGTTTGTATGTGTCTGTAGGTGTCTGTAGGTGTCTGTGGGTGTCTATAGGTGTTTGTATGTGTCTGTATGTGTCTGTGGGTGTTTGTAGGTGTCTGTAGGTGTCTGTCTATAGGTGTCTGTAGGTGTTTGTATGTGTCTGTATGTGTCTGTGGGTGTTTGTAGGTGTCTGTAGGTGTCTGTCTATAGGTGTCTGTAGGTGTTTGTATGTGTTTGTATGTGTCTGTAGGTGTCTGTAGGTGTCTGTGGGTGTCTATAGGTGTTTGTATGTGTCTGTATGTGTCTGTAGGTGTCTGTGGGTGTTTGTAGGTGTCTATAGGTGTTTGTAGGTGTCTGTAGGTGTCTGTAGGTGTCTGTAGGTGTCTGTGGGTGTCTGTGGGTGTCTGTGGGTGTTTGTAGGTGTCTGTAGGTGTTTGTTTGTATGTGTCTGTATGTGTCTGTGGGTGTTTGTAGGTGTCTGTAGGTGTCTGTGGGAATAGAAGGAATAAACATGCGACTCCCCCAGTAATATTTACCGTCACAATTGAGGCCGGTGGAGTCCAGGGAGAATCCTCTGTGGCAGTCACAGGTGAAGCTGCCGGGGGTGTTCTGGCAGACCCCTTTAGGGCCACACAGGTTGGATTGTAAACCACATTCATTGTTATCTGTAAAACATATTGGGAACCAAACACTGGAATACATGAAGGACGAGTAGCCCCAACCATCATACACGACTCAGGGCCGGAGCACCGGAAAGTTACCGGCATGCAGCGCACCACCATAGCCGAGGCTCTGCAGGTGACTGAGGGTGCGGGGATGGTGGTTTAGGACTGTATGGGGTCAGGTCTCTGTGATGGTGGGATAGAAGACGGCCATGGAGGTATATGATATAATGAGAAGGTCTCTGTGATGGTGGGATAGAATACGGCCATGGAGGTATATGATATAATTAGAAGGTCTCTGTGATGGTGGGATAGAGGATGGCCATGGAGGTAAATGATATAATGAGAAGGTCCCTGTGATGGTGGGATAGAATACGGCCATGGAGGTATATGATATAATGAGAAGGTCCCTGTGATGGTGGGATAGAATACGGCCATGGAGGTATACAATGAGAAGGTCCCTGTGATAGTGGGATAGAATACGGCCGTGGAGGTATACAATGAGAAGGTCTCTGTGATGGTGGGATAGAATACGGCCATGGAGGTATACAATGAGAAGGTCCCTGTGATGGTGGGATAGAATACGGCCATGGAGGTAAATGATATAATGAGAAGGTCTCTGTGATGGTGGGATAGAGGACGGCCAAGGAGGTTTATAATGAGAAGGTCTCTGTGATGGTGGGATAGAATACGGCCATGGAGGTATATGATATAATGAGAAGGTCTCTGTGATGGTGGGATAGAATACGGCCATGGAGGTATATGATATAATGAGAAGGTCTCTGTGATGGTGGGATAGGAGACGGCCATGGAGGTATACAATGAGAAGGTTCCTGTGATGGTGGGATAGAGGATGGCCATGGAGGTATACAATGAGAAGGTCTCTGTGATGGTGGGATAGAATACGGCCATGGAGGTATACAATGAGAAGGTCTCTGTGATGGTGGGATAGAATACGGCCATGGAGGTATACAATGAGAAGGTCCCTGTGATGGTGGGATAGAATACGGCCATGGAGGTTTATGATATAATGAGAAGGTCTCTGTGATGGTGGGATAGAAGACGGCCATGGAGGTATACAATGAGAAGGTCTCTGTGATGGTGGGATAGAGGACGGCCATGGAGGTATATGATATAATGAGAAGGTCCCTGTGATGGTGGGATAGAATACGGCCATGGAGGTATACAATGAGAAGGTCCCTGTGATGGTGGGATAGGAGACGACCATGGAGGTATACAATGAGAAGGTCTCTGTGATGGTGGGATAGAATACGGCCATGGAGGTATATGATATAATGAGAAGGTCTCTGTGATGGTGGGATAGAATACGGCCATGGAGGTATATGATATAATGAGAAGGTCCCTGTGATGGTGGGATAGAATACGGCCATGGAGGTATATGATATAATGGGAAGGTCCCTGTGATGGTGGGATAGAATACGGCCATGGAGGTATATGATATAATGGGAAGGTCCCTGTGATGGTGGGATAGAATACGGCCATGGAGGTTTATGATATAATGAGAAGGTCTCTGTGATGGTGGGATAGAAGACGGCCATGGAGGTATATAATGAGAAGGTCTCTGTGATGGTGGGATAGAATACGGCCATGGAGGTATATGATATAATGAGAAGGTCCCTGTGATGGTGGGATAGAATACGGCCATGGAGGTATATGATATAATGGGAAGGTCCCTGTGATGGTGGGATAGAATACGGCCATGGAGGTTTATGATATAATGAGAAGGTCTCTGTGATGGTGGGATAGAAGACGGCCATGGAGGTATATGATATAATGAGAAGGTCTCTGTGATGGTGGGATAGAATACGGCCATGGAGGTATACAATGAGAAGGTCTCTGTGATGGTGGGATAGAAGACGGCCATGGAGGTATATGATATAATGGGAAGGTCCCTGTGATGGTGGGATAGAATACGGCCATGGAGGTATATGATATAATGAGAAGGTCCCTGTGATGGTGGGATAGAAGAAGGCCATGGAGGTATATAATGAGAAGGTTCCTGTGATGGTGGGATAGAATACGGCCATGGAGGTTTATGATATAATGAGAAGGTCCCTGTGATGGTGGGATAGAATACGGCCATGGAGGTATATAATGAGAAGGTCTCTGTGATGGTGGGATAGAAGACGGCCATGGAGGTATACAATGAGAAGGTCTCTGTGATGGTGGGATAGAATACGGCCATGGAGGTATATGATATAATGAGAAGGTCCCTGTGATGGTGGGATAGGAGACGGCCATGGAGGTATATAATGAGAAGGTCTCTGTGATGGTGGGATAGGAGACGGCCATGGAGGTATATGATATAATGAGAAGGTCCCTGTGATGGTGGGATAGAATACGGCCATGGAGGTATATGATATAATGAGAAGGTCTCTGTGATGGTGGGATAGGAGACGGCCATGGAGGTATACAATGAGAAGGTTCCTGTGATGGTGGGATAGAGGATGGCCATGGAGGTATACAATGAGAAGGTCTCTGTGATGGTGGGATAGAATACGGCCATGGAGGTATGCAATGAGAAGGTCTCTGTGATGGTGGGATAGAATACGGCCATGGAGGTATATGATATAATGAGAAGGTCCCTGTGATGGTGGGATAGAATACGGCCATGGAGGTATATGATTATAATGAGAAGGTCTCTGTGATGGTGGGATAGAAGAAGGCCATGGAGGTATACAATGAGAAGGTCTCTGTGATGGTGGGATAGAAGAAGGCCATGGAGGTATATGATATAATGAGAAGGTCCCTGTGATGGAGGGATAGAAGACGGCCATGGAGGTATACAATGAGAAGGTACCTGTGATGGTGGGATAGAATACGGCCATGGAGGTATATGATATAATGAGAAGGTCTCTGTGATGGTGGGATAGAAGAAGGCCATGGAGGTATATGATATAATGAGAAGGTCCCTGTGATGGTGGGATAGGAGACGGCCATGGAGGTATACAATGAGAAGGTCCCTGTGATGGTGGGATAGGAGACGGCCATGGAGGTATATAATGAGGAGGTTCCTGTGATGGTGGGATAGGAGACGGCCATGGAGGTATACAATGAGAAGGTCTCTGTGATGGTGGGATAGAGGACGGCCATGGAGGTATATAATGAGAAGGTCTCTGTGATGGTGGGATAGGAGACGGCCATGGAGGTATACAATGAGAAGGTTCCTGTGATGGTGGGATAGAGGATGGCCATGGAGGTATACAATGAGAAGGTCTCTGTGATGGTGGGATAGAATACGGCCATGGAGGTATACAATGAGAAGGTCTCTGTGATGGTGGGATAGAATACGGCCATGGAGGTATACAATGAGAAGGTCCCTGTGATGGTGGGATAGAATACGGCCATGGAGGTTTATGATATAATGAGAAGGTCTCTGTGATGGTGGGATAGAAGACGGCCATGGAGGTATACAATGAGAAGGTCTCTGTGATGGTGGGATAGAGGACGGCCATGGAGGTATACAATGAGAAGGTCCCTGTGATGGTGGGATAGGAGACGGCCATGGAGGTATATAATGAGAAGGTTCCTGTGATGGTGGGATAGGAAACGGCCATGGAGGTATATAATGAGAAGGTCTCTGTGATGGTGGGATAGAAGACGGCCATGGAGGTATATAATGAGAAGGTCTCTGTGATGGTGGGATAGGAGACGGCCATGGAGGTATACAATGAGAAGGTCTCTGTGATGGTGGGATAGAAGACGGCCATGGAGGTATACAATGAGAAGGTCTCTGTGATGGTGGGATAGGAGACGGCCATGGAGGTATACAATGAGAAGGTCTCTGTGATGGTGGGATAGGAGACGGCCATGGAGGTATACAATGAGAAGGTCTCTGTGATGGTGGGATAGAAGACGGCTGTGCTCTTGCCCAGATGGTCACTGTTCTCACCGATACACGCCGTGTGATGTTGGGTGAAGCCCGGAGGACATTTACAGCTGAAACTTCCAATGTTGTTGACACAAAGGAACTGGCAGTTGTGCTGCTTGGTTTGACATTCATCGAGATCTAGAAGAAACAAAGATGTCGCGGTTATTAGTCGGGGGCACCAGGACGTGTTACAGATCTTCTACTGTTACACCTCGGCACAAAGCATTTCCTTCAGATTTACTCTTGAACAAATGGAACTAGAGATGTTGGAGCAGGAGCCAAGGACGCGACTGATCACAGAGATGCTGATCCGAAGCTCCACTCTTCTCAGAATCCTCTAGGGTCATAAGCATCATATACTATAGAGATGGAGGCAGATTGTGTACCAGTGTATATAGCAGCAGATTCTATTCTCTATAATATAGAACAGGCCATAATATCATATGGTCCATTATGGAACATCCTACGTATAATAGCAGGATTCACCTTCCACAGGTCTAATATCCCAAACTGATAGTGTCTGATGGCCATCTGTTTCCGGCCGCATCCCCAGCACCGATCTGACCATGACAGCTGCGAACATAGCTAAGTCAGAGCATCCTGAGGATACGGACAGGTCGGGGCATCCTGAGGATACGGACAGGTCGGGGCACCCTGAGGATACGGACAGGTCGGGGCACCCTGAGGATACGGACAGGTCGGGGCACCCTGAGGATACGGACAGGTCGGGGCACCCTGAGGATACGGACAGGTCGGGGCACCCTGAGGATACGGACAGGTCGGGGCACCCTGAGGATACGGACAGGTCGGGGCACCCTGAGGATACGGACAGGTCGGGGCATCCTGAGGATACGGACAGGTCGGGGCATCCTGAGGATACGGACAGGTCGGGGCATCCTGAGGATACGGACAGGTCGGGGCATCCTGAGGATACGGACAGGTCGGGGCATCCTGAGGATACGGACAGGTCGGGGCATCCTGAGGATACGGACAGGTCGGGGCATCCTGAGGATACGGACAGGTCGGGGCATCCTGAGGATACGGACAGGTCGGGGCATCCTGAGGATACGGACAGGTCGGGGCATCCTGAGGATACGGACAGGTCGGGGCATCCTGAGGATACGGACAGGTCGGGGCATCCTGAGGATACTGTCAGATATGAGCAGCATGGATGCCACCACGTCTCTGCCCCTTACATAGAGCCTGACGTGGGGAACCTGCGGGGGCTTTTCACATGATGAGGTCATGTGTGACATCACTAAACCCTGGCAGACGTCCCCGTCCGTTCTCACCACTAGCCCCGGTGACAGCTGCATCTTTCTAACCTGTACACGTCCTTCCATCCTCTTGCAGAAGGTATCCCCGGGGGCAGGAGCACTGGTAGCTGCCCTCCGTGTTCCTACAGATGAAGTTACAGGGTTTGGGGGACTGTGAGCACTCGTCCAGATCTAGAGAAAACGGAAAAGATATACTAAGAGATAACATCTTAAAGGGGCAGTGTCCTCAGAAAATGACTGATTGTATAAAAAAAAGTTTTTATGTTAAACAGATTTTGTAAGATTTTTTTTCCATTTTCTATCTATATTATAAAATAATCCTGATATCCTGCAGTTCTCATTCTCACCACTGGGGCTGAAACTAAGCCGAGACTTCCTGTTGTGTCTGTGGTGATAAGAGGAGGCTGCAGTAAAGTGATCTGTACAACATTGCAGCGTTATGTGACAACAGCAGATAGAGGAGACAAAAGCAGCTCCCTGTGGAATCACAGGTCACAGGGCGCACTCAGTAATGTTTCACATTCATCTCAAGGGGACAGAGTCTGTCTATTGTCCTCTATGTCCATGAGTCTTGTTGTAAAGCATGTCACTAAATGCTGTTAAGAACAGTACAGGCAAGATGGCCGCCCCCATAACAATGTACAGAAAGTGAAATAAATAAAATTACAGTTGGAAAATAGAAACAGATTAGAATAAAAGAGTCTTAGAATCTCCGTAAAAGGCGACATATTCCCTTTAAGTGTGGTTGAAACTATTTGTACACTATGGGGGGAATTTACGCAGCGTACGCCAGGGAGGAGGTGCAGATTCGCCCCTTCAGGGTGGAGCGATAGTCCGGGGGGGGGGGGGTAATGCAGGGGGAAAGGGTAAAACTGGGGGGAGGGGTGACATGGGGGGAGGTGTGACACAGGGGGAGGGGTGACACAGGGGAAGGGGTAGTGCAGAATATGCCTGTAGAAGGTATCATCTCTCACCCACACAGGACGTGCCCCCGATATCAGTCGTGTAGCCGAAATTACAAAAGCATCTGAAAGAACCAATGTTGTTGACACACTGGCCGTTGCGACACAAGTTCGGCATCACTTTGCACTCATCAATATCTGTAGGAATAGATAAAAGTATATGAACAGACGACCTCCAGGCAGCAGTGCACGGGGTCAGAGGTCATTTCAGAGAACTTTGCATATTTTCATTGTTGATTATTAACTAAATGAAATGTAACAAAGAATCCGAAAGAAAAAGGAAACAAATCCGGGAAACAAAACAAATCTATGGCAGACTCTCCTAGTAGTGACTGTGCTGACCGTGTATACTATATACTCCTATATACACTCCTATATACTATATACACTCCTATATACTATATACACTCCTATATACTATATACACTCCTATATACTATATACTATATACACTCCTATATACTATATACACTCCTACTATATACACTCATATATACTATATACACTCCTATATACTATATACACTCCTATATACTATATACACTCCTATGTACTATATACTATATACACTCCTATATACACTCCTATATACTATATACACTCCTATATACTATATACACTCCTATGTACTATATACACTCCTATATACTATATACACTCCTATATACTATATACACTCCTATATACTATATACACTCCTATATACTGTATACACTCCTATATACTATATATACTCCTATATACTATATATACACTCCTATATACTATATACACTCCTAAATACTATATACACTCCTATATACTATATACACTCCTAAATACTATATACACCACCTTCCAAATTATAAAGTATAAATTATTATGCAAACTATATTTATCTCTGATTTTCCTAACTGGTCGATGCAAATCAGTATAATGCGACACTCAGTATAATCTGTCATCACCCGTTACAGTATAAGTCATCACCCGTTACAGTATCGGTCTGCAGTTATTTCCCTTGGACTCGGTCTGCAGTTATTTCCCTTGGACTCGGTCTGCAGTTATTTCCCTTGGACTCGGTCTGCAGTTATTTCCCTTGGACTCGGTCTGCAGTTATTTCCCTTGGACTCGGTCTGCAGTTATTTCCCTTGGACTCGGTCTGCAGTTATTTCCCTTGGACTCGGTCTGCAGTTATTTCCCTTGGACTCGGTCTGCAGTTATTTCCCTTGGACTCGGTCTGCAGTTATTTCCCTTGGACTCGGTCTGCAGTTATTTCCCTTGGACTCGGTCTGCAGTTATTTCCCTTGGACTCTTTCTGAAGAAGGGATTGATTCTATGTACATAAATGAACTTACCTTTCCCATCTGTTGTGTATCCGGGGCCGTGGGGGCAAAGCTTCTTATAGTGAGCGGTGCCCGGCAGAGGGCAGAGCTCACACTGGTTTCCCCAGCCTCGACCTCCATTACAGCAACATTCAGATTTAGTGACATGATTGCGACTGCTGGACGACATCTGACACATTGTTTGTAGAACTTCGGAGAAGCAGAAGGCCTGGCGGGTATCTGAGGACAGAGGGAAGAGAACGTTCATTAACACAGTATGCAACGTCCAGGAGACCGTCACCGTGATGGCGAAATACAGAAAAGACGACGGAGGAACAGACAGTACAAATCCTATCGGGAGTTATTGCATCAGTATATCAGACGTGATGCACCTGGGGTCGGTCCCGTATAGACGGACTCTTATTATTATTATA
Source organism: Dendropsophus ebraccatus (assembly GCA_027789725.1). Lineage (NCBI taxonomy): Eukaryota > Metazoa > Chordata > Amphibia > Anura > Hylidae > Dendropsophus > Dendropsophus ebraccatus. Next base: position 1,904,360 of record JAQFWZ010000074.1, on the reverse strand, counting down.
TACTGTGTGTGTATATATATATAATATATATATATATATATGTGTGTGGATATCTTATAGGATGGGGGGGTCGTCTCACCAAGGCATTCAGTCCCTGGAAGTGACGGCTGGAATCCCTCGTTACAGTCGCACCGATAACTTCCGATGGAATTGACACAGCGGCCGTTCTCACAGATTCCGGGTTTTGTGCGACATTCATTCTCATCTTTATCGGCAAAGAAGGAAAAACAAAAACAGTAAAATATGAAACAATGTGATGAAGAGGACGTCGCTGCATCTATATCCACCACATGGACGTAAGTCACCCTCCGCACCCTCCGCTGTATTACAGAGACATCGGAGCCAGATACCGAGATCAGCGGGAGATACAGAGGTCAGATACCGAGATCAGCGGGGGATGCAGAGGTGAGATACAGAGATCAGCGGTGGGGGGGTACAGAGGTGAGATACAGAGATCAGCGGTGGGGGGGGTACAGAGGTGAGATACAGAGATCAGCGGGGGATGTAGAGGTCGGATACAGAGATCAGCGGGGGATGTAGAGGTCAGATACAGAGATCAGCAGAGGGATACAGAGGTCAGATACAGAGATCAGCGGTGGGGGGGGTACAGAGGTCAGATACAGAGATCAGCGGTGGGGGGGGGGGGGTACAGAGGTGAGATACAGAGATCAGCGGGGGATGTAGAGGTCAGATACAGAGATCAGCGGAGGGATACACAGGTCAGATACAGAGATCAGCGGTGGGGGGGTACAGAGGTGAGATACAGAGATCAGCGGTGGGGGGGGGTACAGAGGTGAGATACAGAGATCAGCGGTGTGGGGGGGGTACAGAGGTGAGATACAGAGATCAGCGGGGGATGTAGAGGTCGGATACAGAGATCAGCGGGGGATGTAGAGGTCGGATACAGAGATCAGCGGGGGATGTAGAGGTCAGATACAGAGATCAGCGGAGGGATACAGAGGTCAGATACAGAGATCAGCGGTGGGGGGGGTACAGAGGTCATATACAGAGATCAGCGGGGGGTACAGAGGTCATATACAGAGATCAGCGGTGGGGGGGGGATGTAGAGGTCAGATACAGAGATCAGCGGAGGGGGGGGTACAGAGGTCATATACAGAGATCAGCGGGGGGTACAGAGGTCAGATACAGAGATCAGCGGGGGGTACAGAGGTCAGATACAGAGATCAGCGGTGGGGGGGGTACAGAGGTCATATACAGAGATCAGCGGAGGGTACAGAGGTCAGATACAGAGATCAGCGGAGGGTACAGAGGTCAGATACAGAGATCAGCGGTGGGGGGGGTACAGAGGTGAGATACAGAGATCAGCGGTGGGGGGGGGTACAGAGGTGAGATACAGAGATCAGCGGGGGATGTAGAGGTCGGATACAGAGATCAGCGGGGGATGTAGAGGTCGGATACAGAGATCAGCGGGGGATGTAGAGGTCAGATACAGAGATCAGCAGAGGGATACAGAGGTCAGATACAGAGATCAGCGGGGGGTACAGAGGTCAGATACAGAGATCAGCGGTGGGGGGGGTACAGAGGTCATATACAGAGATCAGCGGAGGGTACAGAGGTCAGATACAGAGATCAGCGGTGGGGGGGGTACAGAGGTGAGATACAGAGATCAGCGGTGGGGGGGGGTACAGAGGTGAGATACAGAGATCAGCGGGGGATGTAGAGGTCGGATACAGAGATCAGCGGGGGATGTAGAGGTCGGATACAGAGATCAGCGGGGGATGTAGAGGTCAGATACAGAGATCAGCAGAGGGATACAGAGGTCAGATACAGAGATCAGCGGTGGGGGGGGTACAGAGGTGAGATACAGAGATCAGCGGTGGGGGGGGTACAGAGGTGAGATACAGAGATCAGCGGGGGATGTAGAGGTCAGATACAGAGATCAGCGGAGGGATACAGAGGTCAGATACAGAGATCAGCGGTGGGGGGGGTACAGAGGTCATATACAGAGATCAGCGGGGGGTACAGAGGTCATATACAGAGATCAGCGGTGGGGGGGGGGGATGTAGAGGTCAGATACAGAGATCAGCGGAGGGGGGGGGTACAGAGGTCATATACAGAGATCAGCGGGGGGTACAGAGGTCAGATACAGAGATCAGCGGGGGGTACAGAGGTCAGATACAGAGATCAGCGGTGGGGGGGGTACAGAGGTCATATACAGAGATCAGCGGGGGGTACAGAGGTCAGATACAGAGATCAGCGGAGGGTACAGAGGTCAGATACAGAGATCAGCGGGGGGTACAGAGGTCAGATACAGAGATCAGCGAGGGATACATAGGTCAGATACAGAGATGAGCGGGGGATGTAGAGGTCAGATACAGAGATCAGCGGGGGGGGGGTACAGAGGTCATATACAGAGAACAGCGGGGGGTACATAGGTCATATACAGAGATCAGCGGGGGGTACAGAGGTCATATACAGAGATCAGCGAGGGGTACAGAGGTCAGATACAGAGATCAGCGAGGGGTACAGAGGTCAGATACAGAGATGAGCGGGGGATGTACAGGTCAGATACAGAGATCAGCGGAGGGATACAGAGGTCAGATACAGAGATCAGCGGTGGGGGGGGGTACAGAGGTCATATACAGAGATCAGCAGGGGGGGGGGTACAGAGGTCAGATACAGAGATCAGCGGGGGTACAGAGGTCAGATACAGAGATGAGCGGGGGGTACAGAGATCAGCGGGGGGGGGGTACATAGGTCATATACAGAGATCAGCGGGGGATACATAGGTCAGATACAGAGATCAGCGGGGGGGTACAGAGGTCATATACAGAGATCAGCGGGGGGGTACAGAGGTCAGATACAGAGATCAGCAGGGGATACGGAGGTCAGATACAGAGAACAGCGGGGGGGGGGGAGGTACAGAGGTCATATACAGAGATCAGCGGGGGGGGGGGGGTACAGAGGTCAGATACAGAGATCAGCGAGGGATACGGAGGTCAGATACAGAGATCAGCGGGGGGTACAGAGGTCAGATACAGAGATCAGCGGGGGGTACAGAGGTCAGATACAGAGATCAGCGGGGGGTACGGAGGTCATATACAAAGATCAGCGGGGGTTAAGGAGGTCATATACAGAGATCAGCGGGGGGTACGGAGGTCAGATACAGAGTTCAGCGGGGGGGTACAGAGGTCAGATACAGAGATCAGCGGGGGATACAGAGGTCATATACAGAGATCAGCGGGGATACAGAGGTCAGATACAGAGATCAGCGGGGGGGGGGTACAGAGGTCAGATACAGAGAACAGCGGGGGGGGGGGGGGACAGAGGTCAGATACAGAGATCAGCGGGGGGGTACAGAGGTCATATACAGAGATCAGCGGGGGATACATAGGTCAGATACAGAGAACAGCGGGGGGGGGGGGTACAGAGGTCATATACAGAGATCAGCGGGGGATACATAGGTCAGATACAGAGAACAGCGGGGGGGGGGGGGGGTACAGAGGTCATATACAGAGATCAGCGGGGGATACATAGGTCAGATACAGAGAACAGCGGGGGGGGGATAAAGAGGTCATATACAGAGATCAGCGGGGGATACAGAGGTCAGATACAGAGATCAGCGGGGGGGGGGGGTACAGAGGTCAGATACAGAGATCAGCAGGGGGGGGGGGTACAGAGGTCAGATACAGAGATCAGCGGGGGGTACAGAGGTCAGATACAGAGATCAGCGGGGGGGGTACAGAGGTCATATACAGAGATCAGCGGAGGGGGGGGGTACAGAGGTCATATACAGAGATCAGCGGGGGGGGGGGGGTACAGAGGTCAGATACAGAGATCAGCGGGGGTACAGAGGTCAGATACAGAGAACAGCGGGGGGGGGGGGGTACAGAGGTCATATACAGAGATCAGCGAGGGGGGGGGTACAGAGGTCAGATACAGAGATCAGCGGGGGGGGGTACAGAGGTCAGATACAGAGATCAGCGGGGGTACAGAGGTCAGATACAGAGATCAGCGGGGGGGGGGGGTACAGAGGTCAGATACAGAGAACAGCGGGGGGTACAGAGGTCAGATACAGAGATCAGCGGGGGGTACGGAGGTCATATACAGAGATCAGCGGGGGGTACATAGGTCAGATACAGAGATCAGCGGGGGGTACGGAGGTCATATACAGAGATCAGCGGGGGATACGAAGGTCAGATACAGAGATCAGCGGGGGGATACAGAGGTCAGATACAGAGATCAGCGGGGGGTACAGAGGTCAGATACAGAGATCAGCGGGGGGGGGGGTACAGAGGTCAGGTACAGAGGTTAGAACCTATTCTGTGGATAGGGGAAAAGGTCATTTTTCTTGGAGTTCCCCTTTAAGAACAGTGAGAGGAATGGGAGAGATACTCAGCAGTCATGTGCTCCCGCACCCGCTCCTGACCGCCACCCGCTCCTGACCGGCACCCGCTCCTGACCGGCACCCGCTCCTGACCCGCACCAGCTCCTGACCTGCACCCGCTCCTGACCTGCACCCGCTCCTCACCTGCACCCGCTCCTCACCTGCACCCGCTCCTGACCTGCACCCGCTCCTGACCTGGACCCGCTCCTGACTCGCACCCGCTCCTGACCCGCACCCGCTCCTGACTCGCACCCGCTCTTGACCCGCACCCGATCCTGACCTGCACCCGCTCCTGACCCGCACCAGCTCCTAACCCCAATCCGCTCCTTACCTGTACAACCTTCCCCATCTGGTCTTCGAGTCATCCCAGGAGGACAGATACACATGAAGGTCCCGATGAGGTTCTTACACAGCATCTCCCTGGACTCACAGTCATGGAAGCCCTCCAAGCATTCATCCAGATCTGTGAGACAGAGCAGGAGACCTTAACAGCTGGAACCGCCACCATCATCACATCGCCCACCACCATCATCACAACCGCTATCACCACCGCTGCCACCACCATGGTCACCACCATCATCACAACCGCTGCCACCACCATCGTTACCACCATCACATCCCCCACCACCATCACCGCTATCACCACCATCACATCCCCCACCACCATCACCACTGCCACCACCATCACATCCCACACCACCATCACCACTGCCATCACCACCACCATCACCACTGCCACCACCATCATCACAACCGCTATCACCACCGCTGCCACCACCATAATCCCAACCGCTATCACCATCACATCCCCCACCACCATCACCACCACCACCACCATCATCATCACATCCCCCACCACCATCACATCCCCCACCACCATCACCACTGCCACCATCACCACCACCACATCCCCCACCACCATCACAACCGCTATCACCACCATCACATTCCCCATCACCATCATCACAACCGCTATCACCACCGCTGCTGCCACCACCATCGTCACCACCACCACTACTACCATCACCGCTATCACCACCATCATCACCACCACATCCCCCACCACCATCACCACTGCCACCATCACCACCACCACCATCATCAAATCCCACCCACCATCACATCCCCCACCACCATCACCACTGCCACCACCACCATCACATCCCCCACCATCATCACCGCTGCCACCACCATCATCACAACCGCTATCACCACCGCTGCCACCACCATGGTCACCACCATCATCACAACCGCTGCCACCACCATCGTTACCACCACCACCATCACATCCCCCACCACCATCACCGCTATCACCACCATCACATCCCCCACCACCATCACCACTGCCACCACCATCACATCCCCACCACCATCACATCCCCCACCACCATCACCACTGCCACCACCATCACATCCCCCACCACAATCACCACTGCCATCACCACCACCATCACCACTGCCACCACCATCACCGCTGCCACCACCATCATCCCAACCGCTATCACCATCACATCCCCCACCACCATCATCATCACATCCCCCACCACCATCACCACTGCCACCATCACCACCACCACCACATCCCCCACCACCATCACATCCCCCACCACCATCACAACCGCTATCACCACCATCACATCCCCCATCACCATCATTACAACCGCTATCACCACCGCTGCTGCCACCACCATCGTCACAACCGCTGCCACCACCATCGTCACCACCACTACTACCATCACCGCTATCACCACCACATCCCCCACCACCATCACCACTGCCACCATCACCACCATCATCAAATCCCACCCACCATCACATCCCCCACCACCATCACCACTGCCACCATCACCACCATCATCAAATCCCACCCACCATCACATCCCCCATCACCACCACCACCATCACATCCCCCACCACCATCACATCCCCCACCACCATCACCGCTGCCACCACCATCATCACAACCGCTATCACCACCATCACATCCCCCACCACCATCACCAACACCATCACATCCCCCACCACCATCACCACTGCCACCACCACATCCCCCACCACCATCACATCCCCCACCACATCCCCCACCACCATCATCACAACCGCTATCACCACCATCATCACAACCGCTATCACCACTGCTGCCACCACCATCACCGCTATCACCACCATCACATCCCCCACCACCATCATCACCACCACCACCATCACCGCTATCACCACCATCACATCCCCACCACCATCACCGCTATCACCACCATCACATCCCCACCACCATCACCGCTGCCACTACCATCACCGCTGCCACCACCACCACAACCGCTATCACCACCACCACAACCGCTATCACCACCGCTGCCACCACCACAACCGCTATCACCACCGCTGCCACCACCATCACAACCGCTATCACCACCGCTGCCAACACCAACACAACCGCTATCACAATGGCTACCGCCACTACCCGCGCTACCACCACCATCACATCCCCCACCACCATCAACACTGCCACCACCATCACATCCCACACCACCATCACCACTGCCATCACCACCACCATCACCACTGCCACCACCATCACCATCACATCCCACACCACCATCACCACTGCCACCACCATCATCACAACCGCTATCACCACCGCTGCCACCACCATCATCCCAACCGCTATCACCATCACATCCCCCACCACCATCACCACCACCACCACCATCCTTATCACATCCCCCACCACCATCACATCCCCCACCACCATCACCACTGCCACTATCACCACCACCACATCCCCCACCACCATCACAACCGCTATCACCACCATCACATCCCCCATCACCATCATCACAACCGCTATCACCACCGCTGCTGCCACCACCATCGTCACCACCACCACTACTACCATCACCGCTATCACCACCATCATCACCACCACATCCCCCACCACCATCACCACTGCCACCATCACCACCACCACCAAATCCCACCCACCATCACATCCCCCACCACCATCACCACTGCCACCACCACCATCACATCCCCCCACCATCACATCCCCCACCATCATCACCGCTGCCACCACCATCATCACAACCGCTATCACCACTGCTGCCACCACCATGGTCACCACCATCATCACAACCGCTGCCACCACCATCGTTACCACCACCACCATCACATCCCCCACCACCATCACCGCTATCACCACAATCACATCCCCCACCACCATCACCACTGCCACCACCATCACATCCCCACCACCATCACATCCCCCACCACCATCACCACTGCCACCACCATCACATCCCCCACCACAATCACCACTGCCATCACCACCACCATCACCACTGCCACCACCATCACCGCTGCCACCACCATCATCCCAACCGCTATCACCATCACATCCCCCACCACCATCATCATCACATCCCCCACCACCATCACCACTGCCACCATCACCACCACCACCACATCCCCCACCACCATCACATCCCCCACCACCATCACAACCGCTATCACCACCATCACATCCCCCATCACCACCATCACATCCCCCATCACCATCATCACAACCGCTATCACCACCGCTGCTGCCACCACCATCGTCACAACCGCTGCCACCACCATCGTCACCACCACTACTACCATCACCGCTATCACCACCACATCCCCCACCACCATCACCACTGCCACCATCACCACCATCATCAAATCCCACCCACCATCACCACCACCACCACCATCACATCCCCCACCACCATCACATCCCCCACCACCATCACCGCTGCCACCACCATCATCACAACCGCTATCATCACCATCACATCCCCCATCACCACCACCATCACATCCCCCACCACCATCACCACTGCCACCACCACCACATCCCCCACCACCATCACATCCCCCACCACATCACCCACCACCATCATCACAACCGCTATCACCACCATCATCACAACCGCTATCACCACTGCTGCCACCACCATCACCACCATCACATCCCCCACCACCATCATTACAACCGCTATCACCACCGCTGCCACCACCATCATCACTGCTATCACCACCATCACATCCCCACCACCATCACCGCTGCCACTACCATCACCGCTGCCACCACCACCACAACCGCTATCACCACCACCACAACCGCTATCACCACCGCTGCCACCACCATCACAACCGCTATCACCACCGCTGCCAACACCAACACAACCGCTATCACAATGGCTACCGCCACTACCCGCGCTACCACCACCATCACATCCCCCGCCACCATCACCGCTGCCACCACCATCATCACTGCCACCACCACCACAACCGCTATCACCACTGCCACCACCATCATCACCACCGCCGCTGCCGCCACCACAATCACAACCACCGCCACCCTCAGCGCCATCCTGTGAAGTGAACGTTACTGACCTTTACACATCTTCTGATCCTCCCTCAGGACGTATCCCGCCGGGCAGCTACAGACATAGGCCCCGTAAGTGTTTATGCATCGAAACGCACAGATCAGCGGGTTCAACGCACATTCATCTATATCTGCGGAAAGAGACCGGGACCTCAGCTAATGGCGGCATCACAGAGAGGTATACAGCACCCTGCACAGCAGTATACAGCACCCCGCACAGCAGTATACAGCACCCTGCACAGCAGTGTACAGCACCCCGCACAGCAGTATACAGCACCCCGCACAGCAGTATACAGCACCCTGCACAGCAGTATACAGCACCCCGCACAGCAGTATACAGCACCCCGCACAGCAGTATACAGCACCCCGCACAGCAGTATACAGCACCCCGCACAGCAGTGTACAGCACCCCGCACAGCAGTGTACAGCACCCCGCACAGCAGTATACAGCACCCCACACAGCAGTATACAGCACCCTGCACAGCAGTATACAGCACCCCGCACAGCAGTATACAGCACCCCGCACAGCAGTATACAGCACCCCGCACAGCAGTGTACAGCACCCCGCACAGCAGTGTACAGCACCCCGCACAGCAGTATACAGCACCCCGCACAGCAGTATACAGCACTCTGCACAGCAGTATACAGCACCCCGCACAGCAGTATACAGCACCCTGCACAGCAGTATACAGCACCCCGCACTAACAGTATACAGCACCCCGCACAACAGTGTACAGCACCCCGCACTAACAGTATACAGCACCCCGCACTAACAGTATACAGCACCCTGCACAGCAGTATACAGCACCCCGCACTAACAGTATACAGCACCCCGCACAGCAGTATACAGCACCCTGCACAGCAGTATACAGCACCCCGCACTAACAGTATACAGCACCCCGCACAGCAGTGTACAGCACCCTGCACAGCAGTATACAGCACCCCGCACTAACAGTATACAGCACCCCGCACTAACAGTATACAGCACCCTGCACAGCAGTATACAGCACCCCGCACAGCAGTATACAGCACCCCGCACTAACAGTATACAGCACCCCGCACTAACAGTATACAGCACCCCGCACTAACAGTATACAGCACCCCGCACAGCAGTATACAGCACCCTGCACAGCAGTATACAGCACCCCGCACTAACAGTATACAGCACCTTCACAGTTCATCATAGGTCCAGGTTCGAATCCTTCATCGCAGCTGCACTCAAAGGTCCCAATCGCATTCGTGCAGCTCCCGTTCCCGCAGGGATTCCCGATGGAACATTCATCCGTATCTGGAACAGAATTTCTACAAATTACGAGGAATTAGAAAAGAAAAAGAGAAAACAACACAGAAATTATCCGTATACAGCAGCTAAGTTACGTATATGCAAGCTAACTACCCAATATATACAGGAAAGCAGGGTGACCTCATTATTATGGGGGGGGGGTATAACTACCCAATATATACAGGAAAGCAGAGTGACCTCATTATTATGGGGGGGGCTATACCCCAATATATACAGGAAAGCAGAGTGACCTCATTATTATGGGGGGGGGGGTATAACTACCGCAATATATACAGGAAAGCAGAGTGACCTCATTATTATGGGGGGGGGGCTATAACTACCCAATATATACAGGAAAGCAGAGTGACCTCATTATTATGGGGGGGGCTATAACTACCCAATATATACAGGAAAGCAGAGTGACCTCATTATTATGGGGGGGGCTATAACTACCCAATATATACAGGAAAGCAGGGTGACCTCATTATTATGGGGGGCTATACCCCAATATATACAGGAAAGCAGAGTGACCTCATTATTATGGGGGGGCTATACCCCAATATATACAGGAAAGCAGAGTGACCTCATTATTATGGGGGGGGGCTATAACTACCCCAATATATACAGGAAAGCAGAGTGACCTCATTATTATGGGGGGGGGGGGGGCTATAACTACCCAATATATACAGGAAAGCAGAGTGACCTCATTATTATGGGGGGGGGGCTATAAAAACCCAATATATACAGGAAAGCAGAGTGACCTCATTATTATGGGGGGGGGGGGCTATAAAAACCCAATATATAAAGGAAAGCAGAGTGACCTCATTATTATGGGGGGGGGGCTATACCCCAATATATACAGGAAAGCAGAGTGACCTCATTATTAAGGGGGGGGGGGCTATAACTACCCAATATATACAGGAAAGCAGAGTGACCTCATTATTATGGGGGGGGGCTATAACTACCCAATATATACAGGAAAGCAGAGTGACCTCATTATTATGGGGGGGGGGGCTATAACTACCCAATATATACAGGAAAGCAGAGTGACCTCATTATTATGGGGGGGCTATACCCCAATATATACAGGAAAGCAGAGTGACCTCATTATTATGGGGGGGGCTATAACTACCCAATATATACGGGAAAGCAGAGTGACCTCATTATTATGGGGGGGGGGGGGCTATACCCCAATATATACAGGAAAGCAGAGTGACCTCATTATTATGGGGGGGGCTATAACTACCCAATATATACAGGAAAGCAGAGTGACCTCATTATTATGGGGGGGGGGCTATAACTACCCAATATATACAGGAAAGCAGAGTGACCTCATTATTATGGGGGGGGGGGGGGCTATAACTACCCAATATATACAGGAAAGCAGAGTGACCTCATTATTATGGGGGGGGGGGGCTATACCCCAATATATACAGGAAAGCAGAGTGACCTCATTATTATGGGGGGGGGGCTATACCCCAATATATACAGGAAAGCAGAGTGACCTCATTATTATGGGGGGGGGCTATACCCCAATATATACAGGAAAGCAGAGTGACCTCATTATTATGGGGGGGGGGCTATACCCCAATATATACAGGAAAGCAGAGTGACCTCATTATTATGGGGGGGGGCTATAACTACCCAATATATACAGGAAAGCAGAGTGACCTCATTATTATGGGGGGGGGGGCTATAACTACCCAATATATACAGGAAAGCAGAGTGACCTCATTATTATGGGGGGGCTATACCCCAATATATACAGGAAAGCAGAGTGACCTCATTATTATGGGGGGGGGCTATAACTACCCAATATATACAGGAAAGCAGAGTGACCTCATTATTATGGGGGGGGGCTATAACTACCCAATATATACAGGAAAGCAGAGTGACCTCATTATTATGGGGGGGCTATACCCCAATATATACAGGAAAGCAGAGTGACCTCATTATTATGGGGGGGGGGGGGCTATAACTACCCAATATATACAGGAAAGCAGAGTGACCTCATTATTATGGGGGGGGGCTATAACTACCCAATATATACAGGAAAGCAGAGTGACCTCATTATTATGGGGGGGCTATAACTACCCAATATATACAGGAAAGCAGAGTGACCTCATTATTATGGGGGGGGGGGCTATACCCCAATATATACAGGAAAGCAGAGTGACCTCATTATTATGGGGGGGGGCTATACCCCAATATATATAGGAAAGCAGAGTGACCTCATTATTATGGGGGGGCTATACCCCAATATATATAGGAAAGCAGAGTGACGTCACAAGTAGCAGAGCACCCGGGGACATAGAATGGGACACTGCCCTGAGATATAAGGGAGTACTCCGGGGACATCTGTATACATGGATGGGACGTTGGATCCTTCTATCCTATAACATGGGCCCTGGTGCGGACGTTGCTGTATATAGGCAGCAGGTAATACCATGACACGCACCTACACAGGTGATTCCAGAATAATCCAGGTTATACCCCATGGGACACTCGCAGCGGAAGGATCCATCTGTATTAATACACAATCCTTGCGCACAAATCCCGGGATTCTCTAAACACTCATTCACATCTGTAACAAAGGAAAATGTATATTCAGAATGAGCAGCGGAAATCCCCCATATACCATCTATATACTGTATGTATAATCCCCCATATACCATCTATATACTGTATGTATAATCCCCCCCATATACCATCTATATACTGTATGTATAATCCCCCATATACCATCTATATACTGTATGTATAATCCCCCATATATCATCTATATACTGTTTGTATAATCCCCCATATACCATCTATATACTGTATGTATAATCCCCCATATATCTATATACTGTATGTATAATCCCCCCATATACCATCTATATACTGTATGTATAATCCCCCATATATCTATATACTGTATGTATAATCCCCCCATATACCATCTATATACTGTATGTATAATCCCCCATATATCATCTATATACTGTTTGTATAATCCCCCATATACCATCTATATACTGTATGTATAATCCCCCATATATCTATATACTGTATGTATAATCCCCCCATATACCATCTATATACTGTATGTATAATCCCCCATATATCTATATACTGTATGTATAATCCCCCCATATACCATCTATATACTGTATGTATAATCCCCCATATACCATCTATATACTGTATGTATAATCCCCCATATACCATCTATATACTGTATGTATAATCCCCCATATATCATCTATATACTGTATGTATAATCCCCCATATACCATCTATATACTGTATGTATAATCCCCCATATACCATCTATATACTGTATGTATAATCCCCCATATACCATCTATATACTGTATGTATAATCCCCCCATATAAACCATCACATATGGATCAGTGATTCGGCTTCTGTTCTCACCTTCTCTGTCTCCTTCAGGACCTGTGATGGTTCCGTGGCCAAATGGACACAACTCTTGAAAAGCCGCTGAGCAAAAGAATAGAGAGAAACAAGAAAAGTCAGAGAATTATTGTCAGAGTGAGAAGTGTCTCCGGCTCCAAGAAGCAGATCCGTCTCTGAAAGGTAAGAAAATGGCCGAGATTACAGAGAGAAAGTCCCCCGATCAGAGCCATGAGGTACAAAAATACTGGCAAACACCAAGGGAGGCTTCTAACCGTCCGTCACTGGATCCCGCCTGGAACTGGGGTACAAGGATGACCCCCACGCGTAGTATCATGCTGGTGGCATCTACACCCTCCGGCCATTACAGAACACATCCAGCGCAGAACATTCCAGAGTGTGAGCGGCATGACCAATAGCACAGCAATAACACAGCGATAATACAGCAATAATACAGAGATAACACAGAGATAACACAGCGATAATACAGAGATAACACAGCGATAACACAGAGATAACACAGCAATAATACAGAGATAACACAGCAATAATACAGAGATAACACAGCGAGAACACAGCAATAACAGCAATAATACAGCGATAATACAGAGATAACACAGCAATAATACAGAGATAATACAGAGATAACACAGCGAGAACACAGAAATAATACAGCGATAACACAGAGATAACACAGCAATAATACAGCAATAATACAGAGATAATACAGAGATAACACAGCAATAACACTAAGATAATACAGCGATAACACAGCAATAACACAGCGATAACACAGCAATAATACAGAGATAACACAGCAATAATACAGAGATAATACAGCGATAACACAGCAATAACAGAGATAACACAGCGATAACGCAGCGATAACACAGAAATAATACAGTGATTACACAGAGATAACACAGCAATATTACAGTGATAATACAGCGATAACACAACAATACAGAGATAACACAGCGATAATACAGAGATAACACAGCGATAACACAGAGATAATACAGCAATAATACAGAGATAATACAGAGATAACACAGAGATAATACAGCGATAACACAGCAATAACAGCAATAACAGAGATAACACAGAGATAACACAGCAATAATACAGCGATAATACAGAGATAACACAGCAATAATACAGAGATAATACAGAGATAACACAGAGATAATACAGTGATAACACAGCAATATTACAGTGATAATACAGCGATAATACAACAATACAGAGATAACATGGCAATAACAGAGATAACACAGCAATAACAGAGATAACACAGTGATAACACAGCAATAATAGAGATAACACAGCAATAACACAGCAATAATAGAGATAACACAGCAATAACACAGCAATAATAGAGATAACACAGCGATAACACAGCAATAACGCAGCGATAACACAGAAATAATACAGTGATAACACAGAGATAACACAGCAATATTACAGTGATTATACAGCGATAACACAACAATACAGAGATAACACAGCAATAACACAGAGATAACACAGCAATAACACAGAGATAACACAGTGCTAACACAGCAATAATAGAGATAACACAGCAATAACACAGCAATAATAGAGATAACACAGCGATAACACAGCAATAACACAGCAATAATACAGAGATAACACAGCAATAATACTGCGATAACACAGCAATAACACAGATAATACAGAGATAACACAGCAATAATACAGCGATAACACAGCAATTATACAGAGATAACACAGCGATAACGCAGAGATAATACAGAGATAACACAGTGATAATCCAGAGATAACACAGCAATAACACAGCAATAACACAACGATAACACAGAGATAACACAGAGATAACACAGAGATAACACAGCAATAACACAGCAATAACACAACGATAACACAGAGATAACACAGAGATAACACAGAGATAACACAGCGATAACACAGCAGGAACACAGCAATGATTTACACAGCAATAATACAGAGATAACACAGCGATAACACAGCGATAATACAGAGATTACACAGCGATAACACAGAGATAACACAGCAATAATACAGAGATAACACAGCAATAATACAGAGATAATACAGAGATAACACAGCGAGAACGGAGAGATAATACAGCGATAACACAGCAATAACAGCAATAATACAGCGATAACACAGAGATAACACAGCAATAATACAGCGATAATACAGAGATAACACAGCAATAATACAGAGATAATACAGAGATAACACAGTGATAACACAGCAATAACACAGAGAGAACACAGAGATAACACAGCAATAATACAGAGATAACACAACAATAATACAGTGATAACACAGCAATAATACTGCGATAACACAGCAATAACACAGATAACACAGAGATAACACAGCGATAACACAGCGATAACACAGCGATAACACAGAGATAACACAGAGATAACACAGAGATAACAGAGATAACACAGCAATAATACAGCACAGCAATAACACAGATAACACAGAGATAACACAGCGATAACACAGCGATAACACAGAGATAACACAGAGATAACACAGCGATAACACAGAGATAACACAGAGATAACACAGAGATAACACAGCGATAACACAGAGATAACACAGAGATAACACAGCAATAATACAGAGATAACACAACAATAATACAGTGATAACACAGCAATAATACTGCGATAACACAGCAATAACACAGATAACACAGAGATAACACAGCGATAACACAGCGATAACACAGCGATAACACAGAGATAACACAGAGATAACACAGAGATAACAGAGATAACACAGCAATAATACAGCACAGCAATAACACAGATAACACAGAGATAACACAGCGATAACACAGCGATAACACAGAGATAACACAGAGATAACACAGCGATAACACAGAGATAACACAGAGATAACACAGAGATAACACAGCGATAACACAGCAGGAACACAGCAATGATTTACACAGCAATAATACAGAGATAACACAGCGATAATAGAGATAACACAGCAGGAACACAGCAATGATTTACACAGCAATAACGCAGCAATACAGATAACACAGCAATAACAAAGCAATAATACAGAGATAACACAGCAATAATACAGCGATAACACAGCGATAATACAGAGATAACACAGCGATAACACAGAGATAACACAGCGATAATACAGCGATAATACAGCGATAACACAGAGATAACACAGCGATAACACAGCGATAACACAGAGATAACACAGAGATAACACAGCGATAACACAGCAGGAACACAGCAATGATTTACACAGCAATAATACAGAGATAACACAGCGATAATAGAGATAACACAGCAGGAACACAGCAATGATTTACACAGCAATAACGCAGCAATACAGATAACACAGCAATAACAAAGCAATAATACAGAGATAACACAGCAATAATACAGAGATAATACAGCAATAATACAGAGATAACACAGCAGGAACACAGCAATAACACAGCAATAATACAGAGATAACACAGCAGGAACACAGCAATGATTTACACAGCAATAATACATAGATAACACAGCAATATTACAGCGATAACACAGCAGTAACACAGCGGTCAGACAGCGGCAACACAGCAATAACACAGCGGTCTGCCAGCGATAACACAGCGGTCAGTCAGCGGTAACACAGCAGTCAGTCAGCAGTAACATAGCGGTCAGTGATAACACAGCAGTAACACAGTGGTCAGTCAGTGGTAACACAGCAATAACACAGCGGTCAGTCAGTGGTAACACAGCAGTAACACAGCGGTCAGTCAGCGATAATACAGCGGTCAGTCAGTGGTAAGACAGCAATAACACAGCGGTCAGTCAGTGATAATACAGCGGTCAGTCAGTGGTAAGACAGCAGTAACACAGCGGTCAGTCAGTGGTAAGACAGCAGTAACACAGCGGTAACACAGCAATAACACAGCGGTCAGTCAGTGGTAACACAGAAGTAACACAGCGGTCAGTCAGCGATAATACATTGGTCAGTCAGCGGTAATACAGTGGTCAGTCAGCAGTAACACAGCAGTCAGTCAGGGGTAACACAGTAGTCAGTCAGCGGTAATACAGCGGTCAGTCAGTGGTAACACAGCAGTAACACAGCTGTCAGTCAGCGGTATAACACAGCGGTCAGTCAGCGGTAACACAGCGTTCAGTCAGCGGTAACACAGCGGTCAGTCAGCGGTAACACAGCGGTCAGTCAGCGGTAACACAGCAGTCAGTCAGCGGTAACACAGCGGTCAGTCAGCGGTAACACAGCGTTCAGTCAGCTGTAACACAGCGTTCAGTCAGCTGTAACACAGCAGTCAGTCAGCGGTAACACAGCAGTCAGTCAGCGGTAACACAGCGGTCAGTCAGCGGTAACACAGCGTTCAGTCAGCGGTAACACAGCGGTCAGTCAGCGGTAACACAGCGGTCAGTCAGCGGTAACACAGCGTTCAGTCAGCGGTAACACAGCGGTCAGTCAGCGGTAACACAGCGGTCAGTCAGCGGTAACACAGGCCGCACCCACCTTCTCCTTCCTTTGGGCACAGTTCGCACGGGTCGCCCCAGCCCTCGCCCGCCATCTTGCTGCAGCAGCACGCCGCCTTTGTGCTGTTATAAGCTTTCGGCGCTGAACATTTCCCATTTTCGAATCTGGTAAAACAAAAGCTTTGCCGAGTATCTGAAATAAAGGAAATGTCTGTGATTAATAAACGTTATCTGGACGATTCGGAATAGCAGAGAACGGTCACATGACTCGTCCCGTATATCACACTGCTGTATTTTATTTGATTATTATCTTTCTATCTGTATATCTTGCCTTTTGCAGTCTGGACACCAGGCTTGATATCACACGTCCGGCTCTGTACAGATCTCTATATACACAGCAGTGTCCTCCTTATCATCACAGACAGCTGCCACAGCCGAGACAGAGGTCAGAGGTCAGCCATGACTCTGCAGGCCACATACAATGCCTGCAATTCCAACATGTTCATCTTTTTACACCTAATTCTCCAGAAGAGGTCGGCATTGAAACATTAGAGACAGATTTTGACCTGTCCCACAATGCACCACAAGGGTATAACCGAGATCTACACAAGCAGCATATGCAGAAGGCCGGGCCGTGTATGTCGGGGTAGCAGTGCACTTGTCATGGTAGCCTGGAGTGGTGTTGAACCGCCTGGACAAATGGGCACTGCTTCCCAGAGTGTAACCTGGTGTGTAGGTGCGGGTGCAAAAAGAACGGTCCGATAACCAGGACAATGTCCGTTTACTTAAGATCTTCAGCGCAATACAGTAACACTTTGGCAACTGTAGGTGCAGGCAGGAGGTAGTAGAGGTAGTCTGTATACCAGAGGAAAGTGGAGTAGAGGAGCGTCTTGAGGGCCCTGTCCAATGTAGCTGTGTACTCTACTGGGATAGTGTAGAGAAGAATAAGAGAAGATACTCATGCTCACGCATAGCTGTCTTTGACATGACCACCTTATGCCCTATAGTGTCAGGGTCCCCGTCCTGCTAGGGTAGTACGAGGTCCCAGATCCCTGCATTGGGGTCAGAAGACTTCTAAGTGTTTCTCAGAATAGCCGTGCGTTACAGTAGGATACATAGGCGTTAACTGCAGCTTTGTTCTACTGGGGTCAGTACCTAGCTCAGGTAGACTGCCCTGTGTAGTATAGACTGTATTCCTGGTGTGGACAAGGTGATCCTCAGAGGACGTTCTTCCTCCTGAGGGGTCTGGCACTGCATGCTAGCTGAGGTTACTTTGATAAGAAATAGTGTAAGTCTCTTGGTCCCTGACCTATGTACAGCCTATGGGCTGCAGATACCGTGGGCTGCAGATACCGTGGGCTGCAGATACCGTGGGCTGCAGATACTATGGGCTGCAGATACCGTGGGCTGCAGATACCGTGGGCTGCAGATACCGTGGGCTGCAGATACCGTGGGCTGCAGATACCGTGGGCTGCAGATACCGTGGGCTGCAGATACCGTGAGCTGCAGATACCGTGGGCTGCAGATACCGTGGGCTGCAGATACCGTGGGCTGCAGATACCGTGGGCTGCAGATACCGTGGGCTGCAGATACCATGGGCTGCAGATACTATGGGCTGCAGATACCGTGGGCTGCAGATACCGTGGGCTGCAGATACCGTGGGCTGCAGATACCGTGGGCTGCAGATACCGTGGGCTGCAGATACCGTGGGCTGCAGATACTATGGGCTGCAGATACTATGGGCTGCAGATACTTATGAGAGGAGTCCTGGATGTGAGAGTCTGGAGAGGAGAGGACTATAATGGAGGCTCACATAGAAGCAGAGTTTATGGTCATATATGAAGTCTAGAGAACAGAGGTCTATGTAGAAGCCTCCTTCAGTCTCCACCATAGCTGTATATTAGTAGCTATAGAGATATTACATACAATACCTACCGAAACATCGTCTCCCATTATCTGATAAAACAAATCCAGGAGGACAAATGCATTGAAAGCTTCCCGGGGTGTTTCCACAGGTCCCAAAAATGCAGATATTGGGCTCTTCATTACATTCATCAATATCTAGAAAGAGAGAAGCATTACGTGTAGAGTCCGCCCAATGTGATGATATATACGATTCCACCATAGACATAGTATAGCATACATCTACATCATATAGCATACATACATACATCCATAGCTATGACCAGAACCCTATTGTGATCAGCAATGGACCCATCAACTCATTGCTATAACCATAACCCTACTGTGATCAGCAATGGACCCATCAACTCATCGCTATGACCAGAACCCCATTGTGATCAGCAATGGACCCATCAACTCATTGCTATAACCATAACCCTACTGTGATCAGCAATGGACCCATCAACTCATCGCTATGACCATAACCCTACTGTGATCAGCAATGGACCCATCTCATCACTATGACCATAACCCTATTGTTACCAGCAATGGACCCATCATCTCATCGCTATGACCAGAACACCATTGTGATCAGCAATGGACCCATCATCTCATCGCTATGACCAGAACCCTATTGTTACCAGCAATGGACCCATCTCATCGCTATGACCAGAACCCTATTGTGATCAGCAATGGACCCATCTCATCACTATTACCATAATCCTACTGTGATCAGCAATGGACCCATCTCATCACTATGACCATAATCCTACTGTGATCAGCAATGGACCCATCTCATCACTATGACCAGAACCCTATTGTTATCCACAATGGACCCATCTCATCGCTATGACCAGAACCCCATTGTTATAAGCAATGGACCCATCATCTCATCGCTATGACCAGAACCCTATTGTTATCCACAATTGAACCATCTCATCACTAAGACCAGAACCCTATTGCAAACTATGACCAGAACCCCATAGTGATCAGCAATGGACCCATCTCATCATTATGACCATAACCCCATAGTGATTAGCAATGGACCCATCTCATCGCTGACCAGAACCCTATTGTTACCAGCAATGGACCCATCATCTCATCGCTATGACCAGAAACCTATTGTTACCAGCAATGGACCCATCTCATTGGTATGACCATAACCCTATTGTGATCAGCAATGGACCCATCTGAAGTCTCCTATAGTGGGGATCTTGTTGTTAGGCACCAATGTGGCACCGGCTTGTGCTCTCTTTACGCCTCTCTGAACCATCATGGTTAGTTTGTTGCTCTTCAGACACTGTAGCGTCACACTATTATATGTAAAGCTGCAACCACCATGACGGCCCAGCAATAATACAAAGCATGGCTTATTGATGTTGTCGTGTCCCATCCAGTGGTCTACAGATGGTAGAGTGGTCATGGGCCGGTACATGTGTCCCGCTAGCACAGGATATCATTGCTAACATAGTTCTTCTTTATTTCTGTGTCCAAGGCAAATACTGCTCCACACATTGTGCCAAACTACTGGTCTATTATGGAGACACTTTCAGCCCATGACGAGTACTGATCTACAGACCCAGCAATGAACTTTCTCTAATAAAATACAAAGAACTGTGAGATGCTCTTTGAAGTCTGGAAGACACTTGATGTGGTTGTGTGTAACGTTTCCAGAGTTTTCTGGCCGGCGGTCACTTATAGGCAATGGTTGTGTCTTATAATGTGATGGAGTAATAACCTCTCTCAGAAGCTTCTGGATCTGCAGACATCTAACATCTTTCCATGTCCCAGACATCTGAAACCCTTCGTGAATATCCTAGAGAGGCGGCTAATACCGTCTGGCAGGGTGAGTGCCAAGCATTACAGTCCCGGAGACATGACGTAGACGTCCGACATCTGCGGAAACAATTCGCTCAGAAAGTCTCCGCTTCTATCTGTGCGGGGTTGTAATTGCTGGGACTTGAGACGAGTATTTCCCGATACTCGAGTGCTCTTTCCAGTAACGAACCCCATTGAAGTCAATGGCAGACTCAAGCTTTTTTGCAGGAGACTCAAGTTCGGTAGAGGGAAGGTCGTGTGAAAACCTGTCAACCTCAGAAATTGATGGAAACACAACGGAAATGGACAGGAAACAGCAGGGGCAGCATGTATGCATGCCTCTAAGGCTGCCGAATGGCACCATTATGCCTAATTAAGTGCAACAGCCTGGTTAAAACAGAGGTAGGCAAAGGGACCACCCAAAAACTCAGCCTGACACAGCATGGCAGTGAGAACACAGGGAACCATTAAAACAGAGGTAGCATATCATGAACCACCCCAAAATTCAGCCTGACACAGCATAGCGGTGAGGACAGAGTGAACAAGGTAGAAGCGGTAGCCATTCAGCCTTCCAAAAATTATACCAGACCTAGCAAGGAAGCGACCTCACAGAGAACCATTAAAAGTGAGTGAGGAAGAAAGTGAGCCTCCCCAAAAATAGGCCAAACACTGCATGGCATTGAGCACACAGATCAGCAGTAGCCGGGATCAGCAGTAGCCAACATGGAGGCCAGGCAGGAGCAACAGTAACCAACATGGAGGCCAGGCAGGAGCAACAGTAGTTAACATGGAGGCCAGGCAGGATCAGCAGTAGCCAACATGGAGGCAAGGGCAGGCACACCAGTAGTCAACATGGATGCCAGTTAAGGCCCAGCAGTAGCTAACATGGATGCCAGTGAAGGCCCAGCAGTAGTAAACATGGATGCCAGTAAAGGCCCAGCAATAGTCAACATGGATGCCAGTTAAGGCCCAGCAAAAAGGACGCAAGGGCAGGCACACCAGTAGTCAACATGGATGCCAGTTAAGACCAGCAAAAAGGAGGCAAGAGCAGGCCCAGCAGTAGTCAACATGGATGCCAGTTAAGGCCCAGCAATAGTCAACATGGATGCCAGTTAAGGCCCAGCAAAAAGGAGGCAAGGGCAGGCCCAGCAGTAGTCAACATGGATGCCAGTAAAGGCCCAGCAGTAGTCAACATGGATGCCAGTTAAGGCCCAGCAAAAAGGAGGCAAGGGCAGGCACACCTAGTGAAAACTAGGCCAGACACTGCAGGGCCTTGAACACACAGAGAGCCATTACAAGTGAGTGAGGAATCAAGTGAGCCCACCCAAAAATTGGAGTGAGTCCAGGGGCTGGGATATGTAGTGGACATGAACCCGGGTGGTGACAGCTAACTGGCTAGGCCAGTTGTCAGTCAGCACTCAACATCAAGGGTACACTTGATGCCTCTCGACCGGGGGTGGTGAGGCCCCAGCCATGGCTACACAAAAATAATAAAAAAAACAGCAGGCTGGTTGGCGGGGGCGCGATCGGCAGGCCCCCGGCAACCAGTCCGCTCCTCCGCAGACGTAGTGTGACGTCAGAGCATGGCAGTGAGGACACAAAGAACCAGTGAGGAAGGAGTAAGAAAGCAATTGATCCTCCTAATAATTAGGCCAGACCCTGCATGGCGGAAGAAGACTTGGCAGTTGGCTGAGAATTGTAGGAAGAGGAGGAGGAGGAGGAGAGGAGATACCAAGAATCTTCATGTTGAGCTGCTTTCCCCGGGTGGACAGTTGAATTCAGGTGAAATCCAGGCTTTGTTCATTTTTATAAACATCAGCCTGTCAGAGCTGTCAGTGGACAGGCGGGTGCGCTTATCAGTGATGATTGCACCAGCTGCACTGAAGACCCGCTCTGACAATACGCTAGCGGCAGGGCAGGCCAGCACCTCCAAGGCGTAAAGCGCCAGTTGGGGCCACGTATCCAACTTTGAAACCCAGTAGTTGTAGGTAGCAGAGTGATCGGTAAGGACATTGGTATGGTCAGCAAGGTACTCCCTCACCATCTTCCTGAAGGCTTCTTCCCTACTCTGTCTAGACTGGGGACGGTTGACATAGTCTTGCTGGGGTGCCATGAAACTGTCAAAGGCCTTGGAGAGTGTTCCCCTGCCCCTTTACAAGCTGCCTGCTCCACCGCTCCTCTCCCCCGCTCTTTGGCCCACAGAACTATGTCCTCTGGCGCTAGTGGTGTCAGATGGGAAGTACATTTTCAGCTTCTGCACCAGGGCCTGTTGATATTGATTCACTCTCATACTGTACTGCATTCCTCAACAGGAATGACAGTGAAAAAGTTCGGTTTCTACCAAGGGTCCAGGAGAGTGAACACCCAGTAATCTGTGTTGTCCAAAACCAGTAGTCAACGTGGATGCCAGTTAAGGACCATTAACAAGGATGCAAGGGCAGGCCCAGCAGTAGTCAACATGGATGCTAGTTAACCTCTTAAGGACATATGACGTACCCGTACGTCATATGTCCTCATTAGCACTTCAAAGCGGGGCCGCGCGGCGACCCCGCTTTGAAGCGCTGCGGTCCCGGGTGCCGCGTGTAGCCCGGGACCGACGCTATTAGCGGGCACGGTCTGATCGCCGTGCCCGCTCATTAGCTAATCGGAGGCAGCTGTCAAAGTTGACAGCTGCCTCCGATTACCGGACGCAACCGTTCCCTGGTGTCTAGTGGGGGAGATCGCTCCTCCGGGACGTTGTCCCGGAGGAGCGATCTCCGTTACTGATGCCAGCCGGGGACTCGTCCAAGATGGCGCCGTTCCCGACTCGGCACTGCAGCAGCAGGAAGTAAACGAGTGCCTATCTCATTGATCTCTGCAGCATATCTATGCTGCAGAGATCTCAATGAGAGATCAAAGTGTATATACTAGAAGTCCCCCAGGGGGGATAACCCTAACCCCAGGGGGGGAATAACCCTAACCCCAGGGGAGAATAACCCTAACCCCAGGGGAGAATAACCCTAACCCCAGGGGGAATAACCCTAACCCCAGGGGGAATAACCCTAACCCCAGGGGGGAATAACCCTAACCCCAGGGGAGAATAACCCTAACCCCAGGGGGAATAACCCTAACCCCAGGGGGAATAACCCTAACCCCAGGGGGGAATAACCCTAACCCCAGGAGGAATAACCCTAACCCCAGGGGGGGAATAACCCTAACCCCAGGAGGAATAACCCTAACCCCAGGGCGGCTTCTAGTATATGTGTAAAAAAAAAAAAAAAAAAAAAAAGTGTTGTTTATAGTAAAAAGCCCCCTCCCCTAATAAAAGTCTGAATCACCCCCCTTTTCCCAGGTTTTAAATAAAAGTAAACAAATAAATAAATAAACATGTTTGGTATCGCCGCGTGCGTAATCGCCCGAACTATTAGCTAATCACATTCCTGATCTCGCACGGTAAACGGCGTCAGCGCAAAAAAATCCCAAAGTGCAAAATTGCGCATTTTTGGTCGCATCAAATCCAGAAAAAATTTAATAAAAAGCGATCAAAAAGACGTATATGTGCAATCAATGTACCGATAGAAAGAAGACATCATGGCGCAAAAAATGACACCTGACACAGCCCCATAGACCCAAGAATAAAAGCGTTATAAGCCGGGAATGGAGCGATTTTAAGGAACGTATATTTGTTAACAATGGTTTGAATTTTTTATAGGCCATTAGATAAAATATAAGTTATACATGTTATATATCGTTTTAATCGTAACGACTTGAGGACCATGCATAACAAGTCAGTTTTACCCCAGGGCGAATGGCGTAAAAACACAGTTCCCCCAAATAAAAGAAATGCGTTTTTTTTTTCCAATTTCACCACACTTCGAATTTTTTTCTGGTTTCAGCCTGTCATTGCAAAGTACAATTAGTGACGCAAAAAATAAGGGCTCATATGGGTTTCTAGGTGGAAAAATGCAAGTGCTATGGCCTTTTAAACACAAGGAGGAAAAACCGAAAACGCAAAAAACGAAAATGGGCCCCGTCCTTAAGGGGTTAAGGCCCAGCAGTAGTCAACATGGATATCAGTTAAGGCCCAGCAACAAGGATGCAAGGGCAGTGTTAGGACCGGGACAGAGAGACGCAAGGACAGGTGAGCCCTGAAGCTGGCACCCGCCCCACTGTCCCTACCTACTTGCCTCAGATGCTCTAATATAGCAAACGGACAACTGGACGGCCGTCCCTGATCTCACTACAGTGAATACACAAAACAATACACAACACAATAAAGGGAAGTCAGAAGTCCGAGTCAAAACCAGGCGAGCAACAAAGTACCAAATCGTGTCCATAAGAATAGTCAAGTAGTCAAAGCTGAAGTCAGGTAACCAGGATATAATGCAGGGAATGCTAGATCAAGTAACACCAGGCAAGCCAGGGACTCTCACAGGCGAAGCATAGTAGACTGGGGAGGATACTTATAGGTCCCAGACTCAAGATTACTGACAGCTGATTGGTAGTGTCAGCTGTCAATCAACAATCAGCTAACACACACAACACCTATGCTGCTCAGCCAGGGCAGTGGAACCCTGGCCTCTGCTACAACACAGAATAGCAGAGCCGAGTAGGTAAAAAACACAAGAAGCAGTCCAGCTGCTGTGGGCGCCGTCGTCATGTATGCTTTGACTGCACGCATCAGCGGTGTCAGGAGCCGAACGAGTCCTAACAGGCAGGCCCAGAAGTAATCAACAAGGATGCCAATTAAGGCCCAGCAGTAGTCAACATGGATGCCAGTTAAAGCCCAGCAGTAGCCAACATGGAGGCAAGGGCAGGCACACCAGTAGTCAACATGGATGCCAGTTAAGGTCAAGCAGTGGCCAACATGGAGGCAAGGGCAGGCACACCAGTAGTCAGCAGTAGTCAACATGGATGCCAGTTGACTTGCGGAAATGCGCACAGATGCGGTGCACCTTGTTGAGCAAGTCAGCCACATTGGGTTAAGTTTTAAGGAACCGCAGCAACATTAGGTTGAAGACGTGGGCCAGGCATGGTACATGTATGAGGCTGCCAAGTTGCAGAGCCGCCACCAGGTTCCGCCCCTTGTCACACACAACCAAGCTCATTGCTAATTACACACGAACCCGGGTGCTGACAGCTAACTGGCTAGGCCAGCTGTCAGTCACCATCAAGGGTACACCTCATGCCTCTCGACCGGGGGTGGGGAGGCCCCGACCACGGCTAGACCAAAAAAACTAAAATAAAACAGCTGGCTGGTTGGCGGGGGCACGATCGGCGGGACCCCGGCAACCAGTCCCGCTCCTCCGCAGACGTAGTGTGATGTCAGAGCATGGCAGTGAGGACACAGAGAACAATACAGTCTGCTTAAACTTAAACTCCGGCGGGACCCCCCCAAAAAAACACAGACACACACAGACAACATACTCACCATCCCTCCGGTGACGATCGCCACTCCATTTGCCCGCTGTCCGCCTCACCGTCACCTGCGTCCGCCATCCAGCGATGCCTCTTACTTCCGAGTCCATGGTAGAGAAAAGACTGCCAGTGCGCTTGCGCACCGGCAGCCTTTTCATTGGCTGGAGCGCATCACATGGCTTCCAGCAAGCTCAGCCAATCAGGGCTGAGCAAGCTGGAAGCCATGTTATGCGCTCCAGCCAATGAAAAGGCTGCTGGTGCGCATGTGCACCAGCACATGGTCGAAAAGTGGGGGAAGGGGGCCAGACCGGGCATTTAACCACATTACAAAGTTATATAAGTTTGTAATGTGTGTTAAATAAGCCAAAAAATTTTTTCGTGGGAGTTGTCCTTTAAGAGGCCACGGAATTTGATCAAATACACTTTCAATCCTTTAAAGAGTCTCTAAGAGACGGCAAGTGCGTTAGCCTGTGTATTAAAAAGACCTGGTCAATCCTGCCTTCAAAAAGGCTACAACATCCAAGGAAGGAAAGAAGCTACTGGTAAAAGACCTGGTCAATCCTGCCTTCAAAACGGCTAAAACATCCAAGGAAGGTAGAAGGTGCTGTTCAGCAGTTTGAGCACCGCCTGTTGGCGCTTACCCACGGCGGTGCTGCTGCGCCTAAAACTAAAATAGCCGTATTATGGCTAGATTTAGCCTCACCCCCTCATGCTGTTGTGCCTGATAGGCATCTCTTTGGAGGTAGGGACGAAGAATAACAATACAGTCTTCTTAAGAGGCCCCGAGCTGAAAAATGAAAGGACGGCAGAGAACCCCCCCAAGTTGACATCCACAGATTATATGGTTTGAAATGGATAACACAAGGATGCTACATTAGGATCCACCATTATCACTGTCTGTTCCTTTGAACAGTGGCGTGTATCTTGGAGACACAATAGATGACCAGACAGCCCTGCAAAATTGCACTTGAATTGAAGTCGATTTGATTTTAAAATTTAAATTGAAGCTTAGAAAATAAAAAAACATAAAGTGGCCATTACCATCCTTCAGATGAGGCAGGCGTGGAACCTCACAAAAATTAGGCCTGACACAGTAGAGTAAGAGTAAAAAAATAAAATAAAAATAAAATAGCTGGCTGGTTGGCGGGGGCACGATCGGCGGGTCCCCTGCAACCAGTCCCGCTCCTCCGTAGTGTGACGTCAGAGCATGGCAGTGAGGACACAGAGAACCATTAAAAGTGAGGTAGCAAGTGAGCCTCCCAAAATTAGGCCTGACACAGCATGGCGGTGAGAACACATGGAACCATTCAAACACTGGTAGCATATGGACCACCCAAAACTTAGCCTGACACCACAGACCCAGACCAAGATGGACAATACAATTATGGCTAGATTTAGCCTCACCCCCTCATGCAGTTGTGCGAGAGGCATATCTTTGGAGGTAGGGACGAAGAATAACAATACAGTCTTCTTAAGAGGCCCCGGAATTTGATTTGTACGAATGAATACACTTTCAATCCTTTAAAGAGTCTCTAAGAGAGGGCAAGTGTCTATTAAAAAGACCTGGTCAATCCTGCCTTCGAAAAGGCTACAACATCCAAGGAAGGTAGAGAGTACTGGTGAAAGGACGGCAGAGGACGCCCCTAAGATAAGATGACATCCACAGATAATATGGTTCGAAATGGACAAGACAAGGAAGGTAAATTGAATTTGACTATGATTTTGACTCTAGCAGTTGGGGTAACATTCCCTGCATCATGCGACTCCCCACTTCTCCCCCCCCACCGTTGTTTTGAGTTTGAATTTGACTGTAGCAGTTGGGGTTAGTTTAAATGGTTGACTTGCGGAAATGCGCACAGATGCAGTGCACCTTGTTGAGCAAGTCAGCCACATTGGGGTAAGTTTTAAGGAACGGCAGCAACTCTAGGTTGAAGATGTGGGCCAGGCATGGTACATGTGTGAGGCTGTCGCAGAGCCGCCACCAGGTTCCGCCCCTTGTAACACGCAACCAAGCTCACTGCTAATTACACCACACCAGTAGTCTACATGGATGCCAGTTAAGGCCCAGCAACAACGAGGCAAGGGCAGGCACACCAGTAGTCTACATGGATGCCAGTAAAGGCCCAGCAGTAGCCAACATGGAGGCAAGGGACATTTGCACGCTGCGCTTGGACACCTTGGAGGGTGTGGAGCATAGTGGAGGTGAAGGGGTGCGTGTAGGGTGGGAGGCGCTCGTGCCTGGGGCCTGGGCGGGGGGACTGACAGAGCCAGCACCTGACACAGGGGAAAGAGCAGGGTTGCGACTTGCAGTCACTGAACGGCCTTGGTTCCACTGAGTGGGTTGTTTAGCACTCATATGCCTGCACATGCTGGTAGTGGTTAGGCTGGTAGTGGTGGTTCCCGTGCTGATCCTGGCGTGGCACACGTTGCACACTACAGTCTGTCGGTCATCTGCAGTTTCTTTAAAAAACCTCCAGACTTGGGAACATCTAGGCCTGGCCTAGAAACAGTTGCTGATCTACTTGCTCTGCCCTGCTTCTCCCTCTGCCCACCCCTCTTCCTCTTCCAACCGGTCCTGCGGGTGAACTTGCCTCCCCCTCAGAAGCACGGTCTTCACTAGGCTTATCCACCCAGCTCAGGTCAGTCACCTCGTCCTCATCCACCAGCTCGTTACTCTCGTCCTCACTTTGAGTTACATCCATGACAACAACCTCACTGTCTGACAACCGGGTCTCATCGTCATCATCAGACACCTCTTCCAACCCCAAGTCCCCACTCTCATCACCCACTGACTGCCTGAGCTGCATAGTTTGGGCATCGGGACAGATCGACTGCTCCGGTTGCTCAGACTCAGGGAAAGGTCCAGAAAACAGTTCCTGGGAGCCTGGTGGTGGTGGTGGATGGAGGGGCCAGGCTGTGGGGAAGGAGGCGGAGCTAATGGAGCAAGGGTTCCACTCCCTTGGGTAGCGTGGGCAGACTGTGTGGAAGACTGGGTGGTGGATAAGTTACTGGACATATTATCCGCTATCCACGTGATCACCTGTTCACACTGCTGCGGTTTCAATTGTGGTCTACCATGAGACCCCGTAAGTTGGTCAAGGAAGCTAGGGAGTGGACGTCTGTGGTGTGCCACTGCTACCTCCTCAACAGGTGCTGCTGTGTCACCCTGCCCTGAACCACGGCCTCCGGCAATGGCATCACTTGGAACCCCACGTCCTCGACCCTTACCCCTGGGGTTCACCATTTTATGGACACTGCACGGTATGGAGCTTAGATAGGCCTTGCGTATGAAATACAGATATCTAAAAGAATACTTGTAGTAACCAATGGTTTGGTGGGGCTGTACGGTGCTATCTGGTATGGGCAACAACTGTACACACTTTGTCACCCCAATACAATGAGCAGTGAAGTTCTATGCAGGATGCACTACAAATCCCAGCTATACAGTGCAGTACACACTAGTTTAGGGGGTGCTATCTGGTATGGGCAATGACTGTACACACTTTCTGTCACCCCAATACAATGAGCAGTGAAGTTCTATGCAGGTGTACTACAAATCCCAGTAATACAATGTAGTACACAAGGACCACCAGCCCCAAAATCAAAAAGGAGTACACTGAGCCCTTCTTAGGGGTGTGTATGCAACACCTAATGCCCCCTTTCTGCCAGCAGCCGGTCACCACAGTGTGCTGGGGAAATCGCGGTAGCAGCACTGCAACTCCCAGCCAGCAGTCTGTAGTAATAGTAATAATAAAAGCTTTTAAGCCCTGAAAAGGTCTGTGTGTTTGTATTGCTAGTATATACCCTGCCCTGCCTACTAGAAGGCTATATCCTACACTGACACTCTCCCTGACCAGCAGCAGCTCTCTCCCTGATCTCTCACAGCATGCGTCTGAAGCCAGCACTGCCCCTGCCCAGTTTTATATGGCAAGGTCATCTGATCTGGCCAACCAATCACTGCTATCGACATGTAGGGGTCCCACGTCATCGCAGGATGCACCAAAGAGTCTCCTGCATGTTTATTGGCTGAGAAATAGCGCCCAAACTTACAGGAAACGGATGATGAGATTTCCTCGAGTATCGCGAGATGCTGGTCCGAGTAACGAGTACCATCGAGTACCCTAATACTCCATCCAGTACCCTAATACTCCATTGAGTACCCTAATACTCCATCGAGTACCCTAATACTCCATCGAGTACCCTAATACTACCTTAATACTCGATCGAGAACCAAGCACGGACCAGCATGCTCGCTCATCACTAGTAACCATATATCTTGTTTTCTTTCATTTGTCAATGGACATAAAACCGTCAGCGATGCGGTGAGAGACGAGTATATCGTTATGTGCAGAATATGAAGAATAAACCAGACACGGTCACTGCTCTCAGAATGTAATATATACATAACATCCATCCGCTATAGATCTCTCTCTCTCTCTCTCTATTATATATATATATATATATATACACACACATATACACATATATCAGATGTGATGGGGGAGGATAACGGCTGCCAAGAGCTTTTGCTTTACGTAGAGTTTTTGCTGGAAGATGGAAGATGAATTCTCAGACTTGTTACCACCACAAGGCTGAATCATGGCCGAGCTCCTGGACTCTGTTACCCTCCTCTTCCTCTTGTGATGACCATTATAAGGTGGGGAGGATGCAGAGTTGCCAGGTTCTTAACTCAGGTTTCTACTTGCTATATATCTGAGGTTTGGTTTCTAAGTAAGAGGAAGGACTTACCAGCGGACTTACAGCTGTAACCTCATTGATAGAAAAGGATAGCTGCAAATGGGTGGCTGGATACTTCTCTACATTTGGTGCTCATGGTGGGCTATAAGATAGAAAAATGGCTAGCCTACCAGTGAACGGGTGACGCTGCAGCACAGGAATCTCTCAGCAACAGAGACTGACAGTCCTGGGATTACAGCAGGGGTGGATCGGAGACAGGTGGTGGTGGATGGATAGAAGGCAGGAGGTGGTGGTGGATGGGAGACAGGAGGTGGTGGTGGTGGTGGATGGGAGGCAGGAGGTGGTGGTGGTGGATGGGAGGCAGGATGTGGGGGTGGTGGATGGGAGACAGGAGGTGGTGGTGGATGGATGGGAGGCAGGAGGTGGTGGTGGCGGATGGGAGGCAGGATGTGGGGGTGGTGGTGGATGGGAGACAGGAGGTGGTGGATGGATGGATGGATGGGAGGCAGAAGGGGGTGATGGTGGATGGAAGGCAGGATGTGGGGGTGGTGGATGGATGGGAGACAGAAGGTGGTGGTGGTGGATGGATGGGAGACAGGAGGTGGTGATGGTGGATGGAAGGCAGGAGGTGGGGATGGTGGTGGATGGGAGACAGGAGGTGGTGGTGGATGGGAGACA
This sequence comes from Dendropsophus ebraccatus, assembly GCA_027789725.1. NCBI lineage: Eukaryota > Metazoa > Chordata > Amphibia > Anura > Hylidae > Dendropsophus > Dendropsophus ebraccatus. The sequence goes on along the minus strand of JAQFWZ010000074.1, from coordinate 1,871,924 downwards.
GGAGGTGGTGGTGGATGGGAGACAGGAGGTGGTGGTGGTGGATGGGAGACAGGAGGTGGTGGTGGTGGATGGATGGGAGGCAGGAGGTGGTGGTGGATGGGAGGCAGGAGGTGGGGGTGGTGGATGGAAGGCAGGAGGTGGGGATGGTGGATGGGAGACAGGAGGTGGTGATGGTGGATGGAAGGTAGGAGGTGGTGGTGGATGGGAGACAGGAGGTGGTGGTGGATGGGAGACAAGAGGTGGTGGTGGTGGATGGATGGGAGGCAGGAGGTGGTGGATGGGAGGCAGGAGGTGGGGGTGGTGGATGGAAGGCAGGATGTGGGGGTGGTGGTGGATGGAAGGCAGGAGGTGGGGGTGGTGGATGGAAGGCAGGAGGTGGTGGTGGATGGGAGACAGGAGGTGGTGGTGGTGGATGGATGGGAGGCAGGAGGTGGGGGTGGATGGGAGACAGGAGGTGGTGGATGGAAGGCAGGATGTGGGGGGGGTGGTGGATGGAAGGCAGGAGGTGGGGGTGGTGGTGGATGGAAGGCAGGATGTGGGGGTGGGGGTGGATGGAAGGCAGGAGGTGGGGGTGGATGGGAGACAGGAGGTGGTGAATGGATGGGAGGCAGGAGGTGGTGGTGGTGGAGGGAAGGCATGATGTGGTGGTGGTGGTGGATGGGAGACAGGAGGAGGTGGTGGTGGTGGATGGGAGACAGGAGGTGGTGATGGTGGATGGAAGGCAGGAGGTGGGGATGGTGGTGGATGGGAGACAGGAGGTGGTGGTGGATGGGAGACAGGAGGTGGTGGTGGATGGGAGACAGGAGGTGGTGGTGGTGGATGGGAGGCAGCAGGTGGTGGGGGATGGGAGGCAGGAGGTGGTGGGGGATGGGAGGCAGGAGGTGGTGGGGGATGGGAGGCAGGAGGTGGTGGTGGATGGGAGGCAGTGGATCGAAGGAAGGAGGTGGTGGTGGATGGGAGGCAGGAGGTGGTGGATGGATGGGAGGCAGGAGGTGGTGGTGGTGGATGGATGGGAGGCAGGAGGTGGTGGTGGTGGATGGATGGGAGGCAGGAGGTGGTGGTGGTGGATGGGAGGCAGGATGTGGGGGTGGTGGTGGATGGGAGGCAGGATGTGGGGGTGGTGGTGGATGGAAGGCAGGATGTTGGGGTGGTGGTGGATGGGAGGCAGGAGGTGGTGGATGAATGGATGGATGGATGGGAGGCAGAAGGGGGTGATGGTGGATGGGAGACAGGAGGTGGTGGTGGTGGATGGGAGGCAAGATGTGGGGGTGGTGGTGGATGGGAGACAGGAGGTGGTGGTGGTGGATGGGAGACAGGAGGTGGTGGTGGTGGATGGAAGGCAGGAGGTGGTGGTGGATGGGAGACAGGAGGTGGTGGTGGATGGATGGGAGGCAGGAGGTGGTGGTGGTGGATGGATGGGAGGCAGGAGGTGGTGGTGGTGGATGGGAGACAGGAGGTGGTGGTGGTGGATGGATGGGAGGCAGGAGGTGGTGGTGGTGGATGGGAGGCAGGATGTGGGGGTGGTGGTGGATGGGAGGCAGGATGTGGGGGTGGTGGTGGATGGAAGGCAGGATGTTGGGGTGGTGGTGGATGGGAGGCAGGAGGTGGTGGATGAATGGATGGATGGATGGGAGGCAGAAGGGGGTGATGGTGGATGGGAGACAGGAGGTGGTGGTGGATGGGAGGCAAGATGTGGGGGTGGTGGTGGATGGGAGACAGGAGGTGGTGGTGGTGGATGGGAGACAGGAGGTGGTGGATGGAAGGCAGGAGGTGGTGGTGGATGGGAGACAGGAGGTGGTGGTGGATGGATGGGAGGCAGGAGGTGGTGGTGGATGGGAGGCAGGATGTGGGGGTGGTGGTGGATGGGAGGCAAGATGTGGGGGTGGGGGTGGATGGGAGACAAAAGGTGGTGGTGGTGGATGGATGGGAGACAGGAGGTGGTGATGGTGGATGGTAGGCAGGAGGTGGGGATGGTGGTGGATGGGAGACAGGAGGTGGTGGTGGTGGTGGATGGGAGACAGGAGGTGGTGATGGTGGATGGAAGGCAGGAGGTGGTGGTGGATGGGAGACAGGAGGTGGTGGTGGATGGATGGGAGGCAGGAGGTGGTGGTGGATGGGAGGCAGGAGGTGGGGGTGGAGGATGGAAGGCAGGATGTGGGGGTGGTGGTGGATGGAAGGCAGGCAGGAGGTGGGGGTGGATGGGAGACAGGAGGTGGTGAATGGATGGGAGGCAGGAGGTGGTGATGGTGGATGGAAGGCAGGATGTGGGGGTGGTGGTGGATGGGAGACAGGAGGAGGTGGTGGTGGTGGATGGGAGACAGCAGGTGGTGGATGGGAGACAGGAGGTGGTGATGGTGGATGGAAGGCAGGAGGTGGGGGTGGTAGTGGATGGGAGACAGGAGGTGGGGGTGGATGGGAGACAGGAGGTGGTGGTGGATGGGAGACAGGAGGTGGTGGTGGTGGATGGGAGGCAGGAGGTGGTGGGGGATGGGAGGCAGGAGGTGGTGGTGGATGGGAGGCAGTGGATCGAAGGAAGGAGGTGGTGGTGGATGGGAGGCAGGAGGTGGTGGTGGTGGTGGATGGAAGGCAGGAGGTGGTAGTGGTGGATGGGAGGCAGGAGGTAGGTAAAGGTGGTTCGGAAGAAGGAGGTGGTGGTGGATCGGAGGAAGGAGGGACCGGTTACTGGTGTCTGACAGCCCTCTGGTGGGGGGATATATAGAGGGTTACAGGGGGCCGGGTCACTGGTGTGTGACAATGGCTTCTATTGTGTTCTTGTGTAGAACCTGGGCCCTGATCGCTCGCCTCTCCCATCATGTAACCAGTATTCGGCCATTCCTCCATTAGTCCTTATGGTATCGCCGTCCTCCGGGTGGTTTGTTCCTACAGCCATGGGCTTAGAGGGAAGAACCTTGCTGTTTGTGGTTTTTGTTACTTACTACACTGAGACCCTGGGAGTTCTGTGTCTTCTATGAATGATATATTTCTATCTACATAAACTCAACATTTCCAGAACTTTTATATAACAAAAAACTTGATGAGAATCGACTGATGTTTCTGACTCAACCAAGAAGTGAGTGGAGAGAAGCCCTTCCTTGGTGAAGGTGTCTGTGCGGAGACCCCGAGGATCATCCACACAGCGAGACCATCAACGAGACCATCAGCAATACAATCAGCGAAACCATCAGCAATAATATAAACAATACCATCAGCGAAACCATCAGCAATACCATCGGCTAGACCATCAGCAATAATATAATCAATACCATCAGCGAGACCATCAGCAATAATATAAGCAATACCATCAGCGAGACCATCAGCAATAATATAAGCAATACCATCAGCGAGACCATTAGCAATACCATTAGCGAGACCATCAGCAAGACCTTCGGCGAGACCATCAGCAATAATATAAGCGAGACCATCAGCGAGACCATCAGCAATACCATTAGCGAGACCATCAGCAAGACCTTCGGTGAGACCATCAGCAATAATATAAGCGAGACCATCAGCGAGACCATCAGCAATACCATCGGCAAGACCCCACACTGACAGGCAGACAACTCTCTATGGTCGTAACAGATAAACTCACCGATGCAGGTATCTCCTCGCACTGCGTATCCTGCAGGACAAATACATCGGAAAGAACCCTCCAAGTTCTGGCAGGTTCCGGGAGTGCACGTTCCAGGATAAGCTACACACTCATTGATGTCTGTAAAACAGTAAAAACAAACAAACAGTATGCACTCTTAGTCTATTGTCAGGTGAAGGTCCGAGCAGAACATCATTAGTAAACGTGTTGCACTCCCCAGTAGTATATAGCCCACCTGTGCGCTCCCCCAGTAGTATATAGACCCCCACTTTGTGCTCCCCGGTAGTATATAGACCCCCTGTGTGCTCCCCCTTCCATATAGTCCCCCTATGTGCTCCCCCAGTAGTATATAGACCCCCGCTGTGTGCTCCTGGGTATAATATAGACCCCCCACTTTGTGCTCCCCAGTAGTATATAGCCCCCTGTACGCTTCCCCAGTAGTATATAGAGCCCGCTTTGTGCTCCCCAGTAGTATATAGCCCCCCTGTGTGCTCCCCAGTAGTATATAGACCCCCACTTTGTGCTCCCCAGTAGTATATAGACCCCCTGTGTGCTCCCCCTCCCATATAGCCCCCTATGCACTCCCCCAGTAGTATATAGAACCCCACTTTGTGCTCCCCAGTAGTAAATAGACCCCCTGTGTGCTCCCCCTCCCATATAGCCCCCCTATGCATTCCCCCAGTAGTATATAGACAACCATTTTGTGCTTCCCAGTAGTATATAGCCCCCCGCTGTGTGCTCCCCCAATAGTATATAAACCCCCGCTTTGCGCTCCCCAGTAGTATATACCCCCCCGTGCGCTCAACCAGTAGTATATAGCCCCCGCTTTGTGCTCCCCAGTAGTATATAGCCCCCCTGTGCACTCCCCCAGTAGTATATAGACGTACTGAGCTGCAGCAGGGGTCCCGACAACTGGCATCCGCGGTTCGCCAGTTGAGGACCCCTGGTGTAGTGGTTGGTGCAGTGTATTATGCAGTGTATTTTGCAGTGGTTGATGTAGTGGTTGGTGCAGTGTATTATGCAGTGTATTGTGCAGTGGTTGATGTAGTGGTTGGTGCAGTGTATTATGCAGTGTATTGTGCAGTGGTTGATGTAGTGGTTGGTGCAGTGTATTATGCAGTGTATTTTGCAGTGGTTGGTGCAGTGTATTATGCAGTGTATTGTGCAGTGGTTGATGTAGTGGTTGGTGCAGTGTATTATGCAGTGTATTGTGCAGTGGTTGATGTAGTGGTTGGTGCAGTGTATTATGCAGTGTATTGTGCAGTGGTTGATGTAGTGGTTGGTGCAGTGTATTATGCAGTGTATTGTGCAGTGGTTGATGTAGTGGTTGGTGCAGTGTATTATGCAGTGTATTGTGCAGTGGTTGATGTAGTGGTTGGTGCAGTGTATTATGCAGTGTATTGTGCAGTGGTTGATGTAGTGGTTGGTGCAGTGTATTATGCAGTGTATTGTGCAGTGGTTGATGTAGTGGTTGGTGCAGTGTATTATGCAGTGTATTGTGCAGTGGTTGATGTAGTGGTTGGTGCAGTGTATTATGCAGTGTATTTTTGCAGTGGTTGATGTAGTGGTTGGTGCAGTGTATTATGCAGTGTATTTTGCAGTGGTTGATGTAGTGGTTGGTGCAGTGTATTATGCAGTGTATTGTGCAGTGGTTGATGTAGTGGATGGTGCAGTGTTTTGTGTAGTGGTTGGTGCAATGGATGGTGTAGTGGTTGGTGCAGTGGTTGGTATAGTGTGTGGTGCAGTGTATTTTGCGGTGTATGGTGCAGTTATTATTATTATTATTATTTATTTATAAAGCGCACTTAATTCCAGAGCGCTATACAGGCGACAAGGGTAACCAACAAGAACATTACAAGGTCAATACACATTACATGAAGGCAGATGGCAGACTAGTACATAGGGAAGAGGACCCTGCCCGCGAGGGCTTACAATCTATAAGGTAATGGGAGAGAAACAGGAGGTAAAGTGCAGCCAATCAGTGCGATGCAGAGTTATTGTAGGTTGTAGCCTTGTTTGAAGAGATGGGTTTTCAGGTAACTTTTGAAGGACTTGATGGTGGATGAGAGCCGGATGTGTCGGGGCAGTGAGAGCCGGATGTGTTGGGGTTGTGAGAGCCGGATGTGTCGGGGTTGTGAGAGCCGGATGTGTCGAGGTAGCGAGTTCCAGAGTATGGGGGGGGGGGGCTCGGGCAAAGTCTTGGAGGCGGTTGTGCGAGGTACGAACAAGGGGGGAGCAGAGACGGAGGTCACTGGAAGATTGAAGGTTGCATGAGGGACGGTAGCGGGATATCAGGTCGGAGATGTACGGAGGGGACAGGTTGTGGACGGCCGTGTACGTCATGGTCAACAGTTTAAAGTGAATACGTTGGGTAATGGGAACCAGTGGAGGTATTGGCAGAGGGGAGAGGCAGAGGCAAAGCGAGAGGAAAAGTGGATTAGTCGGGCAGCAGAGTTAAGGATAGACTAGAGGGGATCAAGGGAGTTAGCTGGAAGGCCAGAGAGGAGGATGTTACAGTAGTCCAAGCGGGAGATAATGAGAGCATGGACCAGCAGTTTGGTAGAGTCAGGGGTGAGGAAAGAGCCGATTCTGGAAATGTTTTTGAGGTGAAAGCGGCAGGAGGTGGTCAGGGCCTGAATATGTGGTTTAAAGGACAGGGCAGAGTCAAAGGTGACGCCAAGGCAGCGGACTTGGGGGACAGGGGACAGAGTACAGCCATTGATAGTGATTGACAGATTAGAAGGCAGGGTGGAGCGAGATGGGGGAAAGATGATAAGTTCTGTTTTGTCCATGTTGAGTTTTAGAAAGTGGGAGGAGAAGGAGGATATGGCCGATAGACACTCTGGAATCCTGGATAGCAAAGAGGTGACATCCGGACCAGAGAGGTAGATCTGAGTGTCATCGGCATAAAGATGGTACCTGAAGCCATGGGATTCTATGATATGTTCCAGGCCAGAGGTGTAGATGGAGAAGAGAAGAGGCCCGAGTACAGAGCCTTGGGGAACACCAACAGTAAGGGGACGAGGAGAGGAGGTGGTGTGAGAGTGGGAGACACTAAAAGTGCGGTTGGAGAGGTAAGAGGAGATCCAGGAGAGAGCTAGGCTAGTGACACCAAGGGATAAGAGGATTTGTAAGAGGAGAGAATGGTCAACTGTGTCGAAGGCAGAAGATAGGTCAAGGAGAAGGAGCACAGAGTAGTGGCGCGAGGTTTTGGCAGTCAGCAGGTCATTGGCCACTTTGGTGAGGGCAGTCTCTGTGGAGTGGTGGGAGCGGAAACCGGATTGCAGGGAGTCAAAAAGCGAGTTGGATGAAAGGTGGGAGGAGAGTTCATGGTAGACATGTTGTTCCAGGAGTTTTGAGGCAAAAGGGAGAAGCGAGATGGGGCGGTAGCTGGATAAGGAGGTAGGGTCAAGGGATGGGTGTGTAAGGATGGGTGTGTAAGGATGGGTGTGTAAGTTGCATGTTTGTATGGAGATGGGAAGATGCCAGAAGTTAGTGATAGATTGAAGAGATGGGTAAGTGCTGGGATAAGTGCTGAGGAGAGGTTGGGGATAAGGTGGGATGGGATAGGGTCAAGTGCGCAGGTGGTGAGGTGCGATGTGGAGAGTAGTTTGGAGAGATGTTCTTCTGTGATGGTGGAGAGGTGAGTTAGTGGGGACGGGCAGTAGACAGGCATTAGGGGGGGCTGAGGGGGCTGGGAGGTGAAGCTTACTCTGATGTCGTCGATTTTCTACTTGAAGAATGAGGCAAAGTCCTCAGCAGAGATGAGAGATGTGGGGGGAGGGGCAGAGATGAGAGATGTGGGGGGGGGGCAGAGATGAGAGATGTGGGTGGTGGCAGTGGGGGGCGGAGAAGAGAGTTGAAGGTGTTAAACAGTTGCCTAGGGTTGTGAGATAAGGAAGATATGAGGGAAGAAAAGTAGTCCTGTTTAGCAGAGATGAGGGCAGATTTAAAATCAAGGAGTGCTCGCCTGTATGTCTGGGAGTCTTCCTCGGAGTGGGACTTCTTCCAGCGCCGCTCGGCAGCTCTGGACACTTGCCTTAGTTGTTTGGTTATGTGGGTGTGCCAGGCCGTCCGGATGACTCGCCCGCTCGGATGACTCGCCCATTCGGATGACTCGCCCGCTCGGATGACTCGCCCGTCCGGATGACTCGCCCGCCCGGATGACTCGCCCGTCCGGATGACTCGCCCGCTCGGATGACTCGCCCGCTCGGATGACTCGCCCGCTCGGATGACTCGCCCGTCCGGATGACTCGCCCGTCCGGATGACTCGCCCGCTCGGATGACTCGCCCGTCCGCATGACTCACCCGCTCGGATGACTCGCCCGTCCGGATGACTCGCCCGTCCAGATGACTCGCCCGCTCGGGTGACTCGCCCGCTCGGATGACTCGCCCGTCCGGATGACTCGCCCGTCCGGATGACTCGCCCGCTCGGATGACTATCCTATTTCCATTATTTCTGTAACTTTGTTTTGCAGAAAAATCCAAAATGGTGCAGAATGCAAAGAAAACAAATCTTACCCTCCAAATCAGTAGTAGTAGTAGTGGATGTAGAGCTGGCACCCAAGCAGCAGTGGCATGGGGAGCCGTGAACGGATGACTTCTTTATACACAGGACTTATTATACATCTTATCATCTATAAATAGAAAGAAACGATAAATCGGGAAGACTCACCGATACAGATCTTGCCATCCAGAGTGAGTTCATATCCTTCATTACACAAACAGATGAAGGAGCCGACGTTATTAAGACACCGTCCGTTCCTGCAGAGCTGACCCGGGAAGGAGCTGCACTCGTCAGTATCTGTGAGGAGACGGGAGGTAACACCAGCACCAGAGCAAAGGCCACTACTGGCCGCCAATCCCTCACATAGGCCATGCTTAGACCCCCCCCCCCCCAACAATAGTAGACCCCCCCCCCAACAAGGTATAAGCACGAAAGTACTCTCCAGCTCGCTTGATTACTTTTAAACCTTTATTGTATAATGTTTAAAAGGCCGACGCGTTTCGGGCTCTCTTGCCCTTATTCATGGCTCTCTGTCAGGAGGTCCCGAGACGACCCATGAATTAAGAAGTCGTCACCCAAAATATAAGGGGGGACTATTCCCTGTCCATGCCCTACAATGATAAAGGAGAAAGGTGAGCAGAGTGGCGTCAGTAGCCCCGCCACAAGGTCCTTGTGGCGGGGCTACTGACGCCACTCTGCTCACCTTTCTCCTTTATCATTGTAGGGCATGGACAGGGAATAGTCCCCCCTTATATTTTGGGTGACGACTTCTTAATTCATGGGTCGTCTCGGGACCTCCTGACAGAGAGCCATGAATAAGGGCAAGAGAGCCCGAAACGCGTCGGCCTTTTAAACATTATACAATAAAGGTTTAAAAGTAATCAAGCGAGCTGGAGAGTACTTTCGTGCTTATACCTTGTTGGAAGCCCTTGGGTCCGGGGGTTTTTTCTCGCGTGCTCGTGGAGAGGCATACAGCCATAATAAGAACACCACATTCCATCTAAAGGGACTTTTATGTTGTGAGTGCTGACCACTCTTTGTTTTTTGCATTCCCCCCCCAACAATAGACCCCCCCGAATAGTAGCAATGGCTACAAATATGGCAGAATCATGGTGATTGTAATTGTTGCCTTTTCAACCAAATAATAACCAAGAAACAAGAGCACAAAGCATCTATATAATACAAATAAAAGTCTGTCTGTCTGTCTGTCTTCTATAGACTTCCAAACGCCTGAACAGTTTGACCCCAAATTTGTCCCACAGATACATTGGGTGCCCGGGAAGGTTATTGCGAAGGTCCCGTCCCCGCCAGATGTACAGGAGGGGAGGGGGAGGGGAAAGAGAGGCGCCCCATAGAGATGAATGGGAAAATCTCCTCACTGCACACACAGGTGATATAATTAGCTGCAGCAGACACGGCAGTTGGAGCCTTAGCAACCAATAGGATTACTGCTTTCATTTTCACAGGGAGCAATGGTTGCTAGGGAAGCTGCCTCACAACATCCACAGTAATAACTGGTAGATCCCCTACTCCATCTATACAGTACAGGTATACAGGACCCCCTACTCCATCTATACAGTACATGTATACAGGACCCCCTACTCCATCTATACAGTACAGGTATATACAGGGCCCCCTACTCCATCTATACAGTACATGAATATACAGGACCCCCTACTCCATCTATACAGTACATGTATATACAGGACCCCCTACTCCATCTATACAGGACATGTATATACAGGACCCCCTACTCCATCTATACAGTACATGTATATACAGGACCCCCTACTCCATCTATACAGTACATGTATACAGGACCCCCTACTCCATCTATACAGTACATGTATACAGGAACCCCTACTCCATCTATACAGTACATGTATACAGGACCCCCTACTCCATCTATACAGTACATGTATATACAGGGCCCCCTACTCCATCTATACAGTACATGTATACAGGACCCCCTACTCCATCTATACAGTACATGTATATACAGGACCCCCTACTCCATCTATACAGTACATGTATACAGGACCCCCTACTCCATCTATACAGTACATGTATACAGGGCCCCCTACTCCATCTATACAGTACATATATATACAGGGCCCCCTACTCCATCTATACAGGACATATATATACAGGACCCCCTACTCCATCTATACAGTACATGTATATACAGGACCCCCTACTCCATCTATACAGTACATATATATACAGGCCCCCCTACTCCATCTATACAGTACATGTATATACAGGGCCCCCTACTCCATCTATATAGTACATGTATATACAGGACCCCCTACTCCATCTATACAGTACATGTATATACAGGGCACTACAGGACAGGTATACCAAACTGTGCTGGATAACACCGCCATACCAGACCTGACCAATACCGCCATACTGTGCTGGATAACACCGCCATACCAGACCTGACCAATACCGCCATACTGTGCTGGATAACACCGCCATACCAGACCTGACCAATACCGCCATACTGTGCTGGATAACACTGTCATAACACGCCTGACCAATACCGCCATAGTGTGACTGGGTAACACCTCCATACCAGACCTGACCAATACCACCATACTGTGACTGGATAACACCGCCATACCAGACCTGACCAATACCGCCATACTGTGACTGGGTAACACTGCCAAAACAGACCTGACCAATACCGCCATACTGTGCTGGATAACACTGTCATACCAGACCTGACCAATACCGCCATACTGTGACTGGATAACACTGCCATACCACACCTGACCAATACCGCCATACTGTGACTGGATAACACTGCCATACCAGACCTGACCAATACCACCATACTGTGACTGGGTAACACCGCCATACCAGACCTGACCAATACCGCCATACTGTGACTGGATAACACCACTATACCAGACCTGACCAATACCGCCACACTGTGACTGGAGAACACCGCCACACCAGACCTGACCAATACCGCCATACTGTCACTGGATAACACCGCTATACCAGACCAATACGCCATATCCCCCCTCGAAAAGACACCAGATTTTCTGGCAAGTCTGAACGGGAGGGTACTGCCCCTCTGCAAGGTGCTACCCTACACACCAGACCACGGGTGCCTAATGGTAAATACGACCCTGCAGGTATACAGGACACTGACACTTTATACCCGGGCAGCGCCGGGTGCATTTTCTAGTATATATATATAATATACTGGCTGTATATACCCAGCAACAGCCGCCCCATGTTTCATGTAGGTCCCCGTATCAATGGCTACCAGTATCCACATCGGACTCATCAGTGTCAGGACCAGTCAGTGTCGGGATTCGTCAGTGTCGGAACTCGTCGGTGTCTGGACCCGTCAGTGTCAGGACTCACCCATGCAGTCATTATTATGCGTCAGCTCAAATCCGGGATAGCAGAGACAGTTGTACGATCCCACCGTGTTCTTACAGGTTCCGTTTCCACACGGCTGCCGTTCACATTCATCAATATCTGCCAAAGAGATGGACATGAGACAGGAGGAATCAATAAGACAGGAGGAGACAAGGAGAAAGGAGGAGACAATGAGACAGGAGGAGACAATGAGACAGGAGGGGACAATGAGACAGGAGAAGACAATGAGACAGGAGGAGACAAGGAGACAGGAGGAGACAATGAGACAGGAGGAGACAATGAGACAGGAGGAGACAAGGAGAAAGGAGGAGACAATGAGACAGGAGGAATCAATGAGACAGGAGGAGACAAGGAGAAAGGAGGAGACAATGAGACAGGAGGAGACAATGAGACAGGAGGAGACAATGAGACAGGAGAAGACAATGAGACAGGAGAAGACAATGAGACAGGAGGAGACAATGAGACAGGAGGAGACAATGAGACAGGAGGAGACAATGAGACAGGAGGAGACAATGAGACAGGAGAAGACAATGAGACAGGAGGAGACAGGAGGAGACAATGAGACAGGAGGAGACAAGGAGACAGGAGGAGACAAGGAGACAGGAGGAGACAATGAGACAGGAGAAGAGGATGAGACAGGAGGAGACAATGAGACAGGATGAGACAATAAAACAATGAGACAGGAGGAGACAAGGAGACAGGAGGAGACAAGGAGACAGGAGGAGACAATGAGACAGGAGGAGACAATAAAACAATGAGACAGGAGGAGACAAGGAGACAGGAGGAGACAAGGAGACAGGAGGAGACAATGAGACAGGAGGAGACAATAAAACAATGAGACAGGAGGAGACAATGAGACAGGAGGAGACAATGAGACAGGAGGAGACAATAAAACAATGAGACAGGAGGAGACAAGGAGACAGGAGGAGACAATAAGACAATGAGACAGGAGGAGACAATGAGACAGGAGGAGACAATGAGACAGGAGGAGACAATAAAACAATGAGACAGGAGGAGACAATAAGACAATGAGACAGGAGGAGACAATGAGACAGGAGGAGACAAGGAGACAGGAGGAGACAATGAGACAGGAGGAGACAAGGAGACAGGAGGAGACAATAAGACAATGAGACAGGATGAGACAATGAGACAGGAGGAGACAATAAGACAAGGAGACAGGAGGAGACAATGAGACAGGAGGAGACAATGAGACAGGAGGAGACAATGAGACAGGAGGAGACAATGAGACAGGAGGAGACAAGGAGACAGGAGGAGACAATAAGACAAGGAGACAGGAGGAGACAAGGAGACAGGAGGAGACAATGAGACAGGAGAAGAGGATGAGACAGGAGGAGACAATGAGACAGGAGGAGACAAGGAGACAGGAGGAGACAATAAGACAAGGAGACAGGAGGAGACAAGGAGACAGGAGGAGACAATGAGACAGGAGGAGACAATGAGACAGGAGGAGACAATGAGACAGGAGGAGACAATGAGACAGGAGGAGACAATGAGACAGGAGGAGACAAGGAGACAGGAGGAGACAATGAGACAGGAGGAGACAATGAGACAGGATGAGACAAGGAGACAGGAGGAGACAATGAGACAGGAGGAGACAATGAGACAGGAGGAGACAATGAGACAGGAGGAGACAATGAGACAGGAGGAGACAATGAGACAGGAGGAGACAATGAGACAGGAGGAGACAATGAGACAGGATGAGACAATGAGACAGGAGGAGACAATAAGACAAGGAGACAGGAGGAGACAATGAGACAGGAGGAGACAATGAGACAGGAGAAGAGGATGAGACAGGAGGAGACAAGGAGACAGGAGGAGACAATAAGACAAGGAGACAGGAGGAGACAATGAGACAGGAGGAGACAATGAGACAGGAGGAGACAAGGAGACAGGAGGAGACAAGGAGACAGGAGGAGACAATGAGACAGGAGGAGACAATGAGACAGGAGGAGACAATGAGACAGGAGGAGACAATGAGACAGGAGGAGACAATGAGACAGGATGAGACAATGAGACAGGAGGAGACAATGAGACAGGAGGAGACAATGAGACAGGAGGAGACAATGAGACAGGAGGAGACAATGAGACAGCAGAAGAGGATGAGACAGGAGGAGACAATGAGACAGGAGGAGACAATGAGACAGGAGGAGACAATGAGACAGGAGGAGACAATGAGACAGGAGGAGACAATGAGACAGGAGGAGACAAGGAGACAGGAGGAGACAAGGAGACAGGAGGAGACAATGAGACAGGAGGAGACAATAAGACAGGAGGAGACAATGAGACAGGAGGAGACAATGAGACAGGAGGAGACAAAGAGACAGGAGGAGACAATGAGACAAGGAGACAGGAGGAGACAATGAGACAGGAGGAGACAATGAGACAGGAGGAGACAATGAGACAAGGAGACAGGAGGAGACAATGAGACAAGGAGACAGGAAAAGACAGGAGGAGACAATGAGACAGGAGGAGACAATGAGACAGGAGGAGACAATGAGACAGGAGGAGACAATGAGACAGGAGGAGACAAGGAGACAGGAGGAGACAAGGAGACAGGAGGAGACAATGAGACAGCAGAAGAGGATGAGACAGGAGGAGACAATGAGACAGGAGGAGAAAAAGAGACAGGAGGAGACAATGAGACAGGAGAAGACAATGAGACAGGAGGAGACAATGAGACAGGAGGAGACAATGAGACAGGAGAAGAGGATGAGACAGGAGGAGACAATGAGACAGGAGGAGACAATGAGACAAGGAGACAGGAGGAGACAATGAGACAGGAGGAGACAAGGAGACAGGAGGAGACAAGGAGACAGGAGACAATGAGACAGGAGGAGACAAGGAGACAGGAGGAGACAATGAGACAGGAGGAGACAAGGAGACAGGAGGAGACAATGAGACAGGAGGAGACAATGAGACAGGAGGAGACAAGGAGACAGGAGGAGACAAGAAGACAGGAGGAGACAAGGAGACAGGAGGAGACAATAAGACAGGAGGAGACAATGAGACAGGAGGAGACAATGAGACAGGAGGAGACAAGGAGACAGGAGGAGACAAAGAGACAGGAGGAGACAATGAGACAAGGAGACAGGAGGAGACAAAGAGACAGGAGGAGACAATGAGACAGGAGGAGACAAGGAGAAAGGAGGAGACAAGGAGACAGGAGGAGACAATGAGACAAGGAGACAGGAGAAGACAGGAGGAGACAATGAGACAGGAGGAGACAATGAGACAGGAGGAGACAATTAGACAAGGAGACAGGAGGAGACAATGAGACAAGGAGACAGGAAAAGACAGGAGGAGACAATGAGACAGGAGGAGACAATGAGACAGGAGGAGACAATGAGACAGGAGGAGACAAGGAGACAGGAGGAGACAAGGAGACAGGAGGAGACAATGAGACAGCAGAAGAGGATGAGACAGGAGGAGACAATGAGACAGGAGGAGACAATGAGACAGGATGAGACAATGAGACAGGAGGAGACAATAAGACAAGGAGACAGGAGGAGACAATGAGACAGGAGGAGACAATGAGACAGGAGAAGAGGATGAGACAGGAGGAGACAAGGAGACAGGAGGAGACAATAAGACAAGGAGACAGGAGGAGACAATGAGACAGGAGGAGACAATGAGACAGGAGGAGACAAGGAGACAGGAGGAGACAAGGAGACAGGAGGAGACAATGAGACAGGAGGAGACAAGGAGACAGGAGGAGACAGTGAGACAGGAGGAGACAATGAGACAGGAGGAGACAATGAGACAGGAGGAGACAAGGAGACAGGAGGAGACAAGGAGACAGGAGGAGAAAGGAGGAGACAAGGAGACAGGAGGAGACAATGAGACAGGAGTAGACAATGAGACAGGAGGAGACAAGGAGACAGGAGGAGACAAGGAGACAGGAGGAGACAAGGAGACAGGAGGAGATAATGAGACAGGAGGAGATAATGAGACAGGAGGAGAAAGTGAGACAGGAGGAGACAATGAGACAGGAGGAGAAAGGAGGAGACAATGAGACAGGAGGAGAAAGGAGGAGACAAGGAGACAGGAGGAGACAATGAGACAGGAGTAGACAATGAGACAGGAGGAGACAAGGAGACAGGAGGAGACAGGAGGAGACAAGGAGACAGGAGGAGATAATGAGACAGGAGGAGATAATGAGACAGGAGGAGAAAGTGAGACAGGAGGAGAAAGTGAGACAGGAGGAGAAAGTGAGACAGGAGACAATGAGACAGGAGGAGAGGATGAGACAGGAGAAGAGGATGAGACAGGAGAAGAGGATGAGACAGGAGAAGAGGATGAGACAGGAGAAGACAATGAGACAGGAGAAGACAATGAGACAGGAGGAGACAATGAGACAGGAGTAGAAAGGAGGAGACAATGAGACAGGAGGAGACAATGAGACAGGAGGAGACAATGAGACAGGAGGAGACAATGAGACAGGAGAAGAGGATGAGACAGGAGGAGACAATAGAGATGTGTCACAGCCTCAGAGTTATGCCGGGCTAGAGTAGAAGGACCTTGTTCGGCGCTGAACGGTACTTTAGTTCAAACAGGTATATTGAAGAGATGATTTATTGTCTCAGAAACAACGCGTTTCTAGGTGTAGTACCTCTTTATCAAGTTAAAAGAGACATATAAGAGCATACAGAGTAGTCTCAGATAAATAGGCAACTGATTGCAGTTTGGACAATGAGACAGGAGAAGACAATGAGACAGGAGGAGACAATGAGACAGGAGGAGACAATGAGACAGGAGGAGACAATGAGACAGGAGGAGACAATGAGACAGGAGAAGACAATGAGACAGGAGGAGACAAGGAGACAGGAGGAGACAATGAGACAGGAGGAGACAAGGAGACAGGAGGAGACAATGAGACAGGAGGAGACAATGAGACAGGAGGAGACAATGAGACAGGAGGAGACAAGGAGACAGGAGGAGACAAAGAGACAGGAGGAGACAATGAGACAGCAGAAGAGGATGAGACAGGAGGAGACAATGAGACAGGAGGAGACAAAGAGACAGGAGGAGACAATGAGACAGGAGAAGACAATGAGACAGGAGGAGACAATGAGACAGGAGGAGACAATGAGACAGGAGAAGAGGATGAGACAGGAGGAGACAATGAGACAGGAGAAGAGGATGAGACAGGAGGAGACAATGAGACAGGAGGAAACAATGAGACAGGAGAAGAGGATGAGACAGGAGAAGAGGATGAGACAGGAGGAGACAAGGAGACAGGAGGAGACAATGAGACAGGAGGAGACAATGAGACAGGAGAAGAGGATGAGACAGGAGGAGAGGATGAGACAGGAGGAGACAATGAGACAGGAGGAGACAATGAGACAGGAGAAGAGGATGAGACAGGAGAAGAGGATGAGACAGGAGGAGACAAGGAGACAGGAGGAGACAATGAGACAGGAGGAGACAATGAGACAGGAGGAGACAAGAAGACAGGAGGAGACAAGGAGACAGAAGGAGACAATGAGACAGGAGGAGACAAGGAGACAGGAGGAGACAATGAGACAGGAGGAGACAATGAGACAGGAGGAGACAATGAGACAGGAGGAGACAAGGAGACAGGAGGAGACAATGAGACAGGAGGAGACAATGAGACAGGAGGAGACAAGGAGACAGGAGGAGATAATGAGACAGGAGGAGATAATGAGACAGGAGGAGAAAGTGAGACAGGAGACAATGAGACAGGAGGAGACAATGAGACAGGAGGAGAAAGGAGGAGACAATGAGACAGGAGGAGAAAGGAGGAGACAATGAGACAGGAGGAGAAAGGAGGAGACAAGGAGACAGGAGGAGACAATGAGACAGGAGTAGACAATGAGACAGGAGGAGACAAGGAGACAGGAGGAGACAAGGAGACAGGAGGAGATAATGAGACAGGAGGAGACAATGAGACAGGAGGAGATAATGAGACAGGAGGAGAAAGTGAGACAGGAGGAGAAAGTGAGACAGGAGACAATGAGACAGGAGGAGAGGATGAGACAGGAGAAGAGGATGAGACAGGAGAAGAGGATGAGACAGGAGAAGACAATGAGACAGGAGAAGACAATGAGACAGGAGAAGACAATGAGACAGGAGAAGACAATGAGACAGGAGGAGACAATGAGACAGGAGGAGACAATGAGACAGGAGGAGACAATGAGACAGGAGGAGACAATCAGACAGGAGAAGAGGATGAGACAGGAGGAGACAATAGAGATGTGTCACAGCCTCAGAGTTATGCCGGGCTAGAGTAGAAGGATCTTGTTCGGCGCTGAACGGTACTTTAGTTCAAACAGGTATATTGAAGAGATGATTTATTGTCTCAGAAACAACGCGTTTCTAGGTGTAGTACCTCTTTATCAAGTTAAAAGAGACATATAAGAGCATACAGAGTAGTCTCAGATAAATAGGCAACTGATTGCAGTTTGGTGGGAGGGGTATACACCAGTACCGCCCTCAACCTAATGACACTATTTAGATTAAAAAGAATATTGTTAAACATACTACACAATAAATACATGCAATAAAATAACTAGTATAAAATAGGATTAATACTATTACATGCAGCATAAAACCAAAAAAAGATGATTAGCAAAGACTTGACAGTGTGTCTGATCATGTGATTCCGATCATGTGATTCCGATCATGTGATCGGCTTTTTTTCAATATGAAAGAACTTTATTTAGATGAGCTGTCTTTTTTTTTTTTTTATATGAAGGAACTTTATTAGGCGAGCAGTCGGGGAGCGCATCACTAGAAGTGAGATGAAACATTTCGCTAGTGCCGGAGACTGGGCTGCTAAAATGGGACTCTACCATTGCAGATTTTGAGCGCACAGAAAAAAGGGATAAAATAAAATCAAAATCAAATGTGCGCCGCTAAGGGTTATCGATGATCTAACGGCGGCGGAATTAGTGGACTGAGAAGATAACAGTTAGGAGAGGGAGATTGAGACTACCCTAAGAGAAAATAATTAGAGAATAATTAGAAAAAAAATATCTAGAAAAAAATATATATATATAAATTATTAATTAAGAATGAGTACTTTAGTATAATAGAATTATTGGGATATAAATACATATGTTGTGGATATAAATACATATGTTGGCTACGTGTGATTAGGATAATAAATGCATAAATTAATAAAGAATGATAGGTAATAAATAGATAAATGAATAAATAGATAAAATATATAAAATTGGTATTGTGATAAACCGGTACTTAGATAATAAGATTTTATTAGATATTTATTTCGAATGCCTCATTGAGACCACCGGGCGACAGTGTATGCAGTTTATAAATCCAAAACATTTCCCGTCGTTTGAGTGTTTGGAAACGATTTTGCGTATTGGGAGGTATATGGTCAATGGGACAAACTAGAAACCCTTTAAAGCTCTGATGATGTAGTGCGGAGTGTCTTGATACACTGTGTTTCATGAAGCCAGTATTAACGTTATGTCTGTGCTTATTTATTCTCATTCTTAGGGTCATGGTGGTTCTTCCTATGTATTGTAGACCACATGGACAGGTGAGTAGATATATAACGTATTCAGTTCCGCAGGTCATCTGTTGTTTGATACAGAATTTTTCTTTTGTAGTTTTACTACTGAAAATGTTCGTTACAGATAGATTCTCACAACATTTACATTTATTACTCTCACATCTGAAAGATCCACCTACGGTTTTATTTGAGGTGATACTGTTTGTTCCTTCTTCTACAGATCTTAGCTTGCTGGGGGCCAGGTGACTTTTTAGAGTTCTTGCTCTTCTGTAGATGCATTTTGGCATCAGATGGAGTTCATCTTTTAGAAGTGGGTCATTTAGAAGAATCACCCAATGTTTATTGAGAATATTTTCTATTAGTTTAAAGTTGGAGTTATAGGTAGAGATAAAGGAAACCATATGTTTTTTGTTATTGTTACCTTGTGATTCTTGAGGGAGTCTGGGTTTCAGACAGTCTTCTTGTGTGAGACTGTTGGCTCTATTGTATGCTGCATTTATCACTCTTCTGGGGTATCCTTTTGCGGAAAACCTATTACTAAGTACTCTGCTTTGGGTCTTGAAGTCGATATCCTTTGAGCAGTTTTTCCTAATTCTTTTGAACTGACTAAAAGGTATATTATCTTTCCACTTCCTGTGATGTGCACTCTTGTAGTCCAGATAGCTATTGCTATCGACTTTCTTGAAGTGGGTACTCGTAGTGATGGTTCCACTTTCGGAACTGAGTATTACATCTAGGTATTCTACTTTGCAGGTGGAGTAATTGGCTGTAAAGGAAAGGCCCCACAAGTTCTCATTAAGGTAAGATACAAAGTTTTTCGCCTCATTTAAGGTACCATCCCAGATGAAGATGAGGTCATCAATATATCGTTTAAAAAGGTGAATTTTTTGTGTCCAAGCGGAGTTTTGATGTATAAATAATTCTTCAAAGCAGCCCATATAGAGGTTGGCATAACTGGGGGCAAATCTAGTCCCCATTGCCGTACCTCTAATTTGTCTATAGATTAACCCTTCAAATTCAAAATAGTTATGTGTGAGAATAAACTTAATACTGTCCAGAATAAATTGTTTTTGTCCGGTAGGGATGGTGGGGTCTTTGTCCAATACGCTCGAAACACAGTTCATGCCTTTATTATGAGGGATATTCGAGTATAGCGATGAAACATCTAGCGTGATCCATAGGTAATTTGAAGACCAGGTGATATCTTTAAGGAGATTTATAAGGGCAGTGGAATCCTTTAGGTAAGAATTTAGAGTTATAACATATTTTTGTAGCATTAAGTCTACATAGTGAGAAAGGTTGCTACTTATAGAGGATACTCCCGAGATGATGGGTCTGCCAGGAGGTTTCTTAGGGTCTTTGTGTACTTTAGGTAAATGATAGAAGACTGCTAGAGACGGATTATGTGGTATGATGTATTTCTTTTCTTTTTCAGATAATATACCCATAGTGAACGCCGCGTCCACCAAGGATTTTAATTCAGCCAGGTGAGTATATGTGGGATCACCATTAAGTATTTCATAGTAATTCGTATCAGAAAGTATGTTGGATGCTTCTTCCAGGTAATCTTCACGTTTTTGGATGACTATTCCTCCTCCTTTGTCCGCGCTCCTTAGGACAATGTTCCTGTTTTTGGTTAAAGAGATAAGAGCATTTCTTTCTTGTGTAGTCAGGTTGGATGGGAGTTTGGGTAGAGTGTTGATCTTCCGAAACTCTGAAGCTATAGTGTTAGCAAAGGTTTCAATATAGCTTCCTTTGTGTTGTACGGGATAGAAGGTGGACTCTGGACGGAGGGAAGTATGACAAGGGGGAGGGGAGGAGCTGGGGTGGAGGCCCAGATCAGTGGTGAGATAAGACGTCTCCATGGGGGGTATCTGATCCATATCAGTAATGAGAAAATGTCTGCGCAATGTTAATTTCCTGGTGAAAGCATGTAGATCTAGGAACAATTGTAATTCATCAAAATTACCAGTAGGGCAAAAGGATAATCCTTTACTTAAAAGGGATATCTCTTCTCTTCTGAGTAAGTAGTCAGAGAGATTAAAAATCTTCACTTTTACATCCTGTTCCTCTTTGGGGTTTGTAACCCTGGAACGCTTTCTTCTGTATTCATGTCGTCCTCCTCGGCATCCTCTTTTTGTTTTTTTTCTTTTTCCTTTGAGTGGGAGGAAAAAATTTGTAATTTTCATAGTGGTAGGACTATGCCTGACAGTGTAGGAGGCCACTGGGTTGATAGTATTTGGTAATGGAAGGAAGGAAACTGTATGATTGAACGTTTGAAGTGTGGTATTCTGAGTCGTACGAGGGGTATCTGGGGAGGATAAATGAGTAGTAAGAAGAGAGTCTTCCAAAGAAGCTGAGGTAGTGATGATGGTGGTAATGGGAGATTTGAGATGTTCAGGCGGTGGGATAATTTTGTGTATCACGGTTTTTGGTACGCTAGAGAACTGAGTGGGAGGAAGGTTAAGTGGTCCATATTGTGATGGATCCAATTCTGGAAAATCCAAACTGAACTGAGTGGAAATGTTGGGTGTGACATTGGGATCTTGGTTTGTGAAGCCAGATGAAACCTTGGATTCCAGGTTTGAGACACAAGGAGAACAGAATAGGACAGGCAAATCAGATTCAGACGTATTCTGATTAGACAATGAGGTATTAGGATTAGACGATGAGATCACCTCGGGTTCTGAAGATGTTGAAGGTAAGGTAGTCGACACTGGCGGGTTGATTGCAAAATCAGTATTGATGGAAACAATATTGGTAGGATCAGTGTTGGTGTGAGCCGCATGTGCAGTATGCGGACTGTCTACAGAGGGGTAAGTAGAAGGAGGTATGGTGTGTCTCCTAGTTTGTTCTTTGTGTGAAGAAATTTTCCTATTTGTGTTTACAAAAACATTTCTATTGCGAAAATTAGTCATATGATTATCAGTTTTATGTT
Source organism: Dendropsophus ebraccatus (assembly GCA_027789725.1). Lineage (NCBI taxonomy): Eukaryota > Metazoa > Chordata > Amphibia > Anura > Hylidae > Dendropsophus > Dendropsophus ebraccatus. Next base: position 1,849,972 of record JAQFWZ010000074.1, on the reverse strand, counting down.
TATTGGTACTTCTCAGTGGTTGTGTTTTGGTGGATTTGGTAACATTTTTTGGGGCCAGTGGTTCATGTGGTTTTAACCAAAATTTCACATTGTCATTCGTGAAGTCCGATCTATCTCTGATCAGTTTACCTGATTTTTTATCTAGGATGTCTTTTTCATGGGCTAGAACTTTGCTAGTAGTGATACGGTCAAGTTTAGTGAAATATGGATGATTACGACATGAATTCAACTTATCATGAAGAGCAGTAATCTGTAAGCCTAGATCATGGCAGAGAGAGGTCCTCTTAGTGAGGAGTCTCTCCATCATGCCCCTGGCTCACATAAGCATAAAATTATCCCAATCTTTAACAAATTCAACATCATCTTTAAATGAACAGTCAAACTGTAATCTCAGTCCTCTTGAAACGAGATTTTCCTGTAAGTAAATTTCTAAAAACATTGCATCAAGGTGATGTTGGACTTCATCTTGCATCGCTTGTTCTAATTTGCGGAATAAGTCTAACAGTATATTGGTGTCTATTAGTTGTCCTTTTTCTTTGTCATTACCTTGTGTGGTGTCAAGATCAGTTTTCAATTCGTTGTAGTCGCTAGTGAATTGTGCGACTAGATTCCTCCTTTGTTCGAGTCGAGAAGTACCAATAAACATAAAACTGATAATCATATGACTAATTTTCGCAATAGAAATGTTTTTGTAAACACAAATAGGAAAATTTCTTCACACAAAGAACAAACTAGGAGACACACCATACCTCCTTCTACTTACCCCTCTGTAGACAGTCCGCATACTGCACATGCGGCTCACACCAACACTGATCCTACCAATATTGTTTCCATCAATACTGATTTTGCAATCAACCCGCCAGTGTCGACTACCTTACCTTCAACATCTTCAGATCCCGAGGTGATCTCATCGTCTAATCCTAATACCTCATTGTCTAATCAGAATACGTCTGAATCTGATTTGCCTGTCCTATTCTGTTCTCCTTGTGTCTCAAACCTGGAATCCAAGGTTTCATCTGGCTTCACAAACCAAGATCCCAATGTCACACCCAACATTTCCACTCAGTTCAGTTTGGATTTTCCAGAATTGGATCCATCACAATATGGACCACTTAACCTTCCTCCCACTCAGTTCTCTAGCGTACCAAAAACCGTGATACACAAAATTATCCCACCGCCTGAACATCTCAAATCTCCCATTACCACCATCATCACTACCTCAGCTTCTTTGGAAGACTCTCTTCTTACTACTCATTTATCCTCCCTAGATACCCCTCGTACGACTCAGAATACCACACTTCAAACGTTCAATCATACAGTTTCCTTCCTTCCATTACCAAATACTATCAACCCAGTGGCCTCCTACACTGTCAGGCATAGTCCTACCACTATGAAAATTACAAATTTTTTCCTCCCACTCAAAGGAAAAAGAAAAAAAAACAAAAAGAGGATGCCGAGGAGGACGACATGAATACAGAAGAAAGCGTTCCAGGGTTACAAACCCCAAAGAGGAACAGGATGTAAAAGTGAAGATTTTTAATCTCTCTGACTACTTACTCAGAAGAGAAGAGATATCCCTTTTAAGTAAAGGATTATCCTTTTGCCCTACTGGTAATTTTGATGAATTACAATTGTTCCTAGATCTACATGCTTTCACCAGGAAATTAACATTGCGCAGACATTTTCTCATTACTGATATGGATCAGATACCCCCCATGGAGATGTCTCATCTCACTACTGATCTGGGCCTCCACCCCAGCTCCTCCCCTCCCCCTTGTCATACTTCCCTCCGTCCAGAGTCCACCTTCTATCCCGTACAACACAAAGGAAGCTATATTGAAACCTTTGCTAACACTATAGCTTCAGAGTTTCGGAAGATCAACACTCTACCCAAACTCCCATCCAACCTGACTACACAAGAAAGAAATGCTCTTATCTCTTTAACCAAAAACAGGAACATTGTCCTAAGTAGCGCGGACAAAGGAGGAGGAATAGTCATCCAAAAACGTGAAGATTACCTGGAAGAAGCATCCAACATACTTTCTGATACGAATTACTATGAAATACTTAATGGTGATCCCACATATACTCACCTGGCTGAATTAAAATCCTTGGTGGACGCGGCGTTCACTATGGGTATATTATCTGAAAAAGAAAAGAAATACATCATACCACATAATCCGTCTCTAGCAGTCTTCTATCATTTACCTAAAGTACACAAAGACCCTAAGAAACCTCCTGGCAGACCCATCATCTCGGGAGTATCCTCTATAAGTAGCAACCTTTCTCACTATGTAGACTTAATGCTACAAAAATATGTTATAACTCTAAATTCTTACCTAAAGGATTCCACTACCCTTATAAATCTCCTTAAAGATATCACCTGGTCTTCAAATTACCTATGGATCACGCTAGATGTTTCATTGCTATACTCGAATATCCCTCATAATAAAGGCATGAACTGTGTTTCGAGCGTATTGGACAAAGACCCCCCCATCCCTACTGGACAAAAACAATTTATTCTGGACAGTATTAAGTTTATTCTCACACATAACTATTTTGAATTTGAAGGGTTAATCTATAGACAAATTAGAGGTACGGCAATGGGGACTAGATTTGCCCCCAGTTATGCCAACCTCTATATGGGCTGCTTTGAAGAATTATTTATACATCAAAACTCCGCTTGGACACAAAAAATTCACCTTTTTAAACGATATATTGATGACCTCATCATCTTCATCTGGGATGGTACCTTAAATGAGGCGAAAAACTTTGTATCTTACCTTAATGAGAACTTGTGGGGCCTTTCCTTTACAGCCAATTACTCCACCTGCAAAGTAGAATACCTAGATGTAATACTCAGTTCCGAAAGTGGAACCATCACTACGAGTACCCACTTCAAGAAAGTCGATAGCAATAGCTATCTGGACTACAAGAGTGCACATCACAGGAAGTGGAAAGATAATATACCTTTTAGTCAGTTCAAAAGAATTAGGAAAAACTGCTCAAAGGATATCGACTTCAAGACCCAAAGCAGAGTACTTAGTAATAGGTTTTCCGCAAAAGGATACCCCAGAAGAGTGATAAATGCAGCATACAATAGAGCCAACAGTCTCACACAAGAAGACTGTCTGAAACCCAGACTCCCTCAAGAATCACAAGGTAACAATAACAAAAAACATATGGTTTCTTTTATCACTACCTATAACTCCAACTTTAAACTAATAGAAAATGTTCTCAATAAACATTGGGTGATTCTTCTAAATGACCCACTTCTAAAAGATGAACTCCATCTGATGCCAAAATGCATCTACAGAAGAGCAAGAACTCTAAAAAGTCACCTGGCCCCCAGCAAGCTAAGATCTGTAGAAGAAGGAACAAACAGTATCACCCCAAATAAAACCGTAGGTGGATCTTTCAGATGTGAGAGTAATAAATGTAAATGTTGTGAGAATCTATCTGTAACAAACATTTTCAGTAGTAAAACTACAAAAGAAAAATTCTGTATCAAACAACAGATGACCTGCGGAACTGAATACGTTATATATCTACTCACCTGTCCATGTGGTCTACAATACATAGGAAGAACCACCATGACCCTAAGAATGAGAATAAATAAGCTCAGACATAACATTAATACTGGCTTCATGAAACACAGTGTATCAAGACACTCCGCACTACATCATCAGAGCTTTAAAGGGTTTCTAGTTTGTCCCATTGACCATATACCTCCCAATACGCAAAATCGTTTCCAAACACTCAAACGACGGGAAATGTTTTGGATTTATAAACTGCATACACTGTCGCCCGGTGGTCTCAATGAGGCATTCGAAATAAATATCTAATAAAATATTATTATCTAAGTACCGGTTTATCACAATACCAATTTTATATATTTTATCTATTTATTCATTTATCTATTTATTACCTATCATTCTTTATTAATTTATGCATTTATTATCCTAATCACACGTAGCCAACATATGTATTTATATCCACAACATATGTATTTATATCCCTATAGTTCTATTATACTAAAGTCCTTATTCTTAATTAATAATTTATATATATATATTTTTTTTTCTATATATTTTTTTTCTAATTATTCTCTAATTATTTTCTCTTAGGGTAGTCTCAATCTCCCTCTCCTAACTGTTATCTTCTCAGTCCACTAATTCCGCCGCCGTTAGATCATCGATAACCCTTAGCGGCGCACATTTGATTTTGATTTTATTTTATCCCTTTTTTCTGTGCGCTCAAAATCTGCGATGGTAGAGTCACATTTTAGCAGCCCGGTCTCCGGCACTAGCGAAATGTTTCATCTCACTTCTAGTGATGCGCTCCCCGACTGCTCGCCTAATAAAGTTCCTTCATATAAAAAAAAAAAAAAGACAGCTCATCTAAATAAAGTTCTTTCATATTGAAAAAAAGGCGATCACATGATCGGAATCACATGATCGGAATCACATGATCGGAATCACATGATCAGACACACTGTCAAGTCTTTGCTAATCATCTTTTTTTGGTTTTATGCTGCATGTAATAGTATTAATCCTATTTTATACTAGTTATTTTATTGCATGTATTTATTGTGTAGTATGTTTAACAATATTCTTTTTAATCTAAATAGTGTCATTAGGCATACCTCCCAACCGTCCCGGATTCCGCGGGACAGTCCCGTTTTCGCGGTTCTGTCCCGCAGTCCCGGAACGGCCCCCCGTGTCCCGCATTATATGTGGCCCGACCAAAAAAACAATAAACCAGTAACTCACCTGTCCGCCGGTCCCAGCAGCTCCTCTCCCGGCAGAGCGCGCACTCTCGTCATCCTCCGGGGCGGGCAGCGGGGTACAGAGACACTGACTGTGCCGGAAGTGACCTGCAGCCTCTGTCATGAATTACTTCCGGCACAGTCAGTGACTGTATACCCCGCTGCCCGCCCCGGAGGATGGCGGGAGTGCGCGGTCTGCCGGGAGAAGAGCTGCTGGGACCGGCGGACAGGTGAGTTACTGGTTTATTGTTTTTTTGGTCGGGCCACACAAATGGAGGCATTGGCTACTATGTGAGGCACTATATGGAGGGATTGGCTACTATGTGGGGCACTATATGGGATTGGCTACTATGTGGGGCACTATATGGGGCTGTGGCTATTATGTGGGGCACTATATGGGGGGCATTGGCTACTATGTGGGCACTATATGGGGGCATTGGCTACTATGTGGGCACTATATGGGGCAGTGGCTATTATGTGGGGCACTATATGGGGGCATTGGCTACTATGTGGGGCACTATATGGGGGCATTGGCTACTATGTGGGCACTATATGGGGCATTGGCTATTATGTGGGGCACTATATGGGGGGCATTGGCTACTATGTGGGGCACTATATGGGGGCATTGGCTACTATGTGGGGCACTATATGGGGGCATTGGCTACTATGTGGGGCACTATATGGGGGCATTGGCTACTATGTGGGGCACTATATGGGGATTGGCTACTATGTGGGGCACTATATGGGGCAGTGGCTATTATGTGGGGCACTATATGGGGGCATTGGCTACTATGTGGGGCACTATATGGGGGGCATTGGCTACTATGTGGGGCACTATATGGGGGCATTGGCTACTATGTGGGGCACTATATGGGGGCATTGGCTACTATGTGGGGCACTATATGGGGATTGGCTACTATGTGGGGCACTATATGGGGGCATTGGTTACTATGTGGGGCACTATATGGGGGCATTGGCTACTATGTGGGGCACTATATGGGGATTGGCTACTATGTGGGGCACTATATGGGGGCATTGGCTACTATGTGGGGCACTATATGGGGCATTGGCTACTATGTGGGGCACTATATGGGGGCATTGGCTACTATGTGGGGCACTATATGGGGGCATTGGCTACTATGTGGGGCACTATATGGGGGAATTGGCTACTAAGTGGGGCATATGTGGGGGCATTGGCTACTATGTGGGGCACTATATGGGGGCATTGGACACTGGGGCATATATGGGGGGATTGGCTACTATGTGGGGCACTCTATGGGGGATTGGCTACTATGTGGGGCACTCTATGGGGGATTGGCTACTATGTGGGGCACTATATGAGGGCATTGGCTACTATGTGGGGCATATATGGGGGCATTGGCTACTATGTGGGGCACTATATGGGGGCATTGGACACTATGTGGGGCATATATGGGGGTATTGGCTACTATGTGGGGCACTATATGGGGGATTGGCTACTATGTGGGGCACTATATGGGGGCATTGGCTACTATGTGGGGCACTATATGGGGGATTGGCTACTATGTGGGGCACTATATGGGGGCATTGGCTACTATGTGGGGCACTATATGGAGAATTGGCTACTATGTGGGGCATATATGGGGGCATTGGCTACTATGTGGGGCACTATATGGGGGCATTGGACACTATGTGGGGCATATATGGGGGTATTGGCTACTATGTGGGGCACTATATGGGGAATTGGCTACTATGTGGGGCACTATATGGGGGCATTGGCTACTAAGTGGGGCATATATGGGGGCATTGGCTACTATGTGGGCACTATATGGGGCATTGGATACTATGTGGGGCATATATGGGGGGATTGGCTACTATGTGGGGCACTATATGGGGATTGACTACTATGTGGGGCACAATATGGGGATTGGCTACTATGTGAGGCACTATATGGGGGATTGGCTACTATGTGGGGCACTATATGGGGGATTGGCTACTATGTGGGGCACTATATGGGGGCATTGGATACTATGTGGGGGATTGGATACTATGTGGGGCACTATATGGGGGCATAGGCTACTATGTGAGGCACTATATGGGGGATTGGATACTATGTGGGGCACTATGTGGGGGATTGGATACTATATAGGGCATTTTTTCGGGGATTGGATACTGTATAGGGCACTATTTAGTCAGCAGCATGTGGTGACTGTAGGGGAGTGGCTAGGGAGGGTTGATATGGGGGCGTGGCTATGGAGGGTCGCTATGGGGGCGTGGCTATGGGGGCGTGGCGCACATGTCCCTCTTTGTTCTTTGCAAAAGTTGGGAGGTATGTCATTAGGTTGAGGGCGGTACTGGTGTATCCCCCTCCCACCAAACTGCAATCAGTTGCCTATTTATCTGAGACTACTCTGTATGCTCTTATATGTCTCTTTTAACTTGATAAAGAGGTACTACACCTAGAAACGCGTGGTTTCTGAGACAATAAATCATCTCTTCAATATACCTGTTTGAACTAAAGTACCGTTCAGCGCCGAACAAGGTCCTTCCACTCTAGCCCGGCATAACTCTGAGGCTGTGACACATCTCTATTCTCCGGCATCGGGATCTCGTGGCTCAGGATCCTCGACAGCAAACTCTGGGACTGGCTGCTGCGGCTACTCCGTCTGTCTTCGTTGATAGCGCTACAAGGTGTTGTACTATTTGTACAACACAAAAAGGTGAGCATAACCATATGTGCTCCCCCTTCCCACCCGAGTATTGATGTTATTACCCTATGGCGCCTCTCTCTTCCTTTTAGGAGGAGACAATGAGACAGGAGGAGACAATGAGACAGGAGGAGACAATGAGACAGGAGGAGACAATGAGACGGGAGAAGACAATGAGACAGGAGAAGAGGATGAGAGAGGAGAAGAGGATGAGAGAGGAGAAGAGGATAAGACAGGAGGAGACAATGAGACAGGAGGAGACAATGAGACAATGAGACAGGAGGAGACAATGAGACAGGAGGAGACAATGAGACAGGAGGAGACAATGAGACGGGAGGAAACAATGAGACGGGAGAAGACAATGAGACGGGAGAAGACTATGAGACGGGAGAAGAGGATGAGACAGGAGAAGAGGATGAGACAGGAGAAGAGGATGAGATAGGAGAAGAGGATAAGACAGGAGGAGACAATGAGACAGGAGGAGACAAAGAGAGAGGAGGAGACAGGAGAAGAGTAGGAGACAATGAGACAGGAGGAGAGGATGAGACAGGAGAAGAGGATGAGAGAGGAGAAGAGGATAAGACAGGAGGAGACAATGAGACAGGAGGAGACAATGAGACAGGAGGAGACAATGAGACAGGAGGAGACAATGAGACAGGAGAAGAGGATGAGAGAGGAGAAGAGGATGAGAGAGGAGAAGAGGATAAGACAGGAGGAGACAATGAGACAGGAGGAGACAATGAGACAGGAGGAGACAATGAGACAGGAGGAGACAATGAGACAGGAGGAGACAATGAGACAGGAGGAGACAATGAGACAGGAGGAGACAATGAGACAGGAGGAGACAATGAGACAGGAGGAGACAATGAGACAGGAGGAGACAATGAGACAGGAGGAGACAATGAGACAGGAGGAGACCCTGACAGCCGGATACTGGTTATCTGACATGAGAGCAGCTGCAGCCCAACAATAACCGGTTCTCCGCCTCCCGTCCCGGCGGCGATACCACGGGGAGCACTGATGAACAGGACGATGAAAGATGCAGAGTGAGATCCGGCTACGGCCGGGTTCACACAGTTTTTTTGCAGTCCATTTTTTCAGTAGTTTTTTTTTTGCAAAAAAAGGATGAAAAAACTGATGTATTTGTGTGCATCTGTGTGAACCCGGCCTTACTTATCCAGAATTGCAGGACAACCTATAGGAATATTACAGAGGAAGAGGATGGAACGCTACCCATGCACATTGTCCGGTCTGGCGAGGCCTTGAAGCCGTTGTTGCAGATGCAGCGGTAACCGCCCAGCGTGTCCTCACATGTGCCATGGCTGCAAACGTTGGGGATCTCCAGGCATTCGTTGCGATCTGCAGAATAGATTTACATCAAGAACACGTTAATAACGATGGGATCAGGATTCAACCCTCAGGGTTACACAGTCTAACGGAGGCAAAACGTTCTAGAGAGGAGAGAACCCAATCTTCCAGTCGCAGATTCATTCCAAGAGTGACATGAGTGACAGCCTGCTCAGCCAATCCCTGGCCGCGGCGCTCTCCCATGTCAGCTAGTGATGCTGCAGGCAGCTGTGGGGACATCGGGGGAGCGTGGACAGGTAAGTGTAGGTGAGCCGACTTGGAGAACTGAAGTAAAGCAGCTAAATGCCAGCAATCCTTCAGGTGTTCTAGTGGCGAGGTCTGACTGCGACAATGTGGGAAATACACACTAACCTGTACAGAAACAAAGGAAGGAGACACATCCTGACTTACCAATACAAGCACCATTAGGCAGAAGCTTAAACCCAGCCGAACATTCACAGCGGTAGCTCCCAGGGCTGTTTAAGCAATCGGCGTTTCTCTGGCAGAAATAATCACCGCTGGAGCATTCATCTATGTCTAGAATTACAAATCACAGCACATTTAGCACGGACACAAATACATATGCCCTATCATTAGAGATACTATAGTCCATAGCTATGTGATAATGTAGGATGGAGCAGCACACACTGCACTGGGTACAGCTCATGGGACTGGTCACTTCCATGTACATGGCTATGTGATAATGTAAGATGGAGCAGCACACACTGCACTGGGCACAGCTCATGGGACTGGTCACTTCCATGTACATGGCTATGTGATAATGTAGGATGGAGCAGCACATACTGCACTGGGTACAGCTCATGGGACTGGTCACTACTAGGTCCATAGCTATGGGATAATGTAGGATGGAGCAGCACACACTGCACTGGGCACAGCTCATGGGACTGGTCACTACTATGTACATGGCTATGTGATAATGTAGGATGGAGCAGCACACACTGCACTGGGCACAGCTCATGGGACTGGTCACTTCTAGGTCCATAGCTATGTGATAATGTAGGATGGAGCAGCACATACTGCACTGGGCATAGCTCATGGGACTGGTCACTACTAGGTCCATAGCTATGTGATAATGTAGGATGGAGCAGCACACACTGCACTGGGCACAGCTCATGGGACTGGTCACTACTATGTACATGGCTATGTGATAATGTAAAATGGAGCAGCACACACTGCACTGGGTACAGCTCATGGGACTGGTCACTACTATGTACATGGCTATGTGATAATGTAGGATGGAGCAGCACACACTGCACTGGGTACAGCTCATGGGACTGGTCACTTCCATGTACATGGCTATGGGATAATGTAGGATGGAGCAGCACACACTGCACTGGGTACAGCTCATGGGACTGGTCACTATTATGTACATGGCTACGTGATAATGTAAGATGGAGCAGCACATACTGCACTGGGTACAGCTCATGGGACTGGTCACTACTATGTACATGGCTATGTGATAATGTAGGATGGAGCAGCACACACTGCACTGGGTACAGCTCATGGGACTGGTCACTACTATGTACATGGCTATGTGATAATGTAAGATGGAGCAGCACACACTGCACTGGGTACAGCTCATGGGACTGGTCACTACTATGTACATGGCTATGTGATAATGTAAGATGGAGCAGCACACACTGCACTGGGTACAGCTCATGGGACTGGTCACTACTATGTACATGGCTATGTGATATTGTAGGATGGAGCAGCACACACTGCACTGGGTACAGCTCATGGGACTGGTCACTACTGTGTACATGGCTATGTGATAATGTAAGATGGAGCAGCACACACTGCACTGGGTACAGCTCATGGGACTGGTCACTACTATGTACATGGCTATGTGATAATGTAGGATGGAGCTCATGGGACTGGTCACTACTATGTACATGGCTATGTGATAATGTAAGATGGAGCAGCACACACTGCACTGGGTACAGCTCATGGGACTGGTTACTACTAGGTCCATAGCTATGTGATAATGTTGGATGGAGCAGCACACACTGCACTGGGTACAGCTCATGGGACTGGTCACTACTATGTACATGGCTATGTGATCGTGTAAGATGGAGCAGCACACACTGCACTGGGTACAGCTCATGGGACTGGTCACTACTATGTACATGGCTATGTGATAATGTAGGATGGAGCAGCACACACTGCAGTGGGTACAGCTCATGGGACTGGTCACTACTATGTACATGGCTATGTGATAATGTAGGATGGAGCAGCACACAATGCACTGGGTACAGCTCATGGGACTGGTCACTACTATGTACATGGCTATGTGATAATGTTGGATGGAGCAGCACACACTGCACTGGGTACAGCTCATGGGACTGGTTACTACTAGGTACATGGCTATGTGATAATATATGATGGAGCAGCACACACTGCACTGGGTAGGGGTCATGGGACTGGTCACTACTATGTACATGGCTATGTGATAATGTAAGATGGAGCAGCACACACTGCACTGGGTAAAGCTCATGGGACTGGTCACTACTATGTACATGGCTATGTGATAATGTAAGATGGAGCAGCACACCCTGCACTGGGTACAGCTCATGGGACTGGTCACTACTATGTACATGGCTATGTGATAATGTAGGATGGAGTAGCACACACTGCACTGGGTACAGCTCATGGGACTGGTCACTACTATGTACATGGCTATGTGATAATGTAGGATGGAGCAGCACACACTGCACTGGGTACAGCTCATGGGACTGGTTACTACTAGGTCCATAGCTATGTGATAATGTTGGATGGAGCAGCACACACTGCACTGGGTACAGCTCATGGGACTGGTCACTACTATGTACATGGCTATGTGATAATGTAAGATGGAGCAGCACACACTGCACTGGGCACAGCTCATGGGACTGGTTACTACTAGGTCCATAGCTATGTGATAATGTTGGATGGAGCAGCACACACTGCACTGGGTACAGCTCATGGGACTGGTCACTACTATGTACATTGCTATGTGATAATGTAAGATGGAGCAGCACACAGTGCACTGGGTACAGCTCATGGGACTGGTCACTACTATGTTCATGGCTATGTGATAATGTATGATGAAGCAGCACACACTGCACTGGGCACAGCTCATGGGACTGGTCACTATTATGTACATGGCTATGTGATAATGTAAGATGGAGCAGCACACACTGCACTGGGTACAGCTCATGGGACTGGTTACTACTAGGTCCATAGCTATGTGATAATGTTGGATGGAGCAGCACACACTGCACTGGGCAAAGCTCATGGGACTGGTCACTACTATGTACATGGCTATGTGATAATGTAGGATGGAGCAGCACACACTGCACTGGGTACAGCTCATAGGACTGGTCACTACTATGTACATGGCTATGTGATAATGTAAGATGGAGCAGCACACACTGCACTGGGTAAAGCTCATGGGACTGGTCACTACTATGTACATGGCTATGTGATAATGTAGGATGGAGCAGCACACACTGCACTGGGTACAGCTCATGGGACTGGTCACTACTATGTACATGGCTATGTGATAATGTAAGATGGAGCAGCACACACTGCACTGGGTACAGCTCATGGGACTGGTCACTACTATGTACATGGCTATGTGATAACGTAAGATGGAGCAGCACACACTGCACTGGGTACAGCTCATAGGACTGGTCACTACTATGTACATGGCTATGTGATAATGTAAGATGGAGCAGCACACACTGCACTGGGTAAAGCTCAAGGGACTGGTCACTACTATGTACATGGCTATGTGATAATATAAGATGGAGCAGCACACACTGCACTGGGTACAGCTCATGGGACTGGTCACTACTATGTACATGGCTATGTGATAATGTAGGATGGAGCAGCATACACTGCACTGGGCACAGCTCATGGGACTGGTCACTACTATGTACATGGCATTTGTGATAATGTATGATGGAGCAGCACACACTGCACTGGGTAGGGGTCATGGGACTGGTCACTACTATGTACATAGCTATGTGATAATGTAAGATGGAGCAGCACACACTGCACTGGGTAGGGGTCATGGGACTGGTCACTACTATGTACATAGCTATGTGATAATGTAAGATGGAGCAGCACACACTGCACTGGGTACAGCTCATGGGACTGGTCACTACTATGTACATGGCTATGTGACAATGTAGGATGGAGCAGCACACACTGCACTGGGTACAGCTCATGGGACTGGTCACTACTATGTACATGGCTATGTGATAATGTAAGATGGAGCAGCACACACTGCACTGGGTACAGCTCATGGGACTGGTCACTACTATGTACATGGCTATGTGATAATGTAGGATGGAGCAGCACACACTGCACTGGGTACAGCTCATGGGACTGGTCACTACTATGTACATGGCTATGTGATAATGTAGGATGGAGCAGCACACACTGCACTGGGTACAGCTCATGGGACTGGTCACTACTATGTACATGGCTATGTGATAATGTAAGATGAAGCAGCACACACTGCACTGGGTACAGCTCATGGGACTGGTCACTACTATGTACAAGGCTATGTGATAATGTAAGATGGAGCAGCACACACTGCACTGGGTACAGCTCATGGGACTGGTCACTACTATGTACATGGCTATGTGATAATATAGGATGGAGCAGCACACCCTGCACTGGGCACAGCTCATGGGACTGGTCACTACTATGTACATGGCTATGTGATAATGTGAGATGGAGCAGCACACACTGCACTGGGTACAGCTCATGGGACTGGTCACTACTATGTACATGGCTATGTGATAATGTAGGATGGAGCAGCACACACTGCACTGGGTACAGCTCATGGGACTGGTCACTACTATGTACATGGCTATGTGATAATGTAAGATGGAGCAGCACACACTGCACTGGGTACAGCTCATGGGACTGGTCACTACTATGTACATGGCTATGTGATAACGTAAGATGGAGCAGCACACACTGCAGTGGGCACAGCTCATGGGACTGGTCACTACTATGTACATAGCTATGTGATAATGTAGGATGGAGCAGCACACACTGCACTGGGTACAGCTCATGGGACTGGTCACTACTATGTACATGGCTATGTGATAATGTAGGATGGAGCAGCACACACAGCTCATGGGACTGGTCACTACTATGTACATGGCTATGTGATAACGTAAGATGGAGCAGCACACACTGCACTGGGTACAGCTCATGGGACTGGTCACTACTATGTACATGGCTATGTGATAATGTAAGATGGAGCAGCACACACTGCACTGGGTACAGCTCATGGGACTGGTCACTACTATGTACATGGTATGTGATAACGTAAGATGGAGCAGCACACACTGCAGTGGGCACAGCTCATGGGACTGGTCACTACTATGTACATGGCTATGTGATAATGTAGGATGGAGCAGAACACACTGCACTGGGTACAGCTCATGGGACTGTTCACTACTATGTACATGGCTATGTGATAATGTAGGATGGAGCAGCACGCACAGCTCATGGGACTGGTCACTACTATGTACATGGCTATGTGATAACGTAAGATGGAGCAGCACACACTGCACTGGGCACAGCTCATGGGACTGGTCACTACTATGTACATGGCTATGTGATAATGTATGATGGAGCAGCACACACTGCACTGGGCACAGCTCATGGGACTGGTCACTACTATGTACATGGCTATGTGATAATGTAGGATGGAGCAGCACACACAGCTCATGGGACTGGTCACTACTATGTACATGGCTATGTGATAACGTAAGATGGAGCAGCACACACTGCACTGGGCACAGCTCATGGGACTGGTCACTACTATGTACATGGCTATGTGATAAGGTATGATGGAGCAGCACACACTGCACTGGGCACAGCTCATGGGACTGGTCACTACTATGTACATGGCTATGTGATAATGTAGGATGGAGCAGCACACACTGCACTGGGTACAGCTCATGGGACTGGTCACTACTATGTACATGGCTATGTGATAATGTAGGATGGAGCAGCACACACTGCACTGGGTACAGCTCATGGGACTGGTCACTACTATGTACATGGCTATGTGATAATGTAAGGATGGAGCAGCACACACTGCACTGGGTACAGCTCATGGGACTGGTCACTACTATGTACATGGCTATGTGATAATGTAGGATGGAGCAGCACACACTGCACTGGGTACAGCTCATGGGACTGGTCACTACTATGTACATGGCTATGTGATAATGTAAGATGGAGCAGCACACACTGCACTGGGTACAGCTCATGGGACTGGTCACTACTATGTACATGGCTATGTGATAATGTAGGATGGAGCAGCACACACTCCACTGGGTACAGCTCATGGGACTGGTCACTACTATGTACATTGCTATGTGATAATGTAAGATGGAGCAGCACACACTGCACTGGGTACAGCTCATTGGACTGGTCACTACTATGTACATGGCTATGTGATAATGTAGGATGGAGCAGCACACACTGCACTGGGTACAGCTCATGGGACTGGTCACTACTATGTACATGGCTATGTGATAATGTAGGATGGAGCAGCACACACTGCACTGGGTACAGCTCATGGGACTGGTCACTACTATGTACATGGCTATGTGATAATGTAGGATGGAGCAGCACACACTGCACTGGGTACAGCTCATGGGACTGGTCACTACTATGTACATGGCTATGTGATAATGTATGATGGAGCAGCACACACTGCACTGGGTACAGCTCATGGGACTGGTCACTACTATGTACATGGCTATGTGATAATGTAGGATGGAGCAGCACACACTGCACTGGGTACAGCTCATGGGACTGGTCACTACTATGTACATGGCTATGTGATAATGTATGATGGAGCAGCACACACTGCAGTGGGTAGGGGTCATGGGACTGGTCACTACTATGTACATGGCTATGGGATAATGTAGGATGGAGCAGCACACACTGCAGTGGGTACAGCTCATGGGACTGGTCACTACTATGTACATGGCTATGTGATAACGTAAGATGGAGCAGCACACACTGCACTGGGTACAGCTCATGGGACTGGTCACTACTATGTACATGGCTATGTGATAATGTAAGATGGAGCAGCACACACTGCAGTGGGTACAGCTCATGGGACTGGTCACTACTATGTACATGGCTATGTGATAATGTAGGATGGAGCAGCACACACTGCACTGGGTACAGCTCATGGGACTGGTCACTACTATGTACATGGCTATGTGATAATGTAGGATGGAGCAGCACACACTGCACTGGGTACAGCTCATGGGACTGGTCACTACTATGTACATGGCTATGTGATAATGTAAGATGGAGCAGCACACACTGCACTGGGTACAGCTCATGGGACTGGTTACTACTAGGTCCATAGCTATGTGATAATGTAGGATGGAGCAGCACACACTGCACTGGGCACAGCTCATGGGACTGGTCACTACTATGTACATGGCTATAAGATAATGTAAGATGGAGCAGCACACACTGCACTGGGTACAGCTCATGGGACTGGTCACTACTATGTACATGGCTATGTGATAATGTAAGATGGAGCAGCACACACTGCACTGGGTACAGCTCATGGGACTGGTCACTACTATGTACATGGCTATGTGATAATGTAAGATGGAGCAGCACACACTGCACTGGGTACAGCTCATGGGACTGGTCACTACTATGTACATGGCTATGTGATAATGTAAGATGGAGCAGCACACACTGCACTGGGTACAGCTCATGGGACTGGTCACTACTATGTACATGGCTATTTGATAATGTAAGATGGAGCAGCACACACTGCACTGGGTACAGCTCATGGGACTGGTCACTACTATGTACATGGCTATGTGATAATGTAAGATGGAGCAGCACACACTGCACTGGGTACAGCTCATGGGACTGGTCACTACTATGTACATGGCTATGTGATAATGTAAGATGGAGCAGCACACACTGCACTGGGTACAGCTCATGGGGACTGGTCACTACTATGTACATGGCTATGTGATATGTAAGATGGAGCAGCACACACTGCACTGGGTACAGCTCATGGGACTGGTTACTACTAGGTCCATAGCTATGTGATAATGTAGGATGGAGCAGCACACACTGCACTGGGCACAGCTCATGGGACTGGTCACTACTATGTACATGGCTATAAGATAATGTAAGATGGAGCAGCACACACTGCACTGGGTACAGCTCATGGGACTGGTCACTACTATGTACATGGCTATGTGATAATGTAAGATGGAGCAGCACACACTGCACTGGGTACAGCTCATGGGACTGGTCACTACTATGTAACATGGCTATGTGATAATGTAAGATGGAGCAGCACACACTGCACTGGGTACAGCTCATGGGACTGGTCACTACTATGTACATGGCTATGTGATAATGTAAGATGGAGCAGCACACACTGCACTGGGTACAGCTCATGGGACTGGTCACTACTATGAACATGGCTATTTGATAATGTAAGATGGAGCAGCACACACTGCACTGGGTACAGCTCATGGGACTGGTCACTACTATGTACATGGCTATGTGATAATGTAAGATGGAGCAGCACACACTGCACTGGGTACAGCTCATGGGACTGGTCACTACTATGTACATGGCTATGTGATAATGTAAGATGGAGCAGCACACACTGCACTGGGTACAGCTCATGGGACTGGTCACTACTATGTACATGGCTATGTGATAATGTAGGATGGAGCAGCACATATTGCACTGGGTACAGCTCATGGGACTGGTCACTACTATGTACATGGCTATGTGATAATGTAGGATGGAGCAGCACACACTGCACTGGGTACAGCTCATGGGACTGGTCACTACTATGTACATGGCTATGTGATAATGTAGGATGGAGCAGCACATATTGCACTGGGTACAGCTCATGGGACTGGTCACTACTATGTACATGGCTATGTGATAATGTAGGATGGAGCAGCACACACTGCACTGGGTACAGCTCATGGGACTGGTCACTACTATGTACATGGCTATGTGATAATATATGATGGAGCAGCACACACTGCACTGGGTACAGCTCATGGGACTGGTCACTACTATGTACATGGCTATGTGATAATATATGATGGAGCAGCACACACTGCACTGGGTACAGCTCATGGGACTGGTCACTACTATGTACATAGCTATGTGATAATGTAGGATGGAGCAGCACACACTGCACTGGGTACAGCTCATGGGACTGGTCACTACTATGTACATGGCTATGTGATAATGTAGGATGGAGCAGCACACACTGCACTGGGTACAGCTCATGGGACTGGTCACTACTATGTACATGGCTATGTGATAATGTAGGATGGAGCAGCACACACTGCAGTGGGTACAGCTCATGGGACTGGTCACTACTATGTACATGGCTATGTGATAATGTAGGATGGAGCAGTACACACTGCACTGGGCACAGCTCATGGGACTGGTCACTACTATGTACATGGCTATGTGATAATGTAGGATGGAGCAGCACATATTGCACTGGGTACAGCTCATGGGACTGGTCACTACTATGTACATGGCTATGTGATAATGTAGGATGGAGCAGCACATATTGCACTGGGTACAGCTCATGGGACTGGTCACTACTATGTACATGGCTATGTGATAATGTAGGATGGAGCAGCACACACTACAGTGGGTACAGCTCATGGGACTGGTCACTACTATGTACATGGCTATGTGATAATGTAGGATGGAGCAGCACACACTGCACTGGGCACAGCTCATGGGACTGGTCACTACTATGTACATAGCTATGTGATAATGTAGGATGGAGCAGCACACACTGCACTGGGTACAGCTCATGGGACTGGTCACTACTATGTACATGGCTATGTGATAATGTAGGATGGAGCAGCACACACTGCACTGGGTACAGCTCATGGGACTGGTCACTACTATGTACATGGCTATGTGATAATGTAGGATGGAGCAGCACACACTGCACTGGGCACAGCTCATGGGACTGGTCACTACTATGTACATGGCTATGTGATAATGTAGGATGGAGCAGCACATATTGCACTGGGTACAGCTCATGGGACTGGTCACTACTATGTACATGGCTATGTGATAATGTAGGATGGAGCAGCACATATTGCACTGGGTACAGCTCATGGGACTGGTCACTACTATGTACATGGCTATGTGATAATGTAGGATGGAGCAGCACACACTGCAGTGGGTACAGCTCATGGGACTGGTCACTACTATGTACATGGCTATGTGATAATGTAGGATGGAGCAGCACACGCTGCACTGGGCACAGCTCATGGGACTGGTCACTACTATGTACATGGCTATGTGATAATGTAGGATGGAGCAGCACATATTGCACTGGGTACAGCTCATGGGACTGGTCACTACTATGTACATGGCTATGTGATAATGTAGGATGGAGCAGCACATATTGCACTGGGTACAGCTCATGGGACTGGTCACTACTATGTACATGGCTATGTGATAATGTAGGATGGAGCAGCACATATTGCACTGGGTACAGCTCATGGGACTGGTCACTACTATGTACATGGCTATGTGATAATGTAAGATGGAGCAGCACATATTGAACTGGGTACAGCTCATGGGACTGGTCACTACTATGTACATGGCTATGTGATAATGTAGGATGGAGCAGCACACACTGCACTGGGTACAGCTCATGGGACTGGTCACTACTATGTACATGGCTATGTGATAATGTAGGATGGAGCAGCACATATTGCACTGGGTACAGCTCATGGGACTGGTCACTACTATGTACATGGCTATGTGATAATGTAGGATGGAGCAGCACATATTGCACTGGGTACAGCTCATGGGACTGGTCACTACTATGTACATGGCTATGTGATAATGTAAGATGGAGCAGCACACACTGCACTGGGTACAGCTCATGGGACTGGTCACTACTATGTACATGGCTATGTGATAATGTAAGATGGAGCAGCACATATTGCACTGGGTACAGCTCATGGGACTGGTCACTACTATGTACATGGCTATGTGATAATGTAGGATGGAGCAGCACACACTGCACTGGGTACAGCTCATGGGACTGGTCACTACTATGTACATGACTATGTGATTCCCCTCTTATTAGTAATGTGTTTTGCATGAAGCTATTAGACTTTTTGTTGTAATTTTTGTATATTTCTTTATTACTTTAATCGTCACCTGAAGGAAGAAATTGTCCAAAAACAAAAAGAGAAAATGAAGCGTCGGGGCCATAAGATTTATCCCCGAGTTATTCGAGCAGCATGGGAGCCCGGTGGCCATGGTTACCATAGTGACACCCCTGTACAATGACATCACTTCCTGTTACACCTGCCCATTGTAGGAACTCACCTTCACAAAGCAGAAGTAAATCATTGTAGCTGAATCCTGAGGGACACTCACAGCGGAAGCTGCCGATCTGGTTGATACAAACCCCATTGGCGCAGATTCCCGGGATCTCCTTACATTCATCAATGTCTAGAAAAGAAGAATAAACCTGTAAGAAAGCCGATAGCGTATAGGAGCCGGGCGAGACGCCAGAGCGACCACTCACCTACAGCTTTACCGGTGTGGATGTCAAAGGTGAATCCCGGGATCGTTCCACAAAGGTTGCGGAAATTCACTGTTCAGGGAAAGTAAAGGAACAAATAAGGGTATGTTCACATCTCGTTTTTTCTCCACACGGCGGGCTGCACGTCAGGAAGCAGTGCAATAAGGATGGGGACGTGCAGCCGACGGCCACATGACGGCCACATGGACTTTAATGAGCAGGACAGAGTCATTATGTGACCGTGTTTTGCTCATTTGCCGGACGTACAACACGGCTTTGGTGCAGGATCTGGTCGACTTCTGAGTCCTGCACAACAGCCGTGTACGTCCGGCAAATGAGCAGAACATGGTCACATAATGACTCCGTCCTGCTCATTAAAGTCAATGGGGCCGTCATGTGGCCGTCGGCTGCACGTCCGCATCCTTATTGCACTAATTCCTGACGTACAACCCGACGTGAACATACTCTAAGACATAAAATGTGAACATACTCTAAGACATAAAATGTGAACATACCCTAAGACATAAAAGCAACAACAACGAGAACAGGAGAGCGAACAAGTCGTCCGCCATTTCCCTCCATCGGCCGCGTTCTGTCCGCCCGTTTCCTGACTACACCGGATCCCAGGAGCGGCAGGTCCCCTCTGTCCACCAACATGGCCACCACTTACCTAGTCCTAGAATAACTATCCTGCTCCTCGTCCTTATTCACACTTATAGACAAAATAGAACAAGCAGTTACCAGTCCCAGCACGGAACGAGCACAGTTACCAGTCCCAGCACAGTTATCAGTCCCAGCACAGTTATCAGTCCCAGCACAGAACAAGCACAGTTACCAGTCACAGAGTCCCAGCACAGGACGAGCACAGTTATCAGTCCCAGCACAGGACGAGCACAGTTATCAGTCCCAGCACAGGACGAGCACAGTTATCAGTCCCAGCACAGGACGAGCACAGTTATCAGTCCCAGCACAGGACGAGCACAGTTACGAGTCCCAGAGTCAAAGCACAAGACGAGCACCATTATCAGTCCCAGGTTCCCAGCTTGGGATGAGCACAGTTACCAGTCCCACACAGAACGAGCACCATTACTCGTCCCAGAGTCCCAGCACAGTTACCAGTCCCAGGGTCCCAGCATAGGATGAGCACAGTTACCAGTCCCAGCACAGGACAAGCACAGTTACCAGTACCAGGGTCCCAGCATAGGATGAGCAGTTACCAGTCCCAGCACAGGACAAGCACAGTTACTGTTCCCAGCACAGAACTGGTCCCAGAGTCCCAGCACAGGACGAGCACCATTACCAGTCCCAGGGTCCCAGCATAGGATGAGAACAGTTACCAGTCCCAGCACAGGACAAGCACAGTTACCAGTACCAGCACAGGACAAACACAGTTACCAGTCCCAGAGTCCCAGCACAGAACGAGCCCCATTACTCGTCCAAGAGTCCCAGCATAGGATGAGCACAGTTACCAGTCCCAGAGTCCCAGCACAGGACAAGCACAGTTACCAGTACCAGGGTCCCAGCATAGGATGAGCAGTTACCAGTCCCAGCACAGGACAAGCACAGTTACTGGTCCCAGCATAGGATGAACACAGTTACCAGTCCCAGCACAGGACAAGCACAGTTACTGGTCCCAGCACAGAACTGGTCCCAGAGTCCCAGCACAGGATGAGCACAGTTACCAGTCCCAGAGTCCCAGCACAGGACGAGCACAGTTATCAGCAGAGGATGAGCACAGTAACCGGTCCCAGTACAGGACAAGCACAGTTACCAGGACCCTTAGGGGCCTATTCCACGGGACGATTATGGTTTGCATAATCGTTAACGATAATAGTTATCATTAACAATCCTGTCCCAGCACAGGATGAGCACAGTTACCAGTACCAGAGTCCCAGCACAGGACGAGCACAGTTACTGGTCCCAGCACAGAACGAGCACCATTACTCGTCCCAGCACAGGATGAGCACAGTTACCGGTCCCAGTACAGGACGAGCACAGTTACTGATCCCAGTACAGGACGAGCACAGTTACTGTTCCCAGAGTCCAATTACAGGAGGAGCACCATTACCAGTCCCAGGGTCCCAGCATAGGATGAGAACAGTTACCAGTCCCAGCACAGGACAAGCACAGTTACCAGTACCAGCACAGGACAAACAAAAACACAGTTACCAGTCCCAGAGTCCCAGCACAGAACGAGCACCATTACTCGTCCCAGAGTCCCAGCACAGAACGAGCACCATTACTCGTCCCAGAGTCCCAGCACAGAACGAGCACAGTTACTGGTCCCAGAGTCCCAGCATAGGATGAACACAGTTACCAGTCCCAGCACAGGACAAGCACAGTTACTGGTCCCAGCACAGGACAAACAAAAACACAGTTACCAGTCCCAGAGTCCCAGCACAGAACGAGCACCATTACTCGTCCCAGAGTCCCAGCACAGAACGAGCACAGTTACTGGTCCCAGAGTCCCAGCACAGAACGAGCACAGTTACTGGTCCCAGAGTCCCAGCATAGGATGAACACAGTTACCAGTCCCAGCACAGGACAAGCACAGTTACTGGTCCCAGCACAGAACTGGTCCCAGAGTCCCAGCACAGGACGAGCACCATTACCAGTCCCAGGGTCCCAGCACTGGATGAGCAGTTACCAGTCCCAGAGTCCCAACTCAGAACAAGCACAGTTACCAGGACCCTTAGGGGCCTATTTCATGGGACGATTATGGTTCGCATAATCGTTAACGATAATCGTTATCATTAACGATCCTGTCCCAGCACAGGATGAGCACAGTTACCAGTACCAGAGTCCCAGCACAGGACGAGCAGTTACCGGTCCCAGCACAGAACGAGCACCATTACTCGTCCCAGCACAGGATGAGCACAGTTACCGGTCCCAGTACAGGACGAGCACAGTTACTGATCCCAGTACAGGACGAGCACAGTTACTGTTCCCAGAGTTCAATTACAGGAGGAGCACCATTACCAGTCCCAGGGTCCCAGCATAGGATGAGAACAGTTACCAGTACCAGCACAGGACAAACACAAACACAGTTACCAGTCCCAGAGTCCCAGCACAGAACGAGCACAGTTATCAGCACAGGACGAGCACAGTTACTGGTCCCAGAGTCCCAACACAGAACAAGCACAGTTACTGGTCCCAGAGTCCCAGCACAGAACGAGCACAGTTACTGGTCCCAGCACAGAACGAGCACAGTTACTGGTCCCAGAGTCCCAGCACAGAACGAGCACAGTTACCAGTCCCAGAGTCCCAGCACAGAACGAGCACAGTTACTGGTCCCAGCACAGAACGAGCACCGTTATCAGCACAGGACGAGCACAGTTATCAGCACAGGACGAGCACAGTTACCAGTCCCAGAGTCCCAGCATAGGATGAGCACAGTAACCAGGACCCTTAGGGCCCTATTCCACGGGACGATTATCGTTCGCATAATTATTAACGATAAGCGATCCAAATGACCGCTATCACGAAAGACCTGAAATTGTTTACCCATTTACATGGAAAGATAATCGTTACTTATGATTGTTCTTGCGGACGTCTTGTCGTCGCTATTGCGTTCGTCACTACTGCGAATGACCGAACGACGTCTTATTTAATGCAAACGATTTGTGAACGAGCAACAATAAAAATAGGTCCAGGTCTTATTAAACAATCAACGATTTCTCGTTTGGTCGTTAATCGTTAACTGCTATTCAAACGAACGATTATCGTTTAGATTTGAGCGATTTAACGATAATTTGAACGATAATCGTCCCGTGGAATAGGGCCTTTAGGCATTTAGTAACCGTGGGCCAGTGTGGTTGTGTTGCACACTTATCACTGTGGATTCACTGCTAAGGTAGGTAAAACATCTGTACAGACTTCATACAAATGGAAGATACCACGATAACGTTTATCAGCATTTGACCTATGACCCTGATCTAGGGGCTCTGGTGGGTTAGAAAAACATGGCAGTGTTGTTTTTCCAGCACGGTATTCTGTGGACGATAAAAACAGATGAGTTTTGATCCTTTTTTCCCCCAGAAATGAAGTCAATGGGATCCATCCCCGCCCCTGACCCAATGCCTCCCAGTGACCCCACACTGCCCCTGACCCAATGCCTCCCAGTGACCCCACACTGCCCCTGACCCAATGCCTCCCAGTGACCCCACACTGCCCCTGACCCTGCCCCTGACCAGACACCGCTCCTGACCCTGACCAGACACCGCTCCTGACCCTGACCGGACACCGCTCCTGACCCATCCCCGCCCCTGACCCAATGCCTCCAAGTGACCCAACACCGCTCCTGACCCTGACCAGACACCGCTCCTGACCCTGACCGGACACCGCTCCTGACCCATCCCCGCCCCTGACCCAATGCCTCCAAGTGACCCAACACTGCTCCTGACCCTGACCCTGAGCGGACACCGCTCCTGACCCTGACTGCACACCGCTCCTGACCCATCACCAACCCTGCCCCTGCCTCTGACCAGACACCGCTCCTGACCCTGACCCTGAGAGGACACTGCTCCTGACCCATCGCCGTCCCTGATCCAATGCCTCCCAGTGACCCAACACCGCTCCTGACCCTGAGCGGACACTGCTCCTGACCCTGAGCGGACACCGCTCCTGACCCTGAGCGGACACCGCTCCTGACCCTGACTGGACACCGCTCCTGACCCATCGCCGCCCCTGACCCAATGCCTCCCAGTGACCCAACACCGCTCCTGACCCTGACTGGACACCGCTCCTGACCCATCCCCGCCCCTGACCCAATGCCTCCAAGTGACCCAACACCGCTCCTGACCCTGACCAGACACCGCTCCTGACCCTGACCGGACACCGCTCCTGACCCATCCCCGCCCCTGACCCAATGCCTCCAAGTGACCCAACACCGCTCCTGACCCTGACCAGACACCGCTCCTGACCCTGACCGGACACCGCTCCTGACCCATCCCCGCCCCTGACCCAATGCCTCCAAGTGACCCAACACTGCTCCTGACCCTGACCCTGAGCGGACACCGCTCCTGACCCTGAGCGGACACCGCTCCTGACCCTGAGCGGACACCGCTCCTGACCCTGACTGGACACCGCTCCTGACCCATCGCCGCCCCTGACCCAATGCCTCCAGTGAACAGAAACCGCTCCTGACCCATCGCCACCCCTGACCCTGCCCCTGAGCAGACACCGCTCCTGACCAGACACTGCTCCTGACCCTGAGAGGACACTGCTCCTGACCCATCGCCACCCCTGACCCAATGCCTCCCAGTGACCCAACACTGCTCCTGACCCTGAGTGGACACCGCTCCTGACCCATCACCGCCCCTGACCCAATGCCTCGAGTGAACCGACACCGCTCCTGACCCATCACCACCCCTGACACGGTGCCAGGGGCGTCTGTAAGGATGGCAGGATGGCAGGAGTGATGCACTTCCTATAGGAGACGTCTGTAAGGATGGCAGGAGTGATGCACTTCCTATAGGAGACGTCTGTAAGGATGGCAGGAGTGATGCACTTCCTATAGGAGACGTCTGGAAGGATGGCAGGATGGCAGGAGTGATGCACTTCCTATAGGAGACGTCTGGAAGGATGGCAGGATGGCAGGAGTGATGCACTTCCTATAGGAGACGTCTGTAAGGATGGCAGGAGTGATGCACTTCTTATAGGAGACGTCTGTAAGTATGGCAGGAGTGATGCACGTCCTATAGGAGACGTCTGTAAGGATGGCAGGATGGCAGGAGTGATGCACTTCCTATAGGAGGCGTCTGTAAGGATGGCAGGAGTGATGCACTTCCTATAGGAGGCGTCTGTAAGGATGGCAGGATGGCAGGAGTGATGCACTTCCTATAGGAGACGTCTGTAAGGATGGCAGGATGGCAGGAGTGATGCACTTCCTATAGGAGACGTCTGTAAGGATGGCAGGATGGCAGGAGTGATGCACTTCCTATAGGAGACGTCTGTAAGGATGGCAGGAGTGACGCACTTCCTATAGGAGACGTCTGTAAGGATGGCAGGATGGCGGGAGTGATGCACTTCCTATAGGAGACGTCTGTAAGGATGGCAGGAGTGATGCACTTCCTATAGGAGACGTCTGTAAGGATGGCAGGAGTGATGCACTTCCTATAGGAGGCGTCTGTAAGGATGGCAGGAGTGATGCACTTCCTATAGGAGATGTTTGTAAGGATGGCAGGATGGCAGGAGTGATGCACGTCCTATAGGAGATGTCTGTAAGGATGGCAGGATGGCAGGAGTGATGCACTTCCTATAGGAGGCGTCTGTAAGGATGGCAGGATGGCAGGAGTGATGCACTTCCTATAGGAGGTGTCTGTAAGGATGGCAGGAGTGATGCACTTCCTATAGGAGACGTCTGTAAGGATGGCAGGAGTGATGCACTTCCTATAGGAGACGTCTGTAAGGATGGCAGGAGTGATGCACTTCCTATAGGAGACGTCTGTAAGGATGGCAGGAGTGATGCACTTCCTATAGGAGACGTCTGTAAGGATGGCAGGATGGCAGGAGTGATGCACTTCCTATAGGAGGCGTCTGTAAGGATGGCAAGATGGCAGGAGTGATGCACTTCCTATAGGAGGTGTCTGTAAGGATGGCAGGAGTGATGCACTTCCTATAGGAGACGTCTGTAAGGATGGCAGGAGTGATGCACTTCCTATAGGAGACGTCTGTAAGGATGGCAGGAGTGATGCACTTCCTATAGGAGACGTCTGTAAGGATGGCAGGAGTGATGCACTTCCTATAGGAGACGTCTGTAAGTATGGCAGGAGTGATGCACTTCCTATAGGAGACGTCTGTAAGGATGGCAGGAGTGATGCACTTCCTATAGGAGACGTCTGTAAGGATGGCAGGAGTGATGCACTTCCTATAGGAGACGTCTGTAAGGATGGCAGGATGGCGGGAGTGATGCACTTCCTATAGGAGACGTCTGTAAGGATGGCAGGATGGCAGGAGTGATGCACTTCCTATAGGAGACGTCTGTAAGGATGGCAGGATGGCGGGAGTGATGCACTTCCTATAGGAGACGTCTGTAAGGATGGCAGGAGTGATGCACTTCCTATAGGAGACGTCTGTAAGGATGGCGGGAGTGATGCACTTCCTATAGGAGACGTCTGTAAGGACAATTTGGTGCCAGCTCGGCCGTCATGGCTGCAGAATGGTAAGAAGCTGAGTGTAGACTCTGTGGACGTGTACGGGAAGGATTGGTCTGGATTTAGACGGCACAGATGGGGATTGTGAAGCTATTAGCAGATCTTCCTCATATATTACACATAAGACTATATACAGTCCTCAGCCATATGGAATTCAGAGAAGAAGCTTCAGGACCCCTCTAGAAACCAGACTGGAGAGACGCTCTGATGGATTTGGTGCCTCCATGCATAATAAAGATATAACATACCACACAAAATATACATAGACTAGACAGGACATACACAGACAGGACAAGACATCTACAGACAGGACATCTATAGACAGGAAATACATCGACTACACAGGATATACATAGACTACACAGGATATACATAGACAGGACATCCATAGACATATATAGACATAACATACATAGACTAGACAGCACATACACAGACAGGACATCATATCCAGAGTTGCTAAACGGCACTGTGTGGCTCAATGGCTCAGGTAGGGTGCTCAGCGGCTCAGGTAGGGTGCTCAGCGGCTCAGGTAGGGTGCTCAGCGGCTCAGGTAGGGTGCTCAGCGGCTCAGGTAGGGTGCTCAGCGGCTCAGGTAGGGTGCTCAGCGGCTCAGGTAGGGTGCTCAGCGGCTCAGGTAGGGTGCTCAGCGGCTCAGGTAGGGTGCTCAGCGGCTCAGGTAGGGTGCTCAGCGGCTCAGGTAGGGTGCTCAGCGGCTCAGGTAGGGTGCTCAGCGGCTCAGGTAGGGTGCTCAGCGGCTCAGGTAGGGTGCTCAGCGGCTCAGGTAAGGTGCTCAGCGGCTCAGGTAGGGTGCTCAGCCTCACGGTCCCAGACCCAGGACCAGGTGGTAATGCACAAAAAGAGGAAAAGGCAAAAATTGGTTTGGTTTATTCACCCAACATGCAACGTTTCAATCTTCTCAATGAGATCTTTGTCAAGCATTAAAGTAAACCGTAGGGGGTGGTAAATAACACACCATAAGACAGCCTACTAATCATGTGACATCATATCAATCAAATAAACAAACATAATAAATTCATTGCTGTGTAATACCCCTGTGTGCCGTGCAAACAGTTATATATATATATAATGGATGAGGCCGATCACTGTATAAACCTTCTAATCAATTTCATAAAGCAGTCCGAAATATCATACAGCTGCTTCACAGTTAATGGAGGGGGCCAGCCGCACCAATATTCATATCAATCAGCCACTCCGCCACGCTGTATACCGGCATCACTGACTGGTTGTACAGAGTTCTTCTGCACATGCGTGAGGAGCGCAACAATAGGAGGAGTCCAAGGAGTGTCATAGCTTCCGATCAGTGGCTAGCTTCCCATAGGAGGATTGGCGCATGCGGCCTAGCCAGTGGATGTCTATCACCGCCATCTTGGATGCTGGCTGAATGTCCAGACATCACGGGAGTAGCAATCCCAGTTATGTGGTTTCCGAGACCTTGGCGCCTGCGCACCCCGATGTCAAGCAGCACCATCTTGAAAGAGGTAAACCTGCCCATCTTTAATAAAACGTTCTGTGAGCCGCATCAAACTAAATAAAACATAAATTACCCAGGTATCCAGGGTGCACCATCTCCGGGTCCTTCTAGGTAGACTAGGGTGCACCATCTCCGGGTCCTTCTAGGTAGACCAGGGTGCACCGTCTCCGGGTCCTTCTAGGTAGACCAGGGTGCACCATCTCCGGGTCCTTCTAGGTAGACCAGGGTGCACCGTCTCCGGGTCCTTCTAGGTAGACCAGGGTGCACCATCTCCGGGTCCTTCTAGGTAGACCAGGGTGCACCGTCTCCGGGTCCTTCTAGGTAGACCAGGGTGCACCATCTCAGGTTCCTTCTAGGTAGACCCGGGTGCACCATCTCCGGGTCCTTCTAGGTAGACCCGGGTGCACCATCTCAAAGTCCTTCTAGGTAGACCCGGGTGCACCATCTCCGGGTCCTTCTAGGTAGACCCGGGTGCACCATCTCCGGGTCCTTCTAGGTAAACTAGGAAGCACCATCTCAGGGTCCTTCTAGGTAGACCAGGGTGCACCATCTCCGGGTCCTTCTAGGTAGACCCGGGTGCACCATCTCAGGGTCCTTCTAGGTAGACCCGGGTGCACCATCTCAGGGTCCTTCTAGGTAGACCCGGGTGCACCATCTCAGGGTCCTTCTAGGTAGACCCGGGTGCACCATCTCAGGGTCCTTCTAGGTAGACCCGGGTGCACCATCTCAGGGTCCTTCTAGGTAGACTCGGGTGCACCATCTCAGGGTCCTTCTAGGTAGACTCGGGTGCACCATCTCCGGGTCCTTCTAGGTAGACCCGGGTGCACCATCTCCGGGTCCTTCTAGGTAGACCCGGGTGCACCATCTCAGGGTCCTTCTAGGTAGACCCGGGTGCACCATCTCAGGGTCCTTCTAGGTAGACCCGGGTGCACCATCTCAGGGTCCTTCTAGGTAGACCCGGGTGCACCATCTCAGGGTCCTTCTAGGTAGACCCGGGTGCACCATCTCAGGGTCCTTCTAGGTAGACCCGGGTGCACCATCTCAGGGTCCTTCTAGGTAGACCCGGGTGCACCATCTCCGGGTCCTTCTAGGTAGACCTGGGTGCACCATCTCAGGGTCCTTCTAGGTAGACCCGGGTGCACCATCTCAGGGTCCTTCTAGGTAGACCCGGGTGCACCATCTCCGGGTCCTTCTAGGTAGACTAGGAAGCACCATCTCAGGGTCCTTCTAGGTAGACCCGGGTGCACCATCTCAGGGTCCTTCTAGGTAGACCCGGGTGCACCATCTCAGGGTCCTTCTAGGTAGACCCGGGTGCACCATCTCAGGGTCCTTCTAGGTAGACCCGGGTGCACCATCTCAGGGTCCTTCTAGGTAGACTCGGGTGCACCATCTCAGGGTCCTTCTAGGTAGACTCAGGTGCACCATCTCAGGGTCCTTCTAGGTAGACCCGGGTGCACCATCTCAGGGTCCTTCTAGGTAGACTCGGGTGCACCATCTCAGGGTCCTTCTAGGTAGACCCGGGTGCACCATTTCAGGGTCCTTCTAGGTACACCTGGATCTTTTATTTAGTTTGATGCCGCTCACATAACGTTTTTATTAAACATGGGCAGGTTTACCTCTTTCAAGATGGTGCTGCTTGACATCAGGGTGCGCAGGCGCCAAGGTCTTGGACACCACATAACTGGGATGGCTACTCCCGTGGGCTGTCTTATGGTGTGTTATATACCGCCCCCTACGGTTCACTTTAATGCTTGACAAAGATCTCATTGAGAAGATTGAAACGTTGCATGTTGGGTGAATAAACCAAACCACTTCTGTTCACTTTATCTTGGAGTGCCGCCTTTTCCTCTTTTTTTTTGCATAGACAGGACATCCATAGACATATAGAGACATAACATACATAGACTAGACAGGACATCCATAGACATATAGAGACATAACATACATAGACTAGACAGGACATCCATAGACATATAGAGACATAACATACATAGACTAGACAGGACATCCATAGACATAGAGACATAACATACATAGACTAGACAGAACATCCATAGACATATAGAGACATAACATACATAGACTAGACAGGACATCCATAGACATATAGAGACATAACATACATAGACTAGACAGGACATCCATAGACATATAGAGACATAACATACATAGACTAGACAGGAGATCCATAGACAGAACATCCATAGGCATATAGAGACATAACATACATAGACTAGACAGAACATCCATAGAAATATAGAGACATAACATACATAGACTAGACAGAACATCCATAGACATATAGAGACATAACATACATAGACTAGACAGAACATCCATAGACAGGACATCCATAGGCATATAGAGACATAACATACATAGACTAGACAGGACATCCATAGGCATATAGAGACATAACATACATAGACTAGACAGGACATCCATAGGCATATAGAGACATAACATACATAGACTAGACAGGACATCCATAGGCATATAGAGACATAACATACATAGACTAGACAGAACATCCATAGACATATAGAGACATAACATACATAGACTAGACAGGACATCCATAGACATATAGAGACATAACATACATAGACTAGACAGGACATCCATAGGCATATAGAGACATAACATACATAGCCTAGACAGGACATCCATAGGCATATAGAGACATAACATACATAGACTAGACAGGACATCCATAGACATATAGAGACATAACATACATAGACTAGACAGGACATCCATAGGCATATAGAGACATAACATACATAGACTAGACAGGACATCCATAGGCATATAGAGACATAACATACATAGACTAGACAGGACATCCATAGGCATATAGAGACATAACATACATAGACTAGACAGGACATCCATAGACATAGACATATTTTTGTGATCACATTGACACATATTTTTGGATGTGTTGTTTTTTGCCCCCCCCCCCTCCCCCCAGCTCCCATCGCCCCCTCTCCTCCTTTTGTGTCCGTGGTCCTTTTCCGATGCTCAAGTTATTATTTACCTTCCCAGGTTATGCCCCATTTCTCCAATTTTGGGATGGAATAACCAGATGTATTACCCCCTTAAGGAAGCCAGCATTTAAAAGGGGCCACCACTTTGGCGCCTGAAGGATAAAAGGATAAGATGGGGGACTCCTGATTTGCCATGAATTGATTGATGACTTGAGAAACAAGCGTTTGTATATATATATATATAGAGGAGCCACCACCTTTCAAGCTCCTTTATCTTTTGAAGACGTTGTTGGAGCCATATTGGACTCCATTGATGTACCGGTCCTGGACTCTATGGAACGAGCAGGACCATGAGCCTCTCACAATTTATTATGGAACTGATGCCCCCGTTTTTTCATGCATGGTCTCCCCTTGGCGTCATGCCTCTATGCCCGGGCCACCTTATTGTGATGTATATCATCCATAGTGACTTGACTATGTTGCAATGTGATTTATGCAGCTGTAAATATTCTATGGTATTACGTACATGTATATAATTTATAACAAGGGATTTATTATTTGGTTGATGTGCTTCTCGTTCTACCTATGCCATGGGGTTCATTGGGGATGGGGAGTCACTTGGGTACATTGCTGCTCGTCTATATTGCCTCTGACATATTGTTATCAGATACATTGCTAAGCGTTCATCCTCATTGTGATTTTCAGATTGATATTTTCTCTTTTGGGAATTGCAATCTAGGGGGCATGCGCAATGGACGAGGGCTTAGATGCATGTTTTTGGAGGGTGGGTGCATGTGCATCATATTCGTCTCTATGGGTGGATACCTTG
The DNA here is from genome assembly GCA_027789725.1 of Dendropsophus ebraccatus. Taxonomy (NCBI): domain Eukaryota; kingdom Metazoa; phylum Chordata; class Amphibia; order Anura; family Hylidae; genus Dendropsophus; species Dendropsophus ebraccatus. Next base: position 1,817,070 of record JAQFWZ010000074.1, on the reverse strand, counting down.
GGTTACTGATATCTTTATGTTTGATATGGACTAATTAGCATTTGAGAGCGCATGCGCATTGATAGGTTAGTTAGTTAGGGGCAGCATCCGGCTTTGCTTGGGATACTTCCCTAAAACAGACATTTTTGGGCGGTCACGAGACCCGGACGCTTTGATGACGCGTTGGGTCAGGTGACCTTCCATAAGGTAACAGCCAGCTTGTACCATGTGATCTTGGCATGTGACGCTGGATTGTCACATGATACGGAGGTTCCGGTGATGTAATCAATCACATGACCAGCACTATCCGGAGCTTCCGGCGACGCACATCCGGTCGGGTGACCGGGCTGCCCAGATTCTGACCTTGCACAGGTGAATATGGCGCCATTATTTACTCGGGCTTTGTGCGATACACGGTCGGATGGATTGGGGAACAAACTATGAATGTAAGATATTGAGTGGTATATCCAGGTTTTACGTGCGGCTTCATTACTCTGATTGGATGTCTACCTAACATGTACTATATATAGCACCATTAGGACATAAGACAAGTCCCCCTGACGGAACGCGTGGGGTTAATCTGCCTGATCCATCCATGAGGCAGCAATTGTGACTGTATATATTATCTGTTTATTTATTTTTGATTTGTGTTTTTTCACTTTATTGTATATTCATTTCCTCTTTTTCAGGATATTGTTATGTTTCACACTTTCCTACTTGCACTTAATAATAGGGTCAGATAGTTTACATACAATTTTTTGCACTATATTATAATCATATTTGTTTATTAATTTTTGCTGTCTCTGTATTATTATTATGTGGGGCGGGCCAGTGCTAGGATCATGTGTGTGTGTTTTTAAAGGTTTTTAATCTTGTGTCTTTTTTGGATTGGATTTAAATAAAGAATATTTACTATATTGTGGAGGTGCAGACCTTGTTTTTCTAGATCTTTTTTTGCATCCATAGACATAGAGACATAACATACAGACTAGACAGGACATCCATAGACATAGAGACATAACATACATAGACTAGACAGGAAATCCATAGACATAGAGACATAACATACAGACTAGACAGGACATCCATAGACATAGAGACATAACATACATAGACTAGACAGGACATCCATAGACATATATAGACATAACATACATAGACTAGACAGGACATACATATACAGCAAATACATAATAGAGAAATGTCTGATCCCAGCTGATCCCCAGACAATGTAATCAGGAATAAGGGACAAGGTGCTCGGATATTACCGGGAAACCATAGACATAGTGACAGCAACATCTAATGTACAGGAAGAAGGAGACCCTCATATACCCAGACGGGACTGACTAACCTACCGGAACCTTCCCTCATATACCCAGAGGGGACTGACTAACCTACCGGAACCTTCCCTCATATACCCAGACGGGACTGACTAACCTACCGGAACCTTCCCTCATATACCCAGACGGGACTGACTAACCTACCGGAACCTTCCCTCATATACCCAGACGGGACTGACTAACCTACCGGAACCTTCCCTCATATACCCAGACGGGACTGACTAACCTACCGGAACCTTCCCTCATATACCCAGAGGGGACTGACTAACCTACCGGAACCTTCCCTCATATACCCAGAGGGGACTGACTAACCTACCGGAACCTTCCCTCATATACCCAGACGGGACTGACTAACCTACCGGAACCTTCCCTCATATACCCAGACGGGACTGACTAACCTACCGGAACCTTCCCTCATATACCCAGACGGGACTGACTAACCTACCGGAACCTTCCCTCATATACCCAGACGGGACTGACTAACCTACCGGAACCTTCCCTCATATACCCAGAGGGGACTGACTAACCTACCGGAACCTTCCCTCATATACCCAGAGGGGACTGACTAACCTACCGGAACCTTCCCTCATATACCCAGATGGGACTGACTAACCTACCGGAACCTTCCCTCATATACCCAGAGGGGACTGACTAACCTACCGGAACCTTCCCTCATATACCCAGACGGGACTGACTAACCTACCGGAACCTTCCCTCATATACCCAGACGGGACTGACTAACCTACCGGAACCTTCCCTCATATACCCAGACGGGACTGACTAACCTACCGGAACCTTCCCTCATATACCCAGACGGGACTGACTAACCTACCGGAACCTTCCCTCATATACCCAGAGGGGACTGACTAACCTACCGGAAAGCAGGAAAGTGAAATGCAGGGGATCCGCACCGCGTCCTCAACTGCAAAAGACTACACAAAGCTGAGGGCGGGCAACCGGTGACTGCTGTATACTCTGGAAGGTGTGGTATACAGCAGTGATGGAAGGATTATAGAGGGGGGCGGTTTTGGATGGTCCATTCGCTCAAATCATATGAGGAATGTGAAAGAGTCCCAAGAGGCCTACATTGTTTTAAGGAAGCTTCTCAGTCTACAGATGACCCTGAATTTATGCGGACGCAGATCCACCAGGAGCACTCTATCCGGATCTTAAAAGTGGTCACCGCACCCAATGAGAGAGAATACGTGTGTCACAAATGATCTTTGCAGAGTAACGATAGAGCTCCGCACAAGAATGGCCGAAGATCAATAACAAAAAGGGATAAATTCCTTAGAGATAAACTTAAATATGAGACAGACAAAGTTTTTGTACCAAAGAAAAATAAACCTGTTAAAAATAGAAGACCAAGAAAACCTAAACCACAATCCCAGAAAAAAGTGATTTCTGGAGCACAGATTCCGATCCTGCAGCACCCCAGCGAGGAATCCGCCAGGAGCAAGGAAATATAACACAAGCACAAGCCGGCCCTGTAGGCGGAAAAGCCGAAGGGGAAGAAAGAGACCCGCATGGAAGAGAAATAAGAGGGAAAGGAAAGACACTAAAAAAAGAGACTGATGAACAAGATGTCTCCGTAAAAATTGTGAACTTAAACAGATTTACCTGTAGATGCAGCTACGCGCTCCCTTCTCTCTAAAGGGTTAATTTTTGTTTTCCAGACCGTTTTGACATAGTTGAATTTGAAAGTGATTTGTTTAAATCTATACGGAAACTTAATTAAAAAAAATTCTTCATAAATAAACCTAATGTGCATGAGAAACGAGAAGGCGAAATAGCGCCTAATATTATTGCACCAGACCTTAGTAGTGACAGAGAAGAAAGCGTAAGAACTAGCGGCTGACATACAAAGGACTGACAACATATCAGATACCGAAAATTTCATGAACGGTGTCAAATCTACATTCTCCCCACCCATTACGCCTGGAAGTAATCTAGAAAAATAACTAGAATCCATCCTATCTTAGCAGTGATGAGTGGAAGGCACTACAATCCCTGAGAAAGAGGGGGGACGTTACAATAAAGGGAGCAGATAAGGGGGGGGGGGGGGGTAATGTCCACTAAATATTATAGAATGGAAGCCCACCGTTATAAGAAGATCTCTTCTGACCCGACTGGTAAGATCTTTTCTAGATTACAGACCTTTTTGAGGACGCAGGTGGAGAGGGGTCTACTTGCAGAGAGTACAGGACACCCCATTGGTATTTTCTGCCGAAGATCCATAACACCCGCACAATCCCCCAGGCCGCCCTGTAGTTCCCGGAGTGCGGTCAGTTTTAGGGCCATTATCGCAATTCATTGATTGGCTCCTGAACCCCTAAATGTTCCCTCCCTGGTAAAAGATACGAATGAGTCTTTGGGCGGTTTGGGGGATTGTGTCTGAAAGTGATTCTTTTTTACCATCAATCGATGTTGAATCGTTATATACACGGATTCCGCACAATGTTGGGATTGACAGTATACGCTTTATACGCTTTATAAGAGTGGAGAATATATACAGTTCGTCTGTGACTCTTTGCACTTAATCCTTACTAACAATGCGTTGAAGATTGATGGAGATTGGTTCCTGCAGACGTCCGAGCCGCCATGGCCTCTCCGGCCACCTGCACTGCAGCCAATCTCTTTCTCGCTGTATGAGATGAAATACATCTTTTCCTTACATAATCGGTTTATCAAATATATACAGTTCTATTCACGATTTGTGGACAATATATTTATCGATTGGACAGGGTCTACAGAAGATTTTAGTGAATTCATAACAGATCTAAATCAGACAAATGAAATGAATGTTATTTACCTGCAACATTGCTGCACATGAAATGGAATTTTTAGATGTTGTAGTAAAAGAAAATGATAAACTGAGTAGAAGAGGTTACAGAAAACCCACAGCTTCAAACTCTTTATTACACTTCAACAGTTATCATACTGACAGCACAAAAAAGGCAGTACCCTATGGGCAGTTCCTGGCAGTACCCTATGGGCCGTTCCTGGCAGTACCCTATGGGCAGTTCCTGGCAGTACCCTATGGGCCGTTCATGGCAGTACCCTATGGGCAGTTCCTGGCAGTACCCTATGGGCAGTTCCTGGCAGTACCCTATGGGCTGTTCCTGGCAGTACCCTATGGGCAGTTCCTGGCAGTACCCTATGGGCAGCTCCTGGCAGTACCCTATGGGCAGCTCCTGGCAGTACCCTATGGGCAGCTCCTGGCAGTACCCTATGGGCAGTTCCTGGCAGTACCCTATGGGAAGCTCCTGGCAGTACCCTATGGGCCATTCCTGGCAGTACCCTATGGGCAGTTCCTGGCAGTACCCTATGGGCAGTTCCTGGCAGTACCCTATGGGCAGTTCCTGGCAGTACCCTATGGGAAGCTCCTGGCAGTACCCTATGGGCAGCTCCTGGCAGTACCCTATGGGAAGCTCCTGGCAGTACCCTATGGGCCGTTCCTGGCAGTACCCTATGGGCCGTTCCTGGCAGTACCCTATGGGCAGTTCCTGGCAGTACCCTATGGGCAGTTCCTGGCAGTACCCTATGGGCCATTCCTGGCAGTACCCTATGGGCCGTTCCTGGCAGTACCCTATGGGCAGTTCCTGGCAGTACCCTATGGGCAGTTCCTGGCAGTACCCTATGGGCCATTCCTGGCAGTACCCTATGGGCCGTTCCTGGCAGTACCCTATGGGCAGTTCCTGGCAATACCCTATGGGCAGTTCCTGGCAGTACCCTATGGGCAGTTCCTGGCAGTACCCTATGGGCCGTTCCTGGCAGTACCCTATGGGCAATTCCTGGCAGTACCCTATGGGCAGTTCCTGGCAGTACCCCATGGGCAGTTCCTGGCAGTACCCTATGGGCCGTTCCTGGCAGTACCCTATGGGCAGTTCCTGGCAATACCCTATGGGCAGTTCCTGGCAGTACCCTATGGGCAGTTCCTGGCAGTACCCTATGGGCAATTCCTGGCAGTACCCTATGGGCAGTTCCTGGCAGTACCCCATGGGCAGTTCCTGGCAGTACCCTATGGGCAGTTCCTGGCAGTACCCTATGGGCAGTTCCTGGCAGTACCCTATGGGCAGTCCTTCACTGAACAAGCCTTATCATTAGAACAGCGCTTACTCCACAGAGGCTACCCTGAGAAACTATTAGATCAAGCATTGCGTAAAGCAAAAGAGAAAAACCGTGAACAATTGTTGCTACAGTCTAAAACTAAAAAAAAGAAAAAAGCTACACCTTTTGAGTTCTCCTTTAAATTGTGACCCATGGCGAAGGAGATACGCAAAGCCATAGCAAAGTACTGGTACCTCCTAAGAGATGACCAATCATTGGGTGAATGGATGAAAGAAAAGCCCTTTGTCACTTTTAGGCGTAGTACCAGTATAAAAGACGTCCTGGTCCATAGCAAAATGGCAACGAAACCGCAAACTCCTTGGCTCCGTACGGGTATGAAAGGTAACCATAGAGGCGGTTGATGTAAGTGGTGCAGATACATGATTAGTGGTACCGATCTGTCGCTCAATGGTGATTTTATCTTTCTTATTTTATATTTATTTTAACCAGGCGGTAGACGGTAGCTTCCTAATATGAAGAGCGGCTCAGTACCATGTGTGTATATGTCGTTTCATTGTGATCACGTCTGTTCACGTCCCTGTCGTTGGGAGTATTTATACAGGGGTGACGGAGCCAGTGGGGGGGGGTCTGCGCGACAGCATGAAACCAGCCTGTAACCTGCACCTGTCTGGCGTCCGCCCGATCTCCATGTCCGAGCGCTGAATGATAATATCTTATTGGTCAGTCGCCACTGCGATTTCTCTGGATGAATAGCATCTGCCGACTTGGATTTCTTATGTTTAGTGAGTGATACAGCGATCCTGAGCCTGTCTGACATGGCAGCCAATAGCGTGCGGATTTACTGGGACCTGTAGTGCCACTCGCTCCTTACATGTGCTATTATAGAGGGGGACGCTGTATACTCTGTGCTGGAACGTGTGGTATACAGCGGTGATGGAAGGATTATAGAGGGGGACGCTGTATACTCTGTGCTGGAACGTGTGGTATACAGCGGTGATGGAAGGATAATATAGGGGGACGCTGTATACTCTGTGCTGGAACGTGTAGTATACAGTGGTGATGGAAGGATTATAGAGGGGGACGCTGTATACTCTGTGCTGGAACGTATAGTATACAGCGGTGATGGAAGGATTATAGAGGGGGACGCTGTATACTCTGTGCTGGAACGTGTGGTATACAGCGGTGATAGAAGGATTATAGAGGGGGACGCTGTATACTCTGTGCTGGAACGTGTGGTATACAGCGGTGATGGAGGGATTATAGAGGGGGATGCTGTATACTCTGTGCTGGAACGTATCATATACAGCGGTGATGGAAGGATTATAGAGGGGGACGCTGTATACTCTGTGCTGGAACGTGTGGTATACAGCGGTGATGGAAGGATTATAGTGGGGGACGCTGTATACTCTGTGCTGGAACGTGTCATATACAGCGGTGATGGAAGGATTATAGAGGGGGGCGCTGTATACTCTGTGCTGGAACGTGTGGTATACATCTGTGATGGAAGGATTATAGAGGGGGACGCTGTATACTCTGTGCTGGAACGTGTAGTATACAGCGGTGATGGAAGGATTATAGAGGGGGGCGCTGTATACTCTGTGCTGGAACGTATCATATACAGCGGTGATGGAAGGATTATAGAGGGGGACGCTGTATACTCTGTGCTGGAACGTATCATATACAGCGGTGATGGAAGGATTATAGAGGGGGACGCTGTATACTCTGTGCTGGAACGTGTGGTATACAGCAGTGATGGAAGGATTATAGTGGGGGACGCTGTATACTCTGTGCTGGAACGTGTGGTATACAGCGGTGATGGAAGGATTATAGAGGGGGACGCTGTATACTCTGTGCTGGAACGTGTGGTATACAGCGGTGATGGAAGGATTATAGAGGGGGACGCTGTATACTCTGTGCTGGAACGTGTGGTATACAGCGGTGATGGAGGGATTATAGAGGGGGACGCTGTATACTCTGTGCTGGAACGTGTGGTATACAGCGGTGATGGAAGGATTATAGAGGGGGACGCTATATACTCTGTGCTGGAACGTGTAGTATACATCTCAGGGCCGCCGATAGGGCAGTACAAGTGGTACTGCTGTATGGGGCCCGGACCCTAAGAGACACGGGGGGGGGCCCGGCGGGCCCGCCGGCCGCCGCCCCCCCGACCGCTACGCTAGGGGGGCCCGCACGGCCCCCCTTGCCACCTGTTTTTGAGCATCTCGAGAAGCTGCGGCCACGCAGCTTCTCGGGATGCACTGATCGCTTTAATGTTCCGCCCGCACAGCGGGCGGAACATTAAAGCGATCAGAGTACAGGAGAAGGACCTGTCAGCGTCCTCCTCCTGTATTCTCTCCCATAGGCTGCCGGCACTTCATACCAGCAGCCTATGGGAGGCCGGGCCGTGGTCATGTGCCCCTCCGGCAGGCGTGATCATGTGACGTCATCACGTCTGCCGGAAGTCCCGTCCCTGCGGCTCGCAAGATGGAGCCCGAAGAGGAGGAGGAAGAGCTGCTGCCTGCACAGCGCGGATTAGGTGAGTAGGATGTTTGTTTTTTTTAGGGGCACCTCTGGGGGCATTATTAGTATATGGGGCACCTCTGGGGGCATTATTAGTATATGGGGGCACCTCTGGGGGCATTATTAGTTCATGGGGGCACCTCTGGGGGCATTATTAGTATATGGGGGGCACCTCTGGGGGCATTATTAGTGTATGGGGGCACCTCTGGGGGCATTATTAGTATATGGGGCACCTCTGGGGGCATTATTAGTATATGGGGGCACCTCTGGGGGCATTATTAGTGTATGGGGGCACCTCTGGGGGCATTATTAGTATATGGGGGCATTATTAGTATATGGGGGCACCTCTGGGGGCATTATTAGTATATGGGGGCACCTCTGGGGGCATTATTAGTATATGGGGGCACCTCTGGGGGCATTATTAGTGTATGGGGGCACCTCTGGGGGCATTATTAGTGTATGGGGGCACCTCTGGGGGCATTATTAGTGTATGGGGGCACCTCTGGGGGCATTATTAGTGTATGGGGGCACCTCTGGGGGCATTATTAGTATATGGGGCACCTCTGGGGGCATTATTAGTGTATGGGGGCACCTCTGGGGGCATTATTAGTATATGGGGGCACCTCTGGGGGCATTATTAGTGTATGGGGGCACCTCTGGGGGCGTTATTAGTGTATGGGGGCACCTCTGGGGGCATTATTAGTATATGGGGGCGCCGCTGGGGGCATTATTAGTGTATGGGGGCACCTCTGGGGGCATTATTAGTGTATGGGGGCACCTCTGGGGGCATTATAAGTATATGGGGGCACCTCTGGGGGCATTATTAGCTCAGGGGGCACCTCTGGGGGCATTATTAGTGTATGGGGGCACCTCTGGGGGCATTATTAGTGTATGGGGGCACCTCTGGGGGCATTATTAGTGTATGGGGGCACCTCTGGGGGCATTATAAGTATATGGGGGCACCTCTGGGGGCATTATTAGCTCATGGGGCACCTCTGGGGGCATTATTAGTGTATGGGGGCACCTCTGGGGGCATTATTAGTGTATGGGGGCACCTCTGGGGGCATTATTAGTGTATGGGGGCACCTCTGGGGGCATTATTAGTATATGGGGGCACCTCTGGGGGCATTATTAGCTCATGGGGGCACCTCTGGGGGCATTATTAGTGTATGGGGGCACCTCTGGGGGCATTATTGGTGTATGGGGGCACCTCTGGGGGCATTATTGGTGTATGGGGGCACCTCTGGGGGCATTATTGGTGTATGGGGGCACCTCTGGGGGCATTATTGGTGTATGGGGGCACCTCTGGGGGCATTATTGGTGTATGGGGGCACCTCTGGGGGCATTATTGGTGTATGGGGGCACCTCTGGGGGCATTATTGGTGTATGGGGGCACCTCTGGGGGCATTATTAGTGTATGGGGGCACCTCTGGGGGCATTACTAGTGTATGGGGGCACCTCTGGGGGCATTATTAGTGTATGGGGGCACCTCTGGGGGCATTATTAGTGTATGGGGGCACCTCTGGGGGCATTATTAGTTCATGGGGGCACCTCTGGGGGCATTATTAGTGCATGGGGGTACCTCTGGGGGCATTATTAGTTCATGGGGGCACCTCTGGGGGCATTATTAGTTCATGGGGGCACAGCTGGGAATCCTACATACAGGGGGCACAGCAGGGGATCCTACATACAGGAGGCACAGCAGGGGATCCTACATACAGGGGGCACAGCAGGGGATCCTACATACAGGGGGCACAGCAGGGGATCCTACATACAGGGGGCACAGCAGGGGATCCTACATACAGGGGGCCTCCCACACAGCGCAGTTACTATGGGGCCTACAGGGGGGAGAAAGGAAAGGAAGTTGCTAGAAATGTGCGGAGCCTAAATTGTTTGTCTCGCAGGTTCTAAGGGGATGAAACGTATCTGGAAGGAATCATCATGGAGGTCTGGGCCGGATGGAGAGGAAAAGGGAAAGTGACGCCTCAGATCAAAGAAGACGTCACCGGTGAGTCCCTGTATGACACTTTTCTTATTTTGTAGAACATCATTTAGTAGGGGCGCCCCGAGGTGACAGCTACTACATTATCTGTACTCAGAGATATCACTGTGTTATCTGTGGTGTTACATAGGACTGCAGGTGACTACTACATTATCTGTACTCAGAGATATCACTGTGTTATCTGTTGTGTTACATAGGACTGCAGGTGACTACTACATTATCTGTACTCAGAGATATCACTGTGTTATCTGTAGTGTTACATAGGACTGCAGGTGACAGCTACTACATTATCTGTACTCAGAGATATCACTGTGTTATCTGTGGTGTTACATAGGACTGCAGGTGACATCTACATTATCTGTACTCAGAGGGATATCACTGTGTTATCTGTGCTGTTACATAGGACTGCAGGTGACATCTACTACATGATCTATACTCAGAGATATCACTGTGTTATGTGGTGTTACATAGGACTGCAGGTGAAATCTACTACATTATCTGTACTCAGAGATACCACTGTGTTATGTGGTGTTACATAGGACTGCAGGTGATATCAGGTGATTTCTCCAGGTTGCAGAAGTTCAAACTTCATCGTGCCCTGGTGTGCTGGTGTCTGTATGTCTGTATACATGTGTGCTGGTGTCTGTATGTGTGTATACATGTGTGCTGGTGTCTGTATACATGTGTGCTGGTGTCTGTATACATGTGTGCTGGTGTCTGTATGTGTGTATACATGTGTGCTGGTGTCTGTATACATGTGTGCTGGTGTCTGTGTGTGAGATCAATTCTAGAGAACTGGCTCATATACCCCATTTTCCCCAGTGGCTTAAAATGTAACCTCTGTTATACAGTTATAGAATTGTAGAAATTAAATGTGAACAAGGTGCAATTCAAATAGACACTTACTTGTATAGCTGCCTCTTGTGCTCTGTATGCAGTACATTATATTCACCCCTGCAACGTACAATTTATAGCGTGTCTACAAGCCCAGCGGGGCTCATTATGATGGAGACTAAAACTTACACAAGAGTGGGGTCGGGGTTCCCCTGTATTCAGAATGCTGGTGAGTGCTCGGCAATGCCCCGTCTGGGATTATTGAATTTCGAGGGTCTATGCAGAGCAGGATAAAGACACCTCTGCTGCTCAAACAGGATCTCCTAGAAAGCGTTCTCACCGCCATGTATTCGCTATCACTGGCTTGGGTGAGCTAAACTAGTCTGCCAGGGGGGGGGGTGATTTGTATATGCTCACTAACATGGAACAGCCTCATTATATTAGCCTTATCAACATATTCTATGTTAGTGAGTATACCGGGGGGGGGGGGGGGATATTGGTGAACATATACAAATCACACAGCCCCCCAGACCCTCGAAATACAATAATCCCAGACGGGGCATTGCCTAGTACTCAACAGCATTCTGAATACAGGGGAACCCCTACCCCACTCTTGTATAAGTTTTAGTCTCCATCATAATGAGCCCCGCTGGGCTTGTAGACACGCTATAAATTGTACGTTGCAGGGGTGAGTATAATGCACTGCATACAGAGCACAAGAGGCAGCTATACAAGTAAGTGTCTATTTGAATTGCACCTTGTTCACATTTAGTTTCTACAATTGTATAACTGTATAACAGAGGTTACATTTTATACCACTGGGGAAAATGGGGAATATGAGCCAGTTCTCTAGAATTGATCTGAACCAAATTATACCTCCCAGCAAGGCGTGGGGCGAACACACTATTTTTTTTTTTTTTTTTATTAATGTGGGGGGCCCAGACACTTTGGTTGTATGGGGCCCCAAAATTCCTGATGGCGGCCCTGATACATCTGTGATGGAAGGATTATAGAGAGGGACGCTGTATACTCTGTGCTGGAACGTGTGGTATACAGCGGTGATGGAAGGATTATAGAGGGGGACGCTGTATACTCTGTGCTGGAACGTGTGGTATACAGCGGTGATGGAGGGATTATAGAGGGGGACGCTGTATACTCTGTGCTGGAACGTGTGGTATACAGCGGTGATGGAAGGATTATAGAGGGGGACGCTGTATACTCTGTGCTGGAACGTGTGGTATACAGCAGTGATGGAAGGATTATAGAGGGGGACGCTGTATACTCTGTGCTGGAACGTGTGGTATACAGCGGTGATGGAAGGATTATAGAGGGGGACGCTGTATACTCTGTGCTGGAACGTGTGGTATACAGCGGTGATGGAAGGATTATAGAGGGGGACGCTGTATACTCTGTGCTGGAACGTGTGGTATACAGCGGTGATGGAAGGATTATAGAGGGGGACGCTGTATACTCTGTGCTGGAACGTGTGGTATACAGCGGTGATGGAAGGATTATAGAGGGGGACGCTGTATACTCTGTGCTGGAACGTGTGGTATACAGCGGTGATGGAAGGACTATAGAGGGGACGCTGTATACTCTGGGCTGGAACGTGTGGTATACAGCGGTGATGGAAGGATTATAGAGGGGGACGCTGTATACTCTGTGCTGGAACGTGTGGTATACAGCGGTGATGGAAGGACTATAGAGGGGACGCTGTATACTCTGGGCTGGAACGTGTGGTATACAGCGGTGATGGAAGGATTATAGAGGGGGACGCTGTATACTCTGTGCTGGAACGTGTGGTATACAGCGGTGATGGAAGGATTATAGAGGGGGACGCTGTATACTCTGTGCTGGAACGTGTGGTATACAGCGGTGATGGAAGGATTATAGAGGGGGACGCTGTATACTCTGCTGGAACGTATCATATACAGCAGTGATGGAAGGATTATAGAGGGGGACGCTGTATACTCTGTGCTGGAACGTATCATATACAGCAGTGATGGAAGGATTATAGAGGGGGACGCTGTATACTCTGTGCTGGAACGTATCATATACAGTACTGGAAGACTGGAGGTTTATACAAAAGTAATTTACAAAGTTGTATAAGTTTCTGACCCCAGTTGATGTAAGAGTCCCCCTTTATGCGGTATCCTGTACCTGTTCCGGGGGTCGGGCACGGCTCGCACAGCTTACTCCAGGCCTTGCCGATATTATATGTACAGCAGCACATCTTCTTGGTGACATTGAAAGGCAGCTCGTTGTCACACAGGGATCCATTGTACGTCCTGTAACAATAACTCTTCCTCATATCTGTAAGAGATCAGAACAATCAGGGTCACTAATAACATACACAGTAATACATTCATCATGCATACACCCATCCATCATACATGCACTCATCATACATACATACATACATACATCATATATTCATCATACATTCACACATCATACATACACACTTTATACACCCGTCATACATGCACCCATCATACATACCCACTTTATACACCCATCATACATACACCCACCTTACTTTGACCAATCATACATACACACTTCATACACCGATCATACATACACCCATCATACACAGAAATAAACCCATCATACACAGTAATAAACCCATCATACATGCACCCATCATACACAGTAATACACCCATCATACATGCACCCATCATACACAGTAATACACCCATCATACATGCACCCATCATACATGCACCCATCGTACACAGTAATACACCCATCATACATGCACCCATCGTACACAGTAATACACCCATCATACATGCACCCATCGTACACAGTAATACACCCATCATACATGCACCCATCGTACACAGTAATACACCCATCATGACATGGGATCACAGCAGTAATTTGTTGGTCAGACTAACAATAAGAGACTAAGCCACCACCATATTGTCAGCCATCCATGTATTATAGTATATACAGGAGTGACACATTAATTAAGGAGGCTTCTGCTAAAGGGGAACTCCGGGGGGGGGAGGTGTTGGGAAGAATGGATACTTACCTGTCCCTGCTCTCCCTGTAGGGCATTGCATGGAGCCCATGGGGCCTGTAGGGCATTGCATGGAGCCCGTAGGGCCTGTAGAGCATTGCATGGAGCCCGTGGGGCCTGTAGAGCATTGCATGGAGCCCATGGGGTCTGTAGGACATTGCATGGAGCCCATGAGGTCTGTAGAGCATTGCATAGGGCCTGTAGAGCATTGCATGGAGCCCATGCGGCCTGTAGAGCATTGCATGGAGCCCGTGGGGCCTGTAGAACATTGCATGGAGCCTGTAGAACATTGCATGGAGCCCGTGGGGCCTGTAGAGCATTGCATGGAGCCCGTGGGGCCTGTAGAGCATTGCATGGAGCCCGTGGGGCCTGTAGAGCATTGCATGGAGCCCGTGGGGCCTGTAGAGCATTGCATGGAGCCCATGGGGCCTGAAGGACATTGCATGGAGCCCATGGGGCCTGTAGGGCATTGCATGGACCCGTGGGGTCTGTAGAGCATTGCATGGAGCCCATGGGGCCTGTAGAGCATTGCATGGAGCCCGTGGGGCATTGCATGGAGCCCGTGGGGCCTGTAGACCATTGCATGGAGCCCATGGAGCCTGTAGAACATTGCATGGAGCCCGTGGGGCCTGTAGGGCATTGCATGGAGCCTGTGGGGCCTGTAGGGCATTGCATGGAGCCCGTGGGGCCTGTGTTATGTGTCCCCCCTGCACCGGGCTTTGTCAGTATATCTGTCCACCACCCACAAAGGACGTTGTTTGCAGTAAGTAGTAGATAAGTACAGAGGTGTGGGGCTTATTCTGTGATCTCGTCCTCTTTCGGCCACTTACCCATACAGGTGTGCCCGCCATTGCCCTGCATGTACTCCGGGGGGCAGATGCAGGTGAAGTTACCCAAAGTATTGTAGCAGATTCCAGGACCGCAGACCCCAGGATTACTGACACACTCATCTATATCTACAAGGGAAGACAAAAGAAGCAGTGTAAAGACGGACGTCATATAGACACATAGGTGATAAGTATGTCAGTGCACATATACATTCTATAGGCTACATAGAAAAGCACAACTGTTTGCTATATGTATAACATACTGAGCTATATATATCACATAAGGAGCTGTATAGATCACATAAGGAGCTGTATAGATCACATAAGGAGCTGTATAGATCACATAAGGAGCTGTATAGATCACATAAGGAGCTGTATAGATCACATAAGGAGCTGTATAGATCACATAAGGAGCTGTATAGATCACATAAGGAGCTGTATAGATCACATAAGGAGCTGTATAGATCACATAAGGAGCTGTATAGATCACATAAGGAGCTGTATAGATCACATAAGGAGCTGTATAGATCACATAAGGAGCTGTATAGATCACATAAGGAGCTGTATAGATCACATAAGGAGCTGTATAGATCACATAAGGAGCTGTATGTATATATATATATATATATATATATTTCCCTTACGTCCTAAGCAGCAGCACATAAAGGGGAAGATTCTATCTTCCTGCAATGATAGGACAGATGGTAACAAGCAATAAAGAGTTAATTACCCCGCCTATAAGACCCTATGCTGACCTCTAGCCTCCTTGTGTGATTCCTGGCTCTAGTACTGTGATTGAAGGATGCAGTGAAGCTGTGAGACTGCAGTGTGTGAACACAAGCCCAGAGTTGCTAGGATTGATTCCTTGCTCTAGTTCTGCTGTGGAAAGATGCATTGTGTGAACACAAGCCTAAAGTTGCTATTTTTATTACACCTGATGTTTCTCTCAGTACTGCTATTGAATGAGGCAGTAAAGTTATGAAACTGCGTTGTGTGAACACAACCCTAGGATTGCTAGTGGTGTATTGATTGCACCTTACATGTCATCTATAGCTCTGCTTTTGTATGATGCAGTGATGTTCTGAGACTGCATTGTATGAACACAACCCTAAAGTTGCTGGTTGTGTATTGAGCATCTGGGGTCTTTTCTAGCACGGTTACTGATATTATAATGTTGCATTGAAGCTATGAAACAGCATTGTGTGTACACACGCCTAGAGTTGTTACATGTATAATACTGATATTTTTAAAATAGTAAAACGTAGATATTGCAGGGTATGATCACAACTTTAGAGTTTCTAGTTGTGTACACAGTATACCTGGTGTCTGTATTACATTAGTACTAAAAGAAAGAGAGCAAAAAACCACAGGCACCGGCGCCTCGTGTAACACCTTAGTATAAATGGGATAGTGGGTAGGGAGATGTTGCACTCACCTAAGAGCCACTTGGGCCTGATGCGTATCACCCAAAGAGGGTTAAGAAGTGTAGAAATGTCCAGATCCCGGTAGCTGCTAAGCTAGACGTACCAATGGACGGGATGCTCCCACCGGGGGCCCGTATAGGAATGATGCAGAGAAAGTGAAAAAAACACAGGTACAGTGACTCCAGCGCTGCTACCGTAGGACCATCACAGGATTCCGATAGTTAAGATCATAGAGGATTTATTTATAAAACAAAGCATGAGGTTAACATGTTTCGGGAAAAAGCTATCCCTTCCTCAGAACCAGTATGCATGAGTGAGTAGAACACAGTCAGGTTTAAATGGAGGTAAAAAGCCCGCCAATCCCGCCCCCAAAAGGGGGGGGGGGGGAGGGAAATTCGAAAAAAATAAATAGATAGATTCTAAAAACCTCATAAATAGATGAGTAGAGTGTATAAATATTAGAATAAATGGGTAGAGGCACTGGCTAGTGGGAATTACTTGATAAACACTGATACCACATATATACATATATATATATAGAGAGAGAGAAGAACTAATAGCGCATGTATACATAAAAAATGAATATAATAAATGATTACATGGGTAAATGAATGGATAAATAAAAAACATACAGTACTTATAGGTGAATAAATGAAGGGATGAATACCCACTTATATAGGCCCACACATAACTAAAGGGGGAATTCAGCGGAATGTACTGTATATTAAACAACAAATGACAATGTACAGTATATTGAGATGTATATTAAACAACAACAAATGGCCCACTGAGGTGGAATGAATATACACTTATATATGTCCACACAAAAACAGAGGGGGAATTAAACGGAATGTACAGTATATCTGTCACAAACTCGCCGGACGTAGGTGGGGAACAGAACAAGACAGTGAGCCCTAACCACTAGAACCCACCTTCTGACCCTACCTACTTGCCTCAACGGCCCTAAACGGCCGTGGACAACCACGGTGTCAGTCCCTGTCCTACACCAGGTGATACACAAAACAAGACAGACGAAACAAACACAATAATGCAAAGTCTACGGTCCGGGTCAGCAACGGCGGTCAGCGAGGTACAAAAACGTAAGGCAGAAGAAGAGTCAGAGACAGACAAGGAGGTCAGGGCAGGCAGCAGACAAAGCAAGTGGGAGATCAAGCAATAGGTCAGACAACAGCAGTAACAGAACCAGGAGAGATGAAGCAATAGGTCAGACAACAGCAGTAACAGAACCAGGAGAGATGCTGAGCACTTAGCTGAGTAACACTCAATAGCCAGCAGGGAAATGAAGAGCCTGCTGCTTTTTTATCTGGAATCAGGGACGGGGTCCAGCACTTGATTGGATCAGCCCTGATCCCAGCCCCCAGCTCAGCTGGACAGGTCTATAAGGAGTAACCCCTGCACTGCCAGAGTGTAACAGGCAATGCGGGTGTGGCTGGGAAACTAAGGCAGCATTCAGACAGGACTGCAAACAAAAAACAACCAGAGGCTCAGCGCTTCCTCGGTCGCCCAGCACGGACCGAGGAGCGCAAAGTCACATCCCTGACAGTACCCCTCCTCTTATGAGGGGCCTCAGGACCCTTATTTAAAGGACCCGGTTTAGAGGGGTTATGGTCATGAAACTTCCGGATGAGACGTGGGGCATGTATATCCTTACTGGCAACCCACGTATTTTCTTCAGGACCATATCCCTTCCACTGGACAAGATATTGGATGGAATTTTGAATTTGACGAGAGTCCAATATCCTGTCCGCTTCAAACTCCAGCTCCCCCTGGATGACCAGAGGAGCAGGAGGACTGAAGGAATCTCAGGATTAACATATTGTTTGAGAAGAGACTTATGAAATACATTGTGAATTCTCATAGACCCAGGTAATCGTAATCTGAATGAATCAGGATTAATGATCTCTGTGATAACGTACGGACCAATGTACTTGGGTGCTAGTTTACCAGAGGGAACCTTCAATTTCAAGTTCTTAGTTGAGAGCCATACCTTTTCTCCTATCCCGTAATCTGGGCCAGATATGCGTCTTTTGTTCGCCTGTTTCTTAGCTGTCTCTTGGGCTTTGACCAAGTTCTGAAGAGCTTGGGCCCAAACTGTGCACAGTTTAGAATAGATAACTTCGGCCGAAGGGTTTACGGACTCTGACGCATGTGCAGAAGAATATCTGGGATTAAAGCCATAATTACAATAAAATGGCGACATCTTAAGTGACTGATTTTCACGATTATTTAGAGCAAATTCCGCTAAGGATAGAAACTCTCTCCATTTATCTTGGCTCCCTGCAACAAAACACCTCAAAAATTGTTCCAGAGATTGGTTCACCCTTTCTGTCTGGCCATTAGATTGTGGGTGAAAAGCAGACGAAAAGGATAATGAGATGCCCAGCCGACCACAAAATTCTCTCCAAAATCTGGAGACAAATTGTACCCCCCTGTCAGAAACTACATTTTCTGGAACACCATGCAAACGTAAGATATGGTTTATGAACAATGTAGCCAAGGTACGAGCATTAGGGAGCTTACGCAGGGGAATAAGGTGACACATCTTAGAAAATCTGTCAACAACCACCCAAATGACTGTTTTTCCCTTAGAGGGTGGCAAATCGGTAATAAAATCCATAGAAATATGAGTCCAAGGTCTGGTAGGCACCGGAAGGGGATGGAGGAGACCTTCAGGTAGTCTACGCAGAACCTTGGATCTGGCGCAAGTTTCACAGGTGTCGACAAATGATTTGACATCTCTTGCCCATGAAGGCCACCAATAATGCCGTGAGAGTAAGTACATAGTACCTGCAATTCCCGGGTGACCAGCCAACACAGAATTATAAATCTCCTCCAAAACCTTAAGGCGAAGGTTTGGAGGAACAAACAGTTTAGACTCAGGAGTGTTCCGGGGAGCCAGAGACTGAGATTCCGCAATCCGAGCTGCCAGATCGGGTTGCAAAGTGGCCACCACCACCCCGGGTGACAGGATGGTCTCTGGTTGCTCCCTGGGAACCGTGTCGATGTCAAAGCTGCGCGATAAGGCGTCAGCTTTAACATTTTTAGACCCAGGTCGAAAAGAAATTTCAAAATTAAATTGTGTAAAGAACAAAGCCCATCTGGCCTGACGAGGAGTGAGACGTTTGGCTTTATCCAGATATATCAGATTCTTATGATCTGTTAACACCTTAATTCTATGTTTAGCCCCTTCCAGAAAATGTCTCCATTCATCAAAGGCTAATTTAATGGCCAGAAGTTCCCTGTTACCTATGTCATAGTTGCTTTCGGCTTTGGAGAACTTCCTAGAAAAGTAGGCTATGGGTCTGAGGTTGGTGAGGGTCTCTGAACCTTGTGAGAGAACTGCTCCTACCCCAACCTCAGATGCGTCAACTTCAATGACAAAGGGTTGTTCAAAGTCAGGCTGAGTTAACACAGGAGCTTCAGCAAAACACCTCTTAAGCTTGTCAAATGCCAGGATAGCCTCAGGACTCCAATTAACCAGGTCTGCCCCCTTTTTGGTTAGATCAGTTAATGGTTTAGCAATAACAGAAAAACCCTTGATGAACTTTCTATAGTAATTGGCGAATCCCAGGAACCTTTGTAGGGCCTTAAGGCTACTGGGTCGCTCCCAATTTTCAATGGCTGTCACTTTAAGGGGGTCCATACAATATGAGTTGGAGGTGATCTTATACCCTAAGAATGAGACCTCCTGTATCCCAAACTGGCATTTTGACAGCTTGGCGCAAAGGTGATTTTTCCTTAGCAGTTCTAACACAGTACGAACATGCTGAACATGAGAGCACCAATCAGGAGAAAATATCAAAATATCATCTAGATATACCACCAAATAACGACCCAGATGTTCACGGAACACGTCATTAACAAAATGTTGGAAGACTGCTGGAGCATTACATAATCCAAAGGGCATAAGGAGGTATTCGAAATGTCCCTCAGGAGTATTAAAGGCAGTCTTCCACTCGTCTCCCTCCTTTACTCTTATCAGGTTGTATGTTCCCCGCAAATCAATCTTAGAGAACCATTTGGCTCCCACAATTTGGTTAAACAAGTCTGGAATGAGAGGCAGAGGGTGTTGATTTTTCACAGTGATCTTATTCAATTCTCGATAATCAATACAGGGGCGTAGACCACCATCTTTTTTACCCACAAAAAAGAATCCCGCCCCCATGGGAGAAGAGGAGGGACGGATGTGACCTTTACGCAAGCTATCCTTGATATAATCTCGCATAGCCTCTCTTTCTGGACAGGACAAATTAAATATTCTACCCTTAGGGTACTTAGACCCTGGTATCAAGTCAATAGTGCAATCATAGGGACGATGGGGAGGTAATCCATCCACCGATCTCTCATCAAACACATCAGCATAATCAAGCAGAAACTCCGGAATCTCCCCATCATCAGAAGAACATTCAGCAAGCGACAAAGAAATACAATGAGGAGCACACTCTGGTCCCTATCGAACCAGTTCCCTGTTGGGCCAGTCAAACACGGGGTTATGCTGGTCCAACCAGGGTAACCCCAGAATAATATCAGCAGACAAATTTTCCATAAGCAAAAAGTCAAGCTTTTCAAAATGAACTGATCCCACCTTTACCTCAAGATGGGGGGGGGGTAATGTAGCGTATATTACCCTGAGCAAAAGGGGCAGAGTCCGCTCCAGTCACATTCAACGGACATTTAAGCTGAAGCGGACATGCCCCCAGACCAGACCAGAAAACAGTATTAATAAAGTTAGCAGAAGCCCCAGAGTCAACCTGGGCATATCCCGAGATAAATTTATCTCCCAAAGTCAAAGAAATAGGCAACAACAACTTCTTTTTCTTGTCGAAGGTTACATGTGCACCTGAATGACCCCCTCGATAATCATTCAGGCGCTGAAGTTTTCCGGCGGTGAACCAGGTCTAGCGGTACATTGTCGTACTTGATCCCCCGCTTTGCCACAGTAGAGACACAGATGGTTCTGGAGGCGATATGCACGTCTGGCCTTGGCGTCAGTTGACCCGATCTGCATAGGTTCGTCTTGCGGAGGGGACACAGGAGAGGAAGAAGAAGGTTTAGGAGGTAAGGTCAAAGGACATGAACCAGAAGGGAATTTAGACGTTTCTCTCTCTTTGCGTCTGTCCCGCATACGCCTATCTACCCGTATGGCTAAGGTCATAGTTTCCTCCAGAGTCTCAGGATTAGGATAGGCTACTAACAAGTCCTTCAGTTGGTCAGACAAGCCCGCACGAAACTGGAAACGCAGAGCTGGGTCATTCCAAGCAGAGGGTACACACCACTGCCTAAAGTCAGCACAGTATTCTTCCACTGGTCTCTTACCCTGTCTGAGTGTCGTCAATTGGCGCTCTGCCTCTGCTGCTCGGTCTGGGTCATCATACAGAAGGCCCAAGGCTGAAAAAAATCTGTCAACGGTCATTAAATCAGGGGAGTCAGAAGGTAGTGAGAATGCCCATTCTTGGGGTGGGCCCTGCAGGAGGGACATAATAATGCCCACCCTCTGGGTCTCATCTCCGGAGGAGCGGGGATGTAGCCGAAAAAATAATCTGCACCCCTCCCGAAAGGTCCGGAAATTTTTCCTGTCCCCCTTAAATTTCTCAGGGAGCTGCACTGGGGGGGGTCAGACACATCTGCCTGGGCAAGGACTCTTGTTCCTGCACACGCTCAGCAAGGGTCTGAACCAACGTATTCAGACCCTGCATCTGGGTCACCAGGGTGTTCATAGGGTCCATGATGCAGGTGACCCAAAAATCTTCTTTCTGGCTGGCTATTCTGTCACAAAGTGCGCCGGACGTAGGTGGGGAGCAGAATAAGACAGTGAGCCCTAACCACTAGAACCCACCTTCTGACCCTACCTACTTGCCTCAACGGCCCTAAACGGCCGTGGACAACCACGGTGTCAGTCCCTGTCCTACACCAAGTGATACACAAAACAAGACAGACGAAACAAACACAATAATGCAAAGTCTACGGTCCGGGTCAGCAACGGCGGTCAGCGAGGTACAAAAACGTAAGGCAGAAGAAGAGTCAGAGACAGACAAGGAGGTCAGGGCAGGCAGCAGACAAAGCAGGTTGGAAGATCAAGCAATAGGTCAGACAACAGAAGTAACAGAACCAGGAGAGCTGAAGCGCTTAGCTGAGTAACACTCAATAGCCAGCAGGGAAATGAAGAGCCTGCGGCTTTTTTATCTGGAATCAGGGACTGGGTCCAGCACTTGATTGGATCAGCCCTGATCCCAGCACCCAGCTCAGCTGGACAGGTCTATAAGGAGTAACCCCCGCACTGCCAGAGTGTAACAGGCAATGCGGGTGTGGCTGGGAAACTAAGACAGCATTCAGACAGGAGCAAACAAAAAACAACCAGAGGCTCAGCACTTCCTCGGTCGCCCAGCACGGACCGAGGAGCGCAAAGTCACATTCCTGACAATATCGAGATGTAAACTCTACTGTACAGTATATCGAGATGTACAGTATATGAAATATAAATTAAAAACAAATGGCCCACTACGGTGGAAGCTAGATGATAAAAAAGACCAATGGATGAGGGATGGAGTGTAGGAATAAAAAGGGGGACGGGGGGAAGGAAGAGAATGGAGACCTGGGAGGGGGGAGGGGGAAGACCTGTATGTACAGGTGGATACTACTAGTTATGCACATTCTCGATGTACTCATTGAGTCCTTGGGGGACCAAGGTTTTCAGTTTAAAAATCTCTCACGTCTGCGTAATCTCTGGAATCTCTGGCCCCCACGTCTGACGGTCTCGATAGGTGTAATAGTGAAACCTGAGAAGTTACAATTACAGCAGGTTGCCGCGTGACGTGAAACACTGTGGAGCAGAAATCCTCTTTCGACATTGGTTCGATGTTGATTCATACAGGCGCGGAGCGGTTGGGTGGTGCGACCGACATATTGGATTCCACAGGAGCAGGTGAGTAGATAGATGACATAGGAAGTGCTACATGAGATGTAAGATTCAATCTGGAAATTGTCACCATCACGGTGGACTTAAAGTTTGTAGCTCTGTTGGTGATATTGAGACAACATTTGCACTTATTGATCCCGCATTTAAAGCTCCCTAGTGGTTTGGCCAAAAGTGATGACGTGATGGTTTGGTTATTACTGCTCATAATGCTCCTTAGTTTGCTGGGTGCTAAAATATTTTTAAGGGAACGTGCTCTTCTGAACGTGATGGCTGGACATGGGGGTAGGGTGTCTTTCAAGAATGGATCATTCTGGAGGATTTTCCAATGGTTTTTTAGAATATGTGTGGGCCTATATAAGTGGGTATTCATCCCTTCATTAATTCACCTATAAGTATGTTTTTTATTTATCCATTCATTTACCCATGTAATCATTTATTATATTCATTTTTTATGTATACATGCGCTATTAGTTCTTCTCTCTCTCTCTCTCTATATATATATGTATATATGTGGTATCAGTGTTTATCAAGTAATTCCCACTAGCCAGTGCCTCTACCCATTTATTCTAATATTTATACACTCTACTCATCTATTTATGAGTTTTTTAGAATCTATGTTCATGTTCATTATTTTTTTTTTTTTGAATTCCCCTCCCCTCCCCCCCCTTTTGGGGGCGGGATTGGCGGGCTTTTTACCTCCATTTAAACCTGACTGTGTTCTACTCACTCATGCATACTGGTTCTGAGGAAGGGATAGCTTTTTCCCGAAACATGTTAACCTCATGCTTTGTTTTGTAAATAAATCCTCTATGATCTTAACTATCGGAATCCTGTGATGGTCCTACGGTAGCAGCGCTGGAGTCACTGTACCTGTGTTTTTTATCACTTTCTCTGCATCATTACATTAGTACTGCTATTGAAACAATGATCCATTGAAACAATGAGGCTGCATGGTGTGAACACAGCCTTAGAATTGCTAGTTGTGTATCAGCTGCTCTGAGGTATCTGCTTTCTTGCACTACACAGCAGTCTGTTACCTCTTTACCTGGCGCAGGTTTATTATCATTTTATGTCACTTAATGCAGGAATCTAATGTCCAAAGTCTCAGGGTGAGGAAACCTATGGGAAAGCTCAGTCACTTATGTGTGTATCCTGCAAGAGTCCACATCCAGATGGCAGTGGGATTCAGTTCTGTTTGTAGATTGTATCTTCATTGTAAACCATTACAGAAGATGCTATAGTGCTTACTTCTGAGAATGTGTCTCACTCCACAGTTGGCTGCCCGGTCCGTGGCCCCTCCACAGTTGGCTGCCCGGTCCGTGGCCCCTCCACAGTTGGCTGCCTGGTCCGTGGCCCCTCCACAGTTGGCTGCCCGGTCCGTGGCCCCTCCACAGTTGGCTGCCTGGTCTGTGGCCCCTCCACAGTTGGCTGCCTGGTCCGTGGCCCCTCCGCGCTTGGCTGCCCGGTCCGTGGCCCCTCCACAGTTGGCTGCCTGGTCCGTGGCCCCTCCGCGCTTGGCTGCCCGGTCCGTGGCCCCTCCACAGTTGGCTGCCCGCTCCGTGGCCCCTCCACAATTGGCTGCCTGCTCCGTGGCCCCTCCACAATTGGCTGCCCGGTCCGTGGCCCCTCCACACTTGGAGAGGAGCATTAGACTTTGCCAGAGATGGATGTTCTTTCTAATAATACTCTATGTACCATGAGAATCCACCTGAATGGATTGGGGACACTCTGAGGAAGGACTCTTCCTTACAGAAAGGTACAATCTCTGCCCCAGTCTGAAAAGGAGAAGGAAATCCTCCCTTGTTCCCCATTCTATAGACGTTTCCAGCATGGAAGGTACTGGAAGAAATGATGGATCCGTCACTAAAAGGGATCGTCCATCTCAGAGGTCTTGTGGATGGGGACAAAGAAGCTTGTGACTAAAGCTTCTCTGGCAGCAACCGTGGGTTTACCTTATGATGCCATATTCTCGACAGTTTCCGATCCAAAGAAGGTAAGTTGTTGGTGAACGTCCATAGATCTACAGTTCTAAACAAAGAAGGTTCCATAGGGAGAACATATGCTCTGTGCTCCCCCTCCTAAAGGAGACTAACCATGCTAGTTGTGAGAGACACATATCTACATGTACCTGGCTACAGAGAAGACTGCATACACCTGCATGTACCTGGCTACAGAGAAGACTGCATACACCTGCATGTACCGGGCTACAGAGAAGACTGCATACACCTGCATGTACCTGGCTACAGAGAAGACTGCATACACCTGCATGTACCTGGCTACAGAGAAGACTGCATACACCTGCATGTACCTGGCTACAGAGAAGACTGCATACACCTGCATGTACCTGGCTACAGAGAAGACTACATACACCTGCATGTACCTGGCTACAGAGAAGACTGCATACACCTGCATGTACCTGGCTACAGAAAAGACTGCATACACCTGCATGTACCTGGCTACAGAGAAGACTGTATACACCTGCATGTACCTGGCTACAGAGAAGACTGCATACACCTGCATGTACCTGGCTACAGAGAAGACTGTATACACCTGCATATACCTGGCTACAGAGAAGACTGCATACACCTGCATGTACCTGGCTACAGAGAAGACTGCATACACCTGCATGCACCTGGCTACAGAGAAGACTGTATACACCTGCATGCACCTGGCTACAGAGAAGACTGCATACACCTGCATGTACCTGGCTACAGAGAAGACTGCATATACCTGCATGTACCTGGCTACAGAGAAGACTGCATACACCTGCATGTACCTGGCTACAGAGAAGACTGCATACACCTGCATGTACCTGGCTACAGAGAAGACTGCATACACCTGCATGTACCTGGCTACAGTGAAGACTGCATACACCTGCATGTACCTGGCTACAGAGAAGACTGCATACACCTGCATGTACCTGGCTACAGAGAAGACTGCATACACCTGCATGTACCTGGCTACAGAGAAGACTGCATACACCTGCATGTACCTGGCTACAGAGAAGACTGCATACACCTGCATGTACCTGGCTACAGAGAAGACTGCATACACCTGCATGTACCTGGCTACAGAGAAGACTGCATACACCTGCATGTACCTGGCTACAGAGAAGACTGCATACACCTGCATGTACCTGGCTACAGAGAAGACTGCATACACCTGCATGTACCTGGCTACAGAGAAGACTGCATACACCTGCATGTACCTGGCTACAGAGAAGACTGCATACACCTGCATGTACCTGGCTACAGAGAAGACTGCATACACCTGCATGTACCTGGCTACAGAGAAGACTGCATATTCCTTTGCTTCTTTCTGAAATCCCCTCCGCTCCCTTTACACTCACTAAGGTTACCTGCCGGGCCTGGTATATACATATATCTATCCTAAGATAAGAAGGGAAGTAGATGGGACACTCTTCTACGTTATGTCGGCTGTAGTCACCATCTGGAGAGAATCCAAGATCACCATTGTCTCCTTCCTGCACAAGTGATTAATTATCAAAAACTTACAGTACTGTATCTTCACCTACCCGTAACCATTCCTGGGTCAGGATTCCTAGAACTCCCCAATTGGTGTCCCTTCACCCAATGATGATTGTCAGGTCTCATGACGTCTGCAAGCAACGAATTGAATAGGCAGGTTGGCGTATGTATCCCCGTGCAGCAGATGCTGTCAGTATGGGACCGAAGAATAAACAGCCTACATTGGGTTATGGTTTATACCCACAGATACAAGGGCCTCCTTAACATTTTCTTCAGTCAGTGGCAGACCAATCTCGCCCTCAAAGTGGGTGGAGGCAACCACCGATCCATCTAAGAAGGGGTGATACAGGCGAAGAAAACTTTGTTCCTAACAGAAGTGGCTGTCATCCAACATGTGAGAGATGAGAGCGGTAAGTGAGCTCCAGTCCACTTCAGCATATCAATCTATAGGGAAGCTATCTGGGTAAGATCCAGAACCCATCTACAGTGGTGCATATCCATCTATGGGGAAGCTATCGGAGTAAGTAACACATCTACAGTGGTGCATATCCATCTATGGGGAAGCTATCGGAGTAAGTAACACATCTACAGTGGTGCATATCCATCTATGGGGAAGCTATCGGAGTAAGTAACCCATCTACAGTGGTGCATATCCATCTATGGGGAAACTATCGGAGTAAGATCCAGAACACATCTACAGTGGTGCATATCCATCTATGGAGAAGCTATCGGAGCAAGTAACACATCTACAGTGGTGCATATCCATCTATGGGGAAGCTATCGGAGTAAGTAACACATCTACAGTGGCGCATATCCATCTATGGGGAAGCTATCGGAGTAAGTAACACATCTACAGTGGTGCATATCCATCTATGGGGAAGCTATCGGAGTAAGTAACACATCTACAGTGGTGCATATCCATCTATAGGGAAGCTATCTGGGTAAGTAACACATCTACAGTGGTGCATATCCATCTATGGGGAAGCTATCGGAGTAATATCCAGAACACATCTACAGTGGTGCATATCCATCTATGGGGAAGCTATCGGAGTAAGATCCAGAACACATCTACAGTGGTGCATATCCATCTATGGGGAAGCTATCGGAGTAAGTAACACATCTACAGTGGTGCATATCCATCTATGGGGAAGCTATCGGAGTAAGATCCAGAACACCTCTACAGTGGTGCATATCCATCTATGGGGAAGCTATCGGAGTAAGTAACCCATCTACAGTGGTGCATATCCATCTATGGGGAAGCTATCGGAGTAAGTAACACATCTACAGTGGTGCATATCCATCTATGGGGAAGCTATCGGGGTAAGAGCCAGAACACATCTACAGTGGTGTATATCCATCTATAGGGAAGCTATCGGAGTAAGTAACACATCTACAGTGGTGCATATCTATGGGGAAGCTATCGGAGTAAGTAACACATCTACAGTGGTGCATATCCATCTATGGGGAAGCTATCGGAGTAAGTAATACATCTACAGTGGTGCATATCCATCTATAGGGAAGCTATCGGAGTAAGATCCAGAATACATCTACAGTGGTGCATATCCATCTATGGGGAAGCTATCGGAGTAAGTAACACATCTACAGTGGTGCATATCCATCCATGGGGAAGCTATCGGAGTAAGTAACACATCTACAGTGGTGCATATCCATCTATGGGGAAGCTATCGGAGTGAGTAACACATCTACAGTGGTGTATATCCATCTATGGGGAAGCTATCGGAGTAAGTAACACATCTACAGTGCTGCATATCCATCTATGGGGAAGCTATCGGAGTAAGTAACACATCTACAGTGGTGCATATCCATCTATGGGGAAGCTATCGGAGTAAGTAACACATCTACAGTGGTGCATATCCATCTATGGGGAAGCTATCGGAGTAAGTAACACATCTACAGTGGTGCATATCCATCCATGGGGAAGCTATCGGAGTAAGTAACACATCTACAGTGGTGCATATCCATCTATGGGGAAGCTATCGGAGTAAGTAACACATCTACAGTGGTGCATATCCATCTATGGGGAAGCTATCGGAGTAAGTAACACATCTACAGTGGTGCATATCCATCTATGGGGAAGCTATCGGAGTAAGTAACACATCTACAGTGGTGCATATCCATCTATGGGGAAGCTATCGGAGTAAGTAACACATCTACAGTGGTGCATATCCATCCATGGGGAAGCTATCGGAGTAAGTAACACATCTACAGTGGTGCATATCCATCTATGGGGAAGCTATCGGGGTAAGAGCCAGAACACATCTACAGTGGTGCATATCCATCTATGGGGAAGCTATCGGAGTAAGTAATACATCTACAGTGGTGCATATCCATCTATAGGGAAGCTATCGGAGTAAGTAACACATCTACAGTGGTGCATATCTATGGGGAAGCTATCGGAGTAAGTAACACATCTACAGTGGTGCATATCCATCTATGGGGAAGCTATCGGAGTAAGTAATACATCTACAGTGGTGCATATCCATCTATAGGGAAGCTATCGGAGTAAGATCCAGAATACATCTACAGTGGTGCATATCCATCTATGGGGAAGCTATCGGAGTAAGTAACACATCTACAGTGGTGCATATCCATCCATGGGGAAGCTATCGGAGTAAGTAACACATCTACAGTGGTGCATATCCATCTATGGGGAAGCTATCGGAGTAAGTAACACATCTACAGTGGTGCATATCCATCCATGGGGAAGCTATCGGAGTAAGTAACACATCTACAGTGGTGCATATCCATCTATGGGGAAGCTATCGGGGTAAGAGCCAGAACACATCTACAGTGGTGTATATCCATCTATAGGGAAGCTATCGGAGTAAGTAACACATCTACAGTGGTGCATATCCATCTATGGGGAAGCTATCGGAGTAAGTAATACATCTACAGTGGTGCATATCCATCTATAGGGAAGCTATCGGAGTAAGATCCAGAATACATCTACAGTGGTGCATATCCATCTATGGGGAAGCTATCGGAGTAAGTAACACATCTACAGTGGTGCATATCTATGGGGAAGCTATCGGAGTAAGTAACACATCTACAGTGGTGCATATCCATCTATGGGGAAGCTATTGGAGTAAGTAACACATCTACAGTAGTGCATATCCATCTATAGGGAAGCTATCGGAGTAAGTAACCCATCTACAGTGGTGCATATCCATCTATGGGGAAGCTATGGGAGTAAGTAACACATCTACAGTGGTGCATATCCATCTATGGGGAAGCTATCGGAGTAAGTAACACATCTACAGTGGTGCATATCCATCTATGGGGAAGCTATCGGAGTAAGTAACCCATCTACAGTGGTGCATATCCATCTATGGGGAAGCTATCGGAGTAAGTAACACATCTACAGTGGTGCATATCCATCTATGGGGAAGCTATCGGAGTAATATCCAGAACACATCTACAGTGGTGCATATCCATCTATGGGGAAGCTATGGGAGTAAGTAACACATCTACAGTGGTGCATATCCATCTATGGGGAAGCTATCGGAGTAAGTAACACATCTACAGTGGTGCATATCCATCTATGGGGAAGCTATGGGAGTAAGTAACACATCTACAGTGGTGCATATCCATCTATGGGGAAGCTATTGGAGTAAGTAACACATCTACAGTGGTGCATATCCATCTATGGGGAAGCTATCGGAGTAAGATCCAGAATACATCTACAGTGGTGCATATCCATCTATGGGGAAGCTATCGGAGTAAGTAACACATCTACAGTGGTGTATATCCATCTATGGGGAAGCTATCGGAGTAAGTAACCCATCTACAGTGGTGCATATCCATCTATGGGGAAGCTATCGGAGTAAGAGCCAGAACACATCTACAGTGGTGCATATCCATCTATGGGGAAGCTATCGGAGTAAGTAACACATCTACAGTGGTGCATATCCATCTATGGGGAAGCTATTGGAGTAAGTAACACATCTACAGTGGTGCATATCCATCTATGGGGAAGCTACAGGAGTAACACATCTACAGTGGTGCATATCCATCTATGGGGAAGCTATCGGAGTAAGTAACACATCTACAGTGGTGCATATCCATCTATGGGGAAGCTACAGGAGTAAGTAACACATCTACAGTGGTGCATATCCATCTATGGGGAAGCTACAGGAGTAAGTAACACATCTACAGTGGTGCATTTTGATCTTCAGAGCTGCATGCGATCAGTAGCATTACTGTTAAAAGCAGAAGCTGTTTTTGCATGGACCAAGAGATCTATCCAGCAACAAGGGAAGTCACAATACCGTAATGTAAAAGGCTAAAGCCATGATATAGCCCTGACAGAAGAATGGTCTCAGGACCAGGAGATGTTCTAGTGAATCACCAGATATTACAGCGACCCATTGGTCCCATGGCCATTTCGGGTAAGACCAGGGTGCATGGTTTTAACTCCCTAAAAACTACTGTGGACAACAATCAGTAGAAGTCTGGTAAGAAGACAATACAGGATCAGTCTCATTAATCCTGATAGCCACAGATTGGCCCAGGAGGTCATTGTGGTAATTGTTGTTCTCTCCTGATGAATATGTCCAAAGGGACATTTTGGAGACTTCTCCAGATTCCTCACCTACTGCCCCATGAGGACGGATTATGTCTGGCCAATCACCAGATATTATGGCGACCCTTACGTGGACCTAATGGCCATTTCGGATAACGCCAGAATACGTGGTTTTTACTCCCTAAAACTGCTAGGGACGACAACCCGTAGTGGTCGTGTAAGGACAAGACAGAATCCTGCCTCATTACTCCTATAGCTCAGGAAGGCATGGTGGTTCTCTCCTGATACAGGTGTCCAAAGGCCATTTTGGAGACTTCCCCAGAATCCTCACTTACTGTCACAGGAGGGCAGATTGTGTCGGGGTCTGGACCACCTATGATTGACAGCCTGAAGATTGACAGGCCTGATGAGCTGAGGCTTTTTAGAATTGGTGGTAAACATGATTCTGCTATTAAGAGCAGAACCCACAAAGAGAACGTCCCTGAGGGTGAAGGACATTGTCTATCCTGGTGTGAAGAATCGGACGTCTCCCATATCACTGTCTATAAAGGCGATCCTCCGATTTCTCCAGGATGGGTTTGAGAATGGGCTGAAGCTGCGACCGTCACAGTACATGTCTCTGCTCTTTATGCTCCAGACAGCTGACTGTCCCATAAATCCCTAATACACAGATTTATTAAAGCTACGCAAAGGATTAAAGCCACTGTAATGGATCCAACTCCAGGTGGGATCCGGGACTCGTCCTTCATCACCTTGAACGGCTCCGTTTTGAGTTCTTATCTTTAGTTGAGTTATAATACCTGACCCTCAAGGTGCTTCCTAGTAGCCATTACATCTGCTAAACGCAGGAGGATGTTCAGACATTAGGAGCCACTGAACCAGATCTTGTTATCCTTCAGGACTTTGTCTTTTACCCTTAAGGTTCCTTCCTTATCCAACATTACTCCGCAGATTGAGTTACCTGTTTTTGCCTAAATTCCTCCAATGAGGAAGCGTTCCAACCGCGCTCTCTGGTTGTGGGCGGAGCCTTGAGCCTGCGCTCTCTGGTTGTGGGCGGAGCCCTGAGCCTGTGCTCTCTGGTTGTGGGCGGAGCCTTGAGCCTGTGCCCTCTGGTTGTGGGCGGAGCCTTTCGGCCGGCACTCTCTGGTTGTGGGCGGAGCCTTGAGCCTGCGCTCTCTGGTTGTGGGCGGAGCCTTGAGAGTTTATTTAGTGAGAACCAGAGAAGTCAGAAGATTTTATCTGTATCTTTTTCAGGAAGGAACAAGGATTGGAAGTCCTCAAAAGCCACTTTATCCAGATGGATACGGCAGACTCTGTGTGTTACCAAGAGGTGAGAGTCCAAGTACCTGAATCCATTAAGGCCCTTACCACAAGGGCAATGTCTACATCCTGGGTGGAGGAGATGTGCATGCCCATTGATCAGTTATACAGAACTGCATTGTGGTCTTCTTATACTTTTGGACATTAGAACCTCTGGGCAACCAATCTTGGTAAACCTGTTCTCATGGCTGCTGTATGATTCTCCACCCTTTATGTGATCTTGCTATATCCCCATTATGTGCTGCTGCTTAGGACGTAAGGGAAAGGGGAATTTTATACTCACCGTAAATTCTCTTTCCTGTAGTCCAAAGCGGCAGCACAAACTAACCTGTTACGGCCGCGGCGGCGTCCCGTGTTCCGGGCCGCCGCCGCGACCTCCTCCTGCCCCATGCAGCCGCCGGGGTCCTTGTGCAGGGACCCGGCGCCGCCGCTAGTTCGGCCCCTGGGGGCGCCTCACCTCTCCTCCGCTCCTGTCTCCGTCTGTGCCGGCCGGCGCGCGCGTCCCCGCCTCCTAAGGCGCGCGCGCGCCGGCTGTCTCAGATTTAAAGGGCCAGTCCGCCCTTAATTGGTTAGTTGCACCAATCACTCCTTATAAATCCCAGCATGCCCTGTCCCTCGTGTTGGAGCCTCTACATGCTTCCCATAGCGTTTGGCCCAGCTCCCTGTTGTTCCTGATTCCTGTCCGCTACCTGGTCCCTAGTCCTTGTTCCTGATTCCTATCCGCTACCTGGTCCCTAGTCCTTGTTCCTGGTTCCTGCTCCCCTGTCACTCCATTGCTCCTGTGTTCAGCCTGTCACCTGCGGTTACGTCTACAGACCTCTGCCAGCACCATCTCCTGCCTACTGCTCCTGCCACGCCTCGCCTGCCGTCACTAGCAACCAAGCCAGGGGTAGCGACCTGGGGGTCGCCTGCCGCAGCAAGTCCATCCCGCCTTGCGGCGGGCTCTGGTGAAAACCAGCGGCCCCTTAGACTCTGCTCCCTGGTGAGGTTAGTGCCATCGCTGGTGGCGGTCCAGTGGATCCACTACTCCAGGCGTTACATAACCCTCCCTATAAAAGTTTATGCATCATACCTTGAGTGTTTTGGGTTATGTTTCCCTAGATCATTAGAGGTACACAAGGAGGCTAGAGGTCAGCATAGGCCTTATAGGCGGGGCAATTAACTCTTTATTGCTTGTTCCCATCTGTCCTATCATTGCAGGAAGATAGAATCTCCCCCATTATGTGCTGCTGCTTCGGACTACAGGAAAGAGAATTTACGGTGAGTATAAAATTCCACTATATATCAGATAAGGAGCTATATATATCACATATATAACAGCAGTTACCTTCACATATCCGCGTCTCCTCACTCAGGTAATATCCCTGTGGACACTCACACTGGAAGCTTCCAAACGTATTTATACAGTTTCCGCCCTGACACAAACCCGGTAACTCCTGACACTCATCAATATCTGAGGGGAAAAATATTTTATTACAACAAAGAAACCCAAAACCTGCATCCTGTTACCTAATCCATCACCCCCGCTGCAGCACTGACATATACATCACCCCCGCTGCAGCACTGACATATACATCACCCCCGCTGCAGCACTGACATATACATCACCCCCGCTGCAGCACTGACATATACATCACCCCCGCTGCAGCACTGACATATACATCACCCCCGCTGCAGCACTGACAT
Source organism: Dendropsophus ebraccatus (assembly GCA_027789725.1). Taxonomy (NCBI): domain Eukaryota; kingdom Metazoa; phylum Chordata; class Amphibia; order Anura; family Hylidae; genus Dendropsophus; species Dendropsophus ebraccatus. Next base: position 1,783,069 of record JAQFWZ010000074.1, on the reverse strand, counting down.
ATATATCACCCCCGCTGCAGCACTGACATATACATCACCACCGCTGCAGCACTGACACATCCATCACCCCCGCTGCAGCACTGACACATGCATCACCCCTGCTGCAGCACTGACACATACATCACCCCTGCTGCAGCACTGACACATGCATCACCCCTGCTGCAGCACTGACATATACATCACCCCCGCTGCAGCAATGACATATACATCACCCCCGCTGCAGCAATGACATATACATCACCACCGCTGCAGCACTGACATATCCATCACCCCCGCTGCAGCACTGACATATACATCACCCCCGCTGCAGCACTGACATATACATCACCCCCGCTGCAGCACTGACATATACATCACCCCCGCTGCAGCACTGACATATACATCACCACCGCTGCAGCACTGACACATCCATCACCCCCGCTGCAGCACTGACATATACATCACCCCCGCTGCAGCAATGACATATACATCACCCCCGCTGCAGCAATGACATATACATCACCACCGCTGCAGCACTGACATATCCATCACCCCCGCTGCAGCACTGACATATACATCACCCCCGCTGCAGCACTGACATATACATCACCCCCGCTGCAGCACTGACATATACATCACCCCTGCTGCAGCACTGACACATCCATCACCCCCGCTGCAGCACTGACACATCCATCACCCCCGCTGCAGCACTGACACATCCATCACCCCCGCTGCAGCACTGACACATCCATCACCCCCGCTGCAGCACTGACATATACATCACCCCTGCTGCAGCACTGACACATCCATCACCCCCGCTGCAGCACTGACATATACATCACCCCCGCTGCAGCACTGACATATACATCACCCCCGCTGCAGCACTGACATATACATCACCCCCGCTGCAGCACTGACATATACATCACCCCCGCTGCAGCACTGACATATACATCACCCCCGCTGCAGCACTGACATATATATCACCCCCGCTGCAGCACTGACATATACATCACCACCGCTGCAGCACTGACACATCCATCACCCCCGCTGCAGCACTGACATATACATCACCCCCGCTGCAGCAATGACATATACATCACCCCCGCTGCAGCAATGACATATACATCACCACCGCTGCAGCACTGACATATCCATCACCCCCGCTGCAGCACTGACATATACATCACCCCCGCTGCAGCACTGACATATACATCACCCCCGCTGCAGCACTGACATATACATCACCCCCGCTGCAGCACTGACATATACATCACCACCGCTGCAGCACTGACACATCCATCACCCCCGCTGCAGCACTGACATATACATCACCCCCGCTGCAGCAATGACATATACATCACCCCCGCTGCAGCACTGACATATACATCACCCCTGCTGCAGCACTGACACATCCATCACCCCCGCTGCAGCACTGACACATCCATCACCCCCGCTGCAGCACTGACACATCCATCACCCCCGCTGCAGCACTGACACATCCATCACCCCCGCTGCAGCACTGACATATACATCACCCCTGCTGCAGCACTGACACATCCATCACCCCCGCTGCAGCACTGACATATACATCACCCCCGCTGCAGCACTGACATATACATCACCCCCGCTGCAGCACTGACATATACATCACCCCCGCTGCAGCACTGACATATACATCACCCCCGCTGCAGCACTGACATATACATCACCCCCGCTGCAGCACTGACATATATATCACCCCCGCTGCAGCACGGACATATACATCACCACCGCTGCAGCACTGACACATCCATCACCCCCGCTGCAGCACTGACATATACATCACCCCCGCTGCAGCAATGACATATACATCACCCCCGCTGCAGCAATGACATATACATCACCACCGCTGCAGCACTGACATATCCATCACCCCCGCTGCAGCACTGACATATCCATCACCCCCGCTGCAGCACTGACATATACATCACCCCCGCTGCAGCACTGACATATACATCACCCCCGCTGCAGCACTGACATATACATCACCCCCGCTGCAGCACTGACATATACATCACCACCGCTGCAGCACTGACACATCCATCACCCCCGCTGCAGCACTGACATATACATCACCCCCGCTGCAGCAATGACATATACATCACCCCCGCTGCAGCAATGACATATACATCACCACCGCTGCAGCACTGACATATCCATCACCCCCGCTGCAGCACTGACATATACATCACCCCTGCTGCAGCACTGACATATACATCACCCCCGCTGCAGCACTGACACATCCATCACCCCCGCTGCAGCACTGACACATCCATCACCCCCGCTGCAGCACTGACACATCCATCACCCCCGCTGCAGCACTGACACATCCATCACCCCCGCTGCAGCACTGACACATCCATCACCCCCGCTGCAGCACTGACACATCCATCACCCCCGCTGCAGCACTGACATATACATCACCCCTGCTGCAGCACTGACACATGCATCACCCCTGCTGCAGCACTGACACATCCATCACCACCGCTGCAGCACTGACACATCCATCACCCCCGCTGCAGCACTGACACATCCATCACCCCCGCTGCAGCACTGACACATCCATCACCACCGCTGCAGCACTGACATATCCATCACCACCGCTGCAGCACTGACACATCCATCACCACCGCTGCCGCACTGACACATCCATCACCACCGCTGCAGCACTGACACATCCATCAATACCGCTGCAGCACTGACATATACATCACCACCGCTGCAGCACTGACACATCCATCAATACCGCTGCAGCACTGACATATACATCACCACCGCTGCAGCACTGACATATACATCACCCCCGCTGCAGCACTGACACATCCATCACCCCCGCTGCAGCACTGACATATACATCACCCCCGCTGCAGCACTGACACATCCATCACCCCCGCTGCAGCACTGACATATACATCACCCCCGCTGCAGCACTGACACATCCATCACCCCCGCTGCAGCACTGACACATCCATCACCCCCGCTGCAGCACTGACACATCCATCACCCCCGCTGCAGCGCTGACACATCCATCACCCCCGCTGCAGCACTGACACATCCATCACCCCCGCTGCAGCACTGACACATCCATCACCCCCGCTGCAGCACTGACACATCCATCACCCCCGCTGCAGCACTGACACATCCATCACCCCCGCTGCAGCACTGACACATCCATCACCCCCGCTGCAGCACTGACATATACATCACCCCTGCTGCAGCACTGACACATACATCAACCCCGCTGCAGCACTGACATATACATCACCCCCGCTGCAGCACTGACACATCCATCACCCCCGCTGCAGCACTGACACATCCATCACCCCCGCTGCAGCACTGACACATCCATCACCCCCGCTGCAGCACTGACACATCCATCACCCCCGCTGCAGCACTGACACATCCATCACCCCCGCTGCAGCACTGACACATCCATCACCCCCGCTGCAGCACTGACATATACATCACCCCTGCTGCAGCACTGACACATGCATCACCCCTGCTGCAGCACTGACACATCCATCACCCCTGCTGCAGCACTGACACATCCATCACCCCCGCTGCAGCACTGACACATCCATCACCCCCGCTGCAGCACTGACACATCCATCACCCCCGCTGCAGCACTGACACATCCATCACCACCGCTGCAGCACTGACATATCCATCACCACCGCTGCAGCACTGACACATCCATCACCACCGCTGCAGCACTGACACATCCATCACCACCGCTGCAGCACTGACACATCCATCACCACAGCTGCAGCACTGACACATCCATCACCACCGCTGCCGCACTGACACATCCATCACCACCGCTGCAGCACTGACACATCCATCAATACCGCTGCAGCACTGACATATACATCACCACCGCTGCAGCACTGACACATCCATCAATACCGCTGCAGCACTGACATATACATCACCACCGCTGCAGCACTGACATATACATCACCCCCGCTGCAGCACTGACATATACATCACCACAGCTGCAGCACTGACACATCCATCAATACCGCTGCAGCACTGACATATACATCACCCCCGCTGCAGCACTCACATATACATCACCACAGCTGCAGCACTGACACATCCATCACCCCCGCTGCAGCACTGACACATCCATCACCCCCGCTGCAGCACTGACATATACATCACCACCGCTGCAGCACTGACACATCCATCACCACCGCTGCAGCACTGACACATCCATCACCACCGCTGCAGCACTGACATATACATCACCCCCGCTGCAGCACTGACACATCCATCACCACAGCTGCAGCACTGACACATCCATCACCACCGCTGCAGCACTGACACATCCATCATCACCGCTGCAGCACTGACATATACATCACCCCTGCTGCAGCACTGACATATACATCACCCCCGCTGCAGCACTGACATATACATCACCACAGCTGCAGCACTGACACATCCATCACCACCGCTGCAGCACTGACACATCCATCATCACCGCTGCAGCACTGACATATACATCACCCCTGCTGCAGCACTGACACATCCATCATCACCGCTGCAGCACTGACATATACATCACCACCGCAGCTGCAGATATTTTACCCAAATGCAAAATGAGTTTTCTCAGAACTTGGAGAAACTTTGCAGCTTTCTTGAATTCATCTTTTCTTTCCACAATAATAAGGCCGAACCTGTTCAAGAAGTCTAGTCTCGTCATAGCGAACAGCAGTCAGTCCTGATGGGGACCATCTCTAGAGGCGGCTCATAATATAAGGTTAAAGCAGTCAGTCCTGATGGGGACCATCTCTAGAGGCGGCTCATAATATAAGGTCAGAGCAGTCAGTCCTGATGGGGACCATCTCTAGAGGCGGCTCATAATATAAGGTTAAAGCAGTCAGTCCTGATGGGGACCATCTCTAGAGGCGGCTCATAATATAAGGTCAGAGCAGTCAGTCCTGATGGGGACCATCTCTAGAGGCGGCTCATATTATAAGGTCAGAGCAGTCAGTCCTGATGGGGACCATCTCTAGAGGCGGCTCATAATATAAGGTTAAAGCAGTCAGTCCTGATGGGGACCATCTCTAGAGGCGGCTCATAATATAAGGTCAGAGCAGTCAGTCCTGATGGGGACCATCTCTAGAGGCGGCTCATAATATAAGGTCAGAGCAGTCAGTCCTGATGGGGACCATCTCTAGAGGTGGCTCATATTATAAGGTCAGAGCAGTCAGTCCTGATGGGGACCATCTCTAGAGGCGGCTTATATTATAAGGTCAGAGCAGTCAGTCCTGATGGGGACCATCTCTAGAGGTGGCTCATATTATAAGGTCAGAGCAGTCAGTCCTGATGGGGACCATCTCTAGAGGCGGCTCATAATATAAGGTCAGAGCAGTCAGTCCTGATGGGGACCATCTCTAGAGGCGGTTCATATTATAAGGTCAGAGCAGTCAGTCCTGATGGGGACGTTATGATCATCGGGGATCTGGATTTGGGGACCTCCTCTGATAGGGAAGGGGCTGCCGCAGTCCTGTTCACAGTCCTATCCTGCACAGCGCTTAGTGGTCATCCACTGTGCAGGTGTTCTCCATCTGGGTGAATTGTGGCAGTGACAGCTCACTGGATAGCTGGGTGGCTGGCAGCGTCACTGTGCAGGGGACTAAGTAATATCCCCCGTCCCTGGAATATCTGCTGGGAATGAGGGGCACTCCGCATGCACGGCCGCAGCTCCATTCATTCTCTATGAGGTTTGGGAACGCTGATGAGCTCCCAGTTACCGTTCTTACCTTCTAGCAGGATGGTGATCGGGTTGGGCCTAAAACCTTCTCCCCCCGGACACAACGTATTATACTCAGCTGGAAGAGAAGCAGAACCCCAGTCGTTACCAATCTATATTATACAGCCAGGCTCTCACACACAGTATGCCCCAAATACTGTGTGAGAGCACCGCCCAAATACTGTGTGAGAGCACCGCCCAAATACTGTGTGAGAGCACCGCCCAAATACTGTGTGAGAGCACCGCCCAAATACTGTGTGAGAGCACCGCCCAAATACTGTGTGCGAGAGCACCGCCCAAATACTGTGTGTGTGAGCACCGCCCAAATACTGTGTGTGAGAGAGCACCGCCCAAATACTGTGTGTGTGAGCACCGCCCAAATACTGTGTGTGTGAGCACCGCCCAAATACTGTGTGTGAGAGAGCACCGCCCAAATACTGTGTGTGTGAGCACCGCCCAAATACTGTGTGCGAGAGCACCGCCCAAACACTGTGTGTGTGAGCACCGCCCAAATACTGTGTGCGAGAGCACCGCCCAAATACTGTGTGCGAGAGCACCGCCCAAATACTGTGTGTGCGAGCACCGCCCAAATACTGTGTGTGCGAGCACCGCCCAAATACTGTGTGTGCGAGCACCGCCCAAATACTGTGTGTGCGAGCACCGCCCAAATACTGTGTGCGAGCACCGCCCAAATACTGTGTGTGCGAGCACCGCCCAAATACTGTGTGTGTGAGCACCGCCCAAATACTGTGTGAGAGCACCGCCCAAATACTGTGTGCGAGAGCACCGCCCAAATACTGTGTGCGAGAGCACCGCCCAAATACTGTGTGTGAGAGCACCGCCCAAATACTGTGTGCGTGAGCACCGCCCAAATACTGTGTGCGTGAGCACCGCCCAAATACTGTGTGCGAGAGCACCGCCCAAATACTGTGTGCGTGAGCACCGCCCAAATACTGTGTGTGAGAGCACCGCCCAAATACTGTGTGCGAGAGCACCGCCCAAATACTGTGTGTGTGAGCACCGCCCAAATACTGTGTGTGAGAGCACCGCCCAAATACTGTGTGTGAAAGCACCGCCCAAATACTGTGTGTGAGAGCACCGCCCAAATACTGTGTGTGAGAGCACCGCCCAAATACTGTGTGTGAGCACCGCCCAAATACTGTGTGTGAGCACCGCCCAAATACTGTGTGTGAGCACCGCCCAAATAGACAAGAGGAGCATAATGACATCAATAGAGTAACTGAACTTGCTCATCCCAGTAACGGCCGCAGATTCACACCCCATAAATGACATATGAAGGTTCGTTCTTACAGCTGTTAACCGGTGGACAGATCTCACAAGGGTTTCCCCACGCTCTTCCGAGAGAACAACAGCACGAAGATCTGCTGACACCAACCCCGATCTCGGTAGTACAGGAGATGGAGCCGTCACCTCGAGGTCCGTGGTTCAGGTAACAGTTGCCGACTCTTGTATCTGGGAAGCAGAGAAGATGCTACAATGAGTCGGACGCTTCCCGGCTATTATGTGGCATAGGTGCAGGATTAGGAGGACGTCTTGTGAGACACCAACGTGAATGAGGAGATGTCACTGTCCACAGGTTCCCGTAACTGGATGATGTCTGACCCCCGATCCAGGCCGGCACTTAGAGGGATAAATGATATCACCTACAGGGGGATCCCGGCCGGCACTTAGAGGGATAAATGATATCATCTACAGGGGGATCCCGGCCGGCACTTAGAGGGATAAATGATATAATCTACAGGGGGATCCCGGCCGCCACTTAGAGGGATAAATGATATCACCTACAGGGGGATCCCGGCCGGCACTTAGAGGGATAAATGATATCATCTACAGGGGGATCCCGGCCGCCACTTAGAGGGATAAATGATATCACCTACAGGGGGATCCCGGCCGCCACTTAGAGGGATAAATGATATCACCTACAGGGGGATCCCGGCCGCCACTTAGAGGGATAAATGATATCACCTACAGGGGGATCCAGGCCGGCACTTAGAGGGATAAATGATATCATCTACAGGGGGATCCCGGCCGCCACTTAGAGGGATAAATGATATCACCTACAGGGGGATCCCGGCCGCCACTTAGAGGGATAAATAATATCATCTACAGGGGGATCCCGGCCGGCACTTAGAGGGATAAATGATATCATCTACAGGGGGATCCCGGCCGCCACTTAGAGGGATAAATGATATCATCTACAGGGGGATCCCCACCGGCACTTAGAGGGATAAATGATATCATCTACAGGGGGATCCCGGCCGGCACTTAGAGGGATAAATGATATCACCTACAGGGGGATCCCGGCCGCCACTTAGAGGGATAAATGATATCACCTACAGGGGGATCCCGGCCGGCACTTAGAGGGATAGTGGCTGGGCGATTAGTCTACTACATGAGGGCACAGAGGGGGCGTGTCTACTATATGGGGGCAAAGAGGGGGCGTGTTTACTGCATGGAGGCACAGAGGGGGCGTGTCTAATACATGGGGCACAGAGGGAGCGTGTCTACATGGGGGCACAGAGAAGGCTTGTCTACTACATGGAGGCACAGAGGGGTCTTCTCTACTACATGGGGCACAGGGGGATCGTGTCTACTACATGGTGCACAGGGGGAGCATGTCTACTACATGGGGCACAGGGGGAGCATGTCTACTACATGGTGCACAGGGGGAGCATGTCTACTATATGGGGCACAGAGGGGGCGTGTCTACTACATGGGGCACAGAGGGGGCGTGTCTACTACATGGGGCACAGAGGGGGCGTGTCTACTACATGGGGCACAGAGGGGGCGTGTCTACTACATGGGGCACAGAGGGGGCGTGTCTACTACATGGGGCACAGAGGGGGCGTGTCTACTACATGGGGCACAGAGGGGGCGTGTCTACTACATGGGGCACAGAGGGGGCGTGTCTACTACATGGGGGAACAGAGGGGGCGTGTTTACTACATGGGGCACAGAGGGGGCGTGTCTACTACATGGGGGCACAGAGGGGGCGTGTCTACTACATGGGGGCACAGAGGGGGCGTGTCTACTACATGGGGGCACAGAGGGGGCGTGTCTACTATATGGGGCACAGAGGGGGCGTGTCTACTACATGGGGCACAGAGGGGGCGTGTCTACTACATGGGGCACAGAGGGGGCGTGTCTACTACATGGGGCACAGAGGGGGCGTGTCTACTACATGGGGCACAGAGGGGGCGTGCCTACTACATGGGGCACAGAGGGGGCGTGTCTACTACATGGGGGAACAGAGGGGGCGTGTTTACTACATGGGGCACAGAGGGGGCGTGTCTACTACATGGGGGCACAGGGGGGCGTGTCTACTTTATGGGGCACAGAGGGGGCGTGTCTACTACATGGGGGCACAGAGGGGGCGTGTCTACTATATGGGGCACAGAGGGGGCATGTCTACTACATAGGGCACAGAGGAGGCGTGTCTACTATATGGGGCACAGAGGGGGCGTGTCTACTACATGGGGGCACAGAGGGGGCGTGTCTACTATATGGGGCACAGAGGGGGCGTGTCTACTACATAGGGCACAGAGGAGGCGTGTCTACTACATGGGGCAAAGAGGCAGCACTGTTACACTGGAAAGCAGTACAGTTGTTGTCTCAAATGTCATTAAAATATTATCTGACGCTGCGAGGAGAAAATTGTTCTGTTTATTTAGCACAAAAAAAATAGATAAAAATTGAGATTTAAATCGAGAATCGTCCAAAAATTTTTTTTTTTTAAATGAAGATTTAATTTTTTGGCCATATTGCCCAGCCCTTGTTGCAGCTATATAGATGTTAGAGATGTGTCTGTAGTGTCAGCCGTATCCACCAGTCCTATAGGGTGCAGAGATATTACTATATATAATGGACCCCATGTGTCTGTAGGGTCAGCCGTATCCACCAGTCCTATAGGGTGCAGAGATATTACTATATATAATGGACCCCATGTGTCTGTAGTGTCAGCCGTATCCACCAGTCCTATAGGGTGCAGAGATGTTACTATATATAATGGACCCCATGTGTCTGTAGGGTCAGCCGTATCCACCAGTCCTATAGGGTGCAGAGATGTTACTATATATAATGGACCCCATGTGTCTGTAGGGTCAGCCGTATCCACCAGTCCTATAGGGTGCAGAGATGTTACTATATATAATGGACCCCATGTGTCTGTAGGGTCAGCCGTATCCACCAGTCCTATAGGGTGCAGAGATATTACTATATATAATGGACCCCATGTGTCTGTAGGGTCAGCCGTATCCACCAGTCCTATAGGGTGCAGAGATTTTACTATATATAATGGACCCCATGTGTCTGTAGGGTCAGCCATATCCACCAGTCCTATAGGGTGCAGAGATGTTACTATATATAATGGACCCCATGTGTCTGTAGTGTCAGCCGTATCCACCAGTCCTATAGGGTGCAGAGATGTTACTATATATAATGGACCCCATGTGTCTGTAGGGTCAGCCATATCCACCAGTCCTATAGGGTGCAGAGATATTACTATATATAATGGACCCCATGTGTCTGTAGGGTCAGCCGTATCCACCAGTCCTATAGGGTGCAGAGATGTTACTATATATAATGGACCCCATGTGTCTGTAGTGTCAGCCGTATCCACCAGTCCTATAGGGTGCAGAGATATTACTATATATAATGGACCCCATGTGTCTGTAGTGTCAGCCGTATCCACCAGTCCTATAGGGTGCAGAGATGTTACTATATATAATGGACCCCATGTGTCTGTAGGGTCAGCCGTATCCACCAGTCCTATAGGGTGCAGCTATAGAGATGTTACTATATATAATGGACCCCATGTGTCTGTAGGGTCAGCCGTATCCACCAGTCCTATAGGGTGCAGAGATATTACTATATATAATGGACCCCATGTGTCTGTAGGGTCAGCCGTATCCACCAGTCCTATAGGGTGCAGAGATGTTACTATATATAATGGACCCCATGTGTCTGTAGGGTCAGCCATATCCACCAGTCCTATAGGGTGCAGAGATATTACTATATATAATGGACCCCATGTGTCTGTAGGGTCAGCTATATCCACCAGTCCTATAGGATGCAGAGATATTACTATATATAATGGACCCCATGTGTCTGTAGGGTCAGCCGTATCCACCAGTCCTATAGGGTGCAGAGATATTACTATATATAATGGACCCCATGTGTCTGTAGGGTCAGCCGTATCCACCAGTCCTATAGGATGCAGAGATATTACTATATATAATGGACCCCATGTGTCTGTAGGGTCAGCCGTATCCACCAGTCCTATAGGGTGCAGAGATGTTACTATATATAATGGACCCCATGTGTCTGTAGGGTCAGCCGTATCCACCAGTCCTATAGGTTGGGGGATATGTTTATCTTATAGACATCTTATAAGCGCTTCCGCTGACTTCGGCCTCCTCTGCTGCCCCACCAGTAAGGTTTATTGATCCCCCAGTGATGTGGACTCTTCATATCTTACCTACACAGCCCACACCGGTGGGATTCAGCTGGAAGTCAGGAGGACAGTTACATTCATATCTCCCCGGAGTGTTCACACAGAAGCCATTAACACAGTTGATGGGATCGGCACATTCATCCACATCTGCAGAACACAATGATACAGAACCTTACATTCACCTGTATACAGGATCTGCGGTATAAATGATACAGTGTGTCTGGGGCTCCTACACTACATGGGGCTCCTACACTACATGGGGCTCCTACACTACATGGGGCTCCTGCACTACATGGGGCTCCTACACTACATGGGGCTCCTACACTACATGGGGCTCCTACACTACATGGGGCTCCTGCACTACATGGGGCTCCTACACTACATGGGGCTCCTGCACTACATGGGGCTCCTACACTACATGGGGCTCCTGCACTACATGGGGCTCCTACACTACATGGGGCTCCTGCACTACATGGGGCTCCTACACTACATGGGGCTCCTGCACTACATGGGGCTCCTGCACTACATGCGGCTCCTGCACTACATGGGGCTCCTACACTACATGGGGCTCCTACACTACATGGGGCTCCTGCACTACATGGGGCTCCTGCACTACATGGGGCTCCTGCACTACATGGGGCTCCTGCACTACATGGGGCTCCTAGACTACATGCGGCTCCTGCACTACATGGGGCTCCTGCACTACATGGGGCTCCTACACTACATGGGGCTCCTGCACTACATGCGGCTCCTGCACTACATGGGGCTCCTACACTACATGGGGCTCCTGCACTACATGGGGCTCCTGCACTACATGGGGCTCCTGCACTACATGGGGCTCCTACACTACATGCGGCTCCTGCACTACATGGGGCTCCTACACTATGTGGGGCTCCTGCACTACATGCGGCTCCTGCACTACATGGGGCTCCTACACTACATGGGGCTCCTGCACTACATGGGGCTCCTGCACTACATGGGGCTCCTGCACTACATGGGGCTCCTACACTACATGGGGCTCCTACACTACATGCGGCTCCTGCACTACATGGGGCTCCTGCACTACATGGGGCTCCTGCACTACATGCGGCTCCTGCACTACATGCGGCTCCTGCACTACATGGGGCTCCTACACTACATGGGGCTCCTACACTACATGGGGCTCCTGCACTACATGGGGCTCCTGCAATACATGGGGCTCCTGCACTACATGGGGCTCCTGCAATACATGGGGCTCCTACACTACATGGGGCTCCTACACTACATGGGGCTCCTGCAATACATGGGGCTCCTGCAATACATGGGGCTCCTGCACTACATGGGACACATGGCCTTTCCAGGCTTTCCCGACTAGACTACTCGCCTGCCAGGACATCCCTCCCTGCTGGATCTTCTATGTCTGGTGTCTTTCCGGCTCATTTGTTGCTAGTTGTCTTAAAGCTTATTAGCTGCTATATAAGCCAGAGAACGACCAAGAGTACAGCTGGGATCCTTGTGGCCACGACCACCAGAAGCTCCATGTTCCTACCATCTATGATTCTGTCTGTTAGCGGTCCCATGTATTAGCAGTCCTGTGCTTTATGCACCTGTGCTGTACAGTACATACACCATTTTTCTCTGTTTTTCATCCTTTCTGTTCCTCTGCTGAGTGTTCCAGTAGCTCGGTGCCCTCATGTATAACAGGACTGGCTATGTATACTATCTATATACTGTGGCTATACCATCCCTCATGTATAACAGGACTGGCTATGTATACTATCTATATACGGTGGCTATACCATCCCTCATGTATAACAGGACTGGCTATGTATACTATCTATATACTGTGGCTATACCATCCCTCATGTATAACAGGACTGGCTATGTATACTATGTATATACCATCCCTCATGTAAAACAGGACTGGCTATGTATACTATGTATATACCATCCCTCATGTAAAACAGGACTGGCTATGTATACTACCTATATACTGTGGCTATACCATCCCTCATGTATAACAGGACTGGCTATGTATACTATGTATATACTATCCCTCATGTATAACAGGACTGGCTATGTATACTATCTATATACGGTGGCTATATACATGCCTCATGTATAACAGGACTGGCTATGTATACTGTCTATATACTGTGGCTATACCATCCCTCTTGTATAACAGGACTGGCTATGTATACTATGTATATACCATCCCTCATGTAAAACAGGACTGGCTATGTATACTACCTATATACTGTGGCTATACCATCCCTCATGTATAACAGGACTGGCTATGTATACTATGTATATACCATCCCTCATGTATAACAGGACTGGCTATGTATACTATCTATATACGGTGGCTATACCATGCCTCATGTATAACAGGACTGGCTATGTATACTAACTATATACTGTGGCTATACCATGCCTCATGTATAACAGGACTGGCTATGTATACTATCTATATACTGTGGCTATACCATCCCTCATGTATAACAGGACTGGCTATGTATACTGTCTATATACTGTGGCTATACCATCCCTCATGTATAACAGGACTGGCTATGTATACTATCTATATACGGTGGCTATACCATCCCTCATGTATAACAGGACTGGCTATGTATACTATCTATATACTGTGGCTATACCATCCCTCATGTATAACAGGACTGGCTATGTATACTATCTATATACGGTGGCTATACCATCCCTCATGTATAACAGGACTGGCTATGTATACTATCTATATACGGTGGCTATACCATCCCTCATGTATAACAGGACTGGCTATGTATACTATCTATATACTGTGGCTATACCATCCCTCATGTATAACAGGACTGGCTATGTATACTATGTATATACCATCCCTCATGTAAAACAGGACTGGCTATGTATACTATGTATATACCATCCCTCATGTAAAACAGGACTGGCTATGTATACTACCTATATACTGTGGCTATACCATCCCTCATGTATAACAGGACTGGCTATGTATACTATGTATATACTATCCCTCATGTATAACAGGACTGGCTATGTATACTATCTATATACGGTGGCTATATACATGCCTCATGTATAACAGGACTGGCTATGTATACTGTCTATATACTGTGGCTATACCATCCCTCTTGTATAACAGGACTGGCTATGTATACTATGTATATACCATCCCTCATGTAAAACAGGACTGGCTATGTATACTACCTATATACTGTGGCTATACCATCCCTCATGTATAACAGGACTGGCTATGTATACTATGTATATACCATCCCTCATGTATAACAGGACTGGCTATGTATACTATCTATATACGGTGGCTATACCATGCCTCATGTATAACAGGACTGGCTATGTATACTAACTATATACTGTGGCTATACCATGCCTCATGTATAACAGGACTGGCTATGTATACTATCTATATACTGTGGCTATACCATCCCTCATGTATAACAGGACTGGCTATGTATACTGTCTATATACTGTGGCTATACCATCCCTCATGTATAACAGGACTGGCTATGTATACTATCTATATACTGTGGCTATACCATCCCTCATGTATAACAGGACTGGCTATGTATACTATCTATATACGGTGGCTATACCATCCCTCATGTATAACAGGACTGGCTATGTATACTATCTATATACTGTGGCTATACCATCCCTCATGTATAACAGGACTGGCTATGTATACTATCTATATACTGTGGCTATACCATCCCTCATGTATAACAGGACTGGCTATGTATACTGTCTATATAATGTGGCTATACCATCCCTCATGTATAACAGGACTGGCTATGTATACTATGTATATACCATCCCTCATGTAAAACAGGACTGGCTATGTATACTATGTATATACCATCCCTCATGTAAAACAGGACTGGCTATGTATACTACCTATATACTGTGGCTATACCATCCCTCATGTATAACAGGACTGGCTATGTATACTATGTATATACTATCCCTCATGTATAACAGGACTGGCTATGTATACTATCTATATACGGTGGCTATATACATGCCTCATGTATAACAGGACTGGCTATGTATACTGTCTATATACTGTGGCTATACCATCCCTCTTGTATAACAGGACTGGCTATGTATACTATGTATATACCATCCCTCATGTAAAACAGGACTGGCTATGTATACTATCTATATACTGTGGCTATACCATCCCTCATGTATAACAGGACTGGCTATGTATACTATGTATATACCATCCCTCATGTATAACAGGACTGGCTATGTATACTATCTATATACGGTGGCTATACCATGCCTCATGTATAACAGGACTGGCTATGTATACTAACTATATACTGTGGCTATACCATGCCTCATGTATAACAGGACTGGCTATGTATACTATCTATATACTGTGGCTATACCATCCCTCATGTATAACAGGACTGGCTATGTATACTGTCTATATACTGTGGCTATACCATCCCTCTTGTATAACAGGACTGGCTATGTATACTATCTATATACGGTGGCTATACCATCCCTCATGTATAACAGGACTGGCTATGTATACTATCTATATACGGTGGCTATACCATCCCTCATGTATAACAGGACTGGCTATGTATACTATCTATATACTGTGGCTATACCATCCCTCATGTATAACAGGACTGGCTATGTATACTATCTATATACTGTGGCTATACCATCCCTCATGTATAACAGGACTGGCTATGTATACTGTCTATATAATGTGGCTATACCATCCCTCATGTATAACAGGACTGGCTATGTATACTATGTATATACCATCCCTCATGTAAAACAGGACTGGCTATGTATACTATGTATATACCATCCCTCATGTAAAACAGGACTGGCTATGTATACTACCTATATACTGTGGCTATACCATCCCTCATGTATAACAGGACTGGCTATGTATACTATGTATATACTATCCCTCATGTATAACAGGACTGGCTATGTATACTATCTATATACGGTGGCTATATACATGCCTCATGTATAACAGGACTGGCTATGTATACTGTCTATATACTGTGGCTATACCATCCCTCTTGTATAACAGGACTGGCTATGTATACTATGTATATACCATCCCTCATGTAAAACAGGACTGGCTATGTATACTACCTATATACTGTGGCTATACCATCCCTCATGTATAACAGGACTGGCTATGTATACTATGTATATACCATCCCTCATGTATAACAGGACTGGCTATGTATACTATCTATATACGGTGGCTATACCATGCCTCATGTATAACAGGACTGGCTATGTATACTAACTATATACTGTGGCTATACCATGCCTCATGTATAACAGGACTGGCTATGTATACTATCTATATACTGTGGCTATACCATCCCTCATGTATAACAGGACTGGCTATGTATACTGTCTATATACTGTGGCTATACCATCCCTCATGTATAACAGGACTGGCTATGTATACTATCTATATACTGTGGCTATACCATCCCTCATGTATAACAGGACTGGCTATGTATACTATCTATATACTGTGGCTATACCATCCCTCATGTATAACAGGACTGGCTATGTATACTGTCTATATACTGTGGCTATACCATCCCTCATGTATAACAGGACTGGCTACGTATACTATGTATATACCATCCCTCATGTATAACAGGACTGGCTATGTATACTATCTATATACTGTGGCTATACCATCCCTCATGTATAACAGGACTGGCTACGTATACTATGTATATACCATCCCTCATGTATAACAGGACTGGCTATGTATACTATGTATATACCATCCCTCATGTATAACAGGACTGGCTATGTATACTATCTATATACTGTGGCTATACCATCCCTCATGTATAACAGGACTGGCTACGTATACTATCTATATACTGTGGCTATACCATCCCTCATGTATAACAGGACTGGCTATGTATACTATGTATATACCATCCCTCATGTATAACAGGACTGGCTATGTATACTATCTATATACTGTGGCTATACCATGCCTCATGTATAACAGGACTGGCTATGTATACTAACTATATACTGTGGCTATACCATCCCTCATGTATAACAGGACTGGCTATGTATACTATCTATATACTGTGGCTATACCATCCCTCATGTATAACAGGACTGGCTATGTATACTATCTATATACTGTGGCTATACCATCCCTCATGTATAACAGGACTGGCTATGTATACTATCTATATACTGTGGCTATACCATCCCTCATGTATAACAGGACTGGCTATGTATACTATCTATATACTGTGGCTATACCATCCCTCATGTATAACAGGACTGGCTACGTATACTATCTATATACTGTGGCTATACCATCCCTCATGTATAACAGGACTGGCTATGTATACTATCTATATACTGTGGCTATACCATGCCTCATGTATAACAGGACTGGCTATGTATACTATCTATATACTGTGGCTATACCATCCCTCATGTATAACAGGACTGGCTATGTATACTATCTATATACTGTGGCTATACCATCCCTCATGTATAACAGGACTGGCTATGTATACTATCTATATACTGTGGCTATACCATCCCTCATGTATAACAGGACTGGCTATGTATACTATCTATATACTGTGGCTATACCATGCCTCATGTATAACAGGACTGGCTATGTATACTATCTATATACTGTGGCTATACCATCCCTCATGTATAACAGGACTGGCTATGTATACTATCTATATACTGTGGCTATACCATGCCTCATGTATAACAGGACTGGCTATGTATACTATCTATATACTGTGGCTATACCATCCCTCATGTATAACAGGACTGGCTATGTATACTATCTATATACTGTGGCTATACCATCCCTTATGTATAACAGGACTGGCTATGTATACTATCTATATACCATCCCTCATGTATAACAGGACTGGCTATGTATACTATCTATATACTGTGGCTATACCATCCCTCATGTATAACAGGACTGGCTATGTATACTATCTATATACTGTGGCTATACCATCCCTCATGTATAACAGGACTGGCTATGTATACTATCTATATACTGTGGCTATACCATCCCTTATGTATAACAGGACTGGCTATGTATACTATCTATATACCATCCCTCATGTATAACAGGACTGGCTATGTATACTATCTATATACTGTGGCTATACCATCCCTCATGTATAACAGGACTGGCTATGTATACTATCTATATACTGTGGCTATACCATCCCTCATGTATAACAGGACTGGCTATATATACTATCTATATACTGTGGCTATACCATCCCTCATGTATAACAGGACTGGCTATGTATACTATCTATATACCATCCCTCATGTATAACAGGACTGGCTATGTATACTATCTATATACTGTGGCTATACCATCCCTCATGTATAACAGGACTGGCTATGTATACTATCTATATACTGTGGCTATACCATCCCTCATGTATAACAGGACTGGCTATGTATACTATCTATATACCATTCCTCATGTATAACAGGACTGGCTATGTATACTATCTATATCCCATCCCTCATGTATAACAGGACTGGCTATGTATACTGTGTATACCCATGGAGGTTTGGTCTTTGGACTCTTCCTACCTGATACAACTATTTAGGAGAGCTGGGTTATTAGTGGTGAGAAGTTACTGGAATATAAAAGACACAATGATATATATGTATATTAATATGGTATTATATATGTATAATATATCAGCCCACAGAGACGGATCATTCTCATGGTTCTTACCTGTGCAATTCCCTCCTGAACGGTCCAGCTCATATCCGTCATCACAAACACATTGGAACATTCCTGGAAGATTCCGGCAGGATCCAAAAACACAAATATTCTCAAAATAGCACTCATTAATATCTGAAAAGAGGAACAGAAAAAAGTTATCTGGGCCGTGACTAGTCATCTGGGCCGTGTCTGGGCTGTGACTAGTCATCTGGGCCGTGTCTGGGCTGTGACTAGTCATCTGGGCCGTATCTGGGCTGTGACTAGTCATCTGGGCCTTGACTAGTTATCTGGGCCGTATCTGGGCTGTGACTAGTCATCTGGGCCGTGTCTGGGTTGTGACTAGTCATCTGGGCCGTATCTGGGCTATGACTAGTCATCTGGGCCTTGACTAGTTATCTGGGCCGTGTCTGGGCTGTGACTAGTCATCTAGGTCGTGTCTGGGCTGTAACTAGTCATCTAGGCTGTGTCTGGGCTGTAACTAGTCATCTAGGCTGTGTCTGGGCTGTGACTAGTCATCTGGGCCGTGTCTGGGCTGTGACTAGTCATAAGGCCGTGTCTGGGCTGTGACTAATCATCTGGGCTGTTACTAGTCATCTGGGCTGTGTCTAGGCTGTGACTAGTCATCTGGGCCATGTTTGGGCTTTGACTAGTCATCTGGGCTGTGACTAGTCATCTGGGCCATGTCTGGGCTGTGACTAGTCATCTGGGCCATGTCTGGGCTTTGACTAGTCATCTGGGCTGTGTCTGGGCTGTGACTAGCCCCCCCCCCCCAGCGGGGCCCCCACCACCCCGGCATTGACATAAGCAACAAAGCAACAAGAGTTGTTGTTGCCGAATTAATAGGCTACTTAGATCTCACTCACTGTCTTTGTTTTTTGGGATAACTGCTCTGTGTTTTGGGGGGTAACTACTCTCTGTGTTTTGGGGGTAAACACTATGGGGGAGATTTATCAAAGGGTGTAAAATTCTACCCACAGCAACCAATCACAGTTCAGCTCTCACAGCAACCAATCACAGCTCAGCTCTCACAGCAGCCAATCACAGCTCAGCTCTCACAGCAGCCAATCACAGCTCAGCTCTCGCAGCAACCAATCACAGCTCAGCTCCCACAGCAACCAATCACAGCTCAGCTCCCACAGCAACCAATCACAGCTCAGCTCCTAGCTTTGGTGAAAGGAAAGAGAAGCTGTGATTGGTCGCTGTGAGAGCTGAGCTGTGATTGGTCGCTGTAAGAGCTGAGCTGTGATTGGTTGCTGTGGGCAGTTTACACCAGTCTAAATTTTACACCCTTTGATAAATCTACCCCTATGTGTTTTGGGGGTAACTACTCTTTCTGTTTCGGGGTAACTTTTTTTTTTGAGGGGGTAACTTATTTCTTTCTGTTTTGGGATAACTATTCTGTTTTAGGGGGTAACTACACTTTCAGTTTTTGGGGTAGCTACTCTCTTTCTGTTTTTGGTTCTGGCCCATGAAGAGTTTTCCCCCGGTTCCCTGTTTCTCATCTGTTGGATTTCCCCGGCTTCTCCCATGTCTTGTGTATAGAATGGGGAGGGGGGCACCTCAGTGACTATACCCAGGGGTGTAGCTAGGATTTATGGGGCCCCGTGACAGCTGCGTGGTCTGCCTTCATGGTGAGTACACCGGTGATTATACCCAGGGGCATAGCTAGAATTCATGGGGCCCCGTGGCAGCTGCGTGGTCTGCCTCCATGGTGGCTATGCCAGTGACTATACCCAGGGGTGTAGCTAGGATTCATGGGGCCCCGTGGCAGCTGCATGGTCTGCCTCCATGGTGGCTATGCCAGTGACTATACCCAGGGGTGTAGCTAGGATTCATGGGGCCCCGTGGCAGCTGCGTGTACTGCCTCCATGGTGGCTATGCCAGTGACTATACCCAGGGGTGTAGCTAGGATTCATGGGGCCCCGTGGCAGCTGCGTGTTCTGCCTCCATGGTGGCTATGCCAGTGACTGTTTTCTGTCAGCTTTTACAGGACAAATACGTTTTTCATTGCCGGTTGTCCAGTAAATCTGACAATTGTGGTGAACGGGGAAGGATGAGGATTATGCTCCCAGCCTATCCTGGCTTATTATGCTCCCTCCAGGTCATGTGTGTGGAGTCAGTCATGGCCGTACCTTGGCAGGATTTGCTGTCCGGAGCCGGAGTAAAGCCCATCTCACATTCACACCGGAATGAGCTGGGGACGTTCAGACATTGGCCGTTCTCACACAGGTTGATGTTTTCGGCACATTCATCGATATCTGTAAGTGACAAGAGGAGATGTGACCGTCTACCCTGCAATGCTGCTCACTAACACAGGACATGATGGGGGTATGGTCGCCAACCGGACACCACGGCCAGAAACACGACACGGTCACTTATCCGGCCATGTGCGGGTGAGAATAGCCGCTGATCCCACCGCGTGGAGTCATGGATCTGTGATAGACATCGGCTCCATCATGCTGTCGTGTTATGTGGCCGCTCGGCCGTCACCATTTGCACTAAACGCTAAAAGCTGCACTGAAAGTTTTAATAATTACACCTTAAGGCTATGTTCACACCTTGTAAGAGACCGGCCGTTCCGTGACCTGGCTATTCTGTCACGCAACGTCCAGTCTCAGAAAAGATCATCCCGGCAGTTGCTGCAGTACCGGCTGGATAATCTTTACTGCCACGCCCGCATCCAAATTCCCCACTCATCACAATGAATAGCGGCGGCAGAAAACAGACATGTCAGTTTCTCGCGTCGCTGCTAGGGGTCCGGGCCGTGTGTGTGTGTGTGTATATATATATATATATATATATATATATATATATATATATATACACACATATACACACTATGGGTGGCATTTATTAAGTCCGGCATTTTTTACGCCGGACTTATAAATGCCCCCGCAGCTCCGGCGCTATGGAGATTTATGTAGAGGCGGACCGCCTCTACATAAATCCCGTGCGTGCTGGTGCGCGATTTACCATCCGTTCCGCCCAAATATACGCCGAAAACCTACTCCAGTCCTCAGCTGGCGTAGGTTTTCGGCGTATATTTGGGCGGAACGGATGGTAAATCGCGCGGACTCTGAGTCCGCGCCCTCTGTTCCGCCCACTACACGCCTCCTTTCCGCCCCCCTGGCGTACTCGGCGGAAAGTGCTGATTTGCGAATATTTTATTCGCAAATCGGGCATTTGTGAATAAAAAAATACGCAAATCGTCACTTTCCGACGAAAATCATCCGTTCGCCGGATGATACATGTGGCCCTATGTGTATACACTCTGGAATTCCCTCAGACTTCAGCACAACGTAAGTTCCATACTAATCACAGCCGTTGCAACAACGGCCGTGATCACAACGGAACTTATGTTGTGTGAACATAGCCTAAAGCAATACTTAACAGCTGCTGTATGTCCTGCAGGAAGTGGTGTATTCCTTTCAGTACTTATCAGCTGCCGTATGACCTGCAGGAAGGGGTGTATTCTCTCCAGTCTGACACACTGCTCTCTGCTGCCACCTCTTGAAAGAAAAACATTTTCGTCAGAGTACCCCTTTAATTGCTTAATAGCAAATATTAGGAATGCAGGTTAACAGCATTTCCGAAGTATTTACAGCATATGATCAATGGTATTGTGGGCGCAACGGGGTGGGGGGTGGGGTTAAAGTTGTCATCACCTCCAGGCATTGGAGTTATATCTCCCCCCCCCACCGCTATAACCAGCACTGACTAATAGAATACGTCTCGTTCTGCTTGGTCGCCTTATTTAATAGACTGCACAGACAATGTCCTGGGGTGATAAATGGCCGTCGCCAGCTGTGCGGAGGGCGGATCTGGGCACCACGTGACAGTATGGCGCAGGACGGCTAATATCTATAGTCCCTAGGAAGCAAACCCTCTGATAATAAGTACTCCACCTTCAATAGGCAGCAAATAAGAGCGGTAGTTTTACCTGTACAGGTGAATCCATCGCCGGTATACCCCTCAGTGCAGGAGCAGCGGTAGGAGCCGGGCGTGTTCAGGCACTGGGCAGAGAGGCTGCAGCGGTGGGTCCCGTTGGCGCATTCATCCAGGTCTGCAGACAGAATCCTTACTTGTTAGTCAGTGACTAAGACTCCATAACTACAGGTCACATTTAGCGTTATTTTATTATTTTGGGGTTTGGAGCCTCCAGCCTGATCCATCGTTTCCTTTTATACATGATGAATGATGTGCTGATCCCCTAAACCATGGAGACCACTGGTGCCAATGGACCGCAATGACTGGCCCAGTGATCAGATCCTGTCACCGTCATCTCCTGTCACCGTCATCTCCTGTCACCGTCATCTCCAGTCACCGTCATCTCCAGTCACCGTCATCTCCAGTCACCGTCATCTCCAGTCACCGTCATCTCCAGTCACCGTCATCTCCTGTCACCGTCATCTCCTGTCACCGTCATCTCCTGTCACCGTCATCTCCTGTCACCGTCATCTCCAGTCACCGTCATCTCCTGTCACCGTCATCTCCAGTTACCGTCATCTCCAGTCACCGTCATCTCCAGTCACCGTCATCTCCAGTCACCGTCATCTCCTGTCACCGTCATCTCCTGTCACCGTCATCTCCAGTCACCGTCATCTCCAGTCACCGTCATCTCCAGTCACCGTCATCTCCTGTCACCGTCATCTCCTGTCACCGTCATCTCCTGTCACCGTCATCTCCTGTCACCGTCATCTCCAGTCACCGTCATCTCCTGTCACCGTCATCTCCAGTCACCGTCATCTCCAGTCACCGTCATCTCCTGTCACCGTCATCTCCTGTCACCGTCATCTCCAGTCACCGTCATCTCCAGTCACCGTCATCTCCAGTCACCGTCATCTCCTGTCACCGTCATCTCCAGTTACGGTCATCTCCTGTCACCGTCATCTCCAGTCACCGTCATCTCCAGTCACCGTCATCTCCAGTCACCGTCATCTCCAGTCACCGTCATCTCCTGTCACCGTCATCTCCTTTCACCGTCATCTCCTGTCACCGTCATCTCCTGTCACCGTCATCTCCTGTCACCGTCATCTCCAGTCACCGTCATCTCCAGTCAACGTCATCTCCTGTAACTATCATCTCCAGTCACCGTCATCTCCAGTTACCTTCATCTCCAGTAACCGTCATCTCCTGTAACTATCATCTCCAGTCACTGTCATCCCTAGTGACCGCCATCCCCAGTGACCGCCATCCCCAGTGACCGCCATCCCCAGTGACCGCCATTCCCAGTGACCGCCATCCTCTTCTTCAGCTATGCTACTCAGTAACAGTGTCAAGTTTAAAATCCTCTGGATCTATGAGTCTTTGTTCATATGTGGTTTTTTTTATATATCCTCCTTACCCAGCACATCCATTGGGACACTGTGTATCCCCATCTACAACCATGTGAGTGGAGGGTAGCAGGACTGGCACTGTGCTGGGCTCTATCTATTGTAAGTGCTGCCTCCATCACTGCAAGGTCTGGTAAGTATAATGCCGCTGATGGTGGTGCACCCAATGCCAGGTCTGACTCATAAATGGTAAGTATAATGCTGCTGGTGGTGGTGCACCCAATGCCAGGTCTGACTCATAAATGGTAAGTATAATGCTGGTGGTGGTGGTGCACCCAATGCCAGGTCTGACTCATAAATGGTAAGTATAATGCTGGTGGTGGTGGTGCACCCAATGCCAGGTCTGACTCATAAATGGTAAGTATAATGCTGGTGGTGGTGGTGCACCCAATGCCAGGTCTGACTCATAAATGGTAAGTATAATGCTGGTGGTGGTGGTGCACCCAATGCCAGGTCTGACTCATAAATGGTAAGTATAATGCTGGTGGTGGTGGTGCACCCAATGCCAGGTCTGACTCATAAATGGTAAGTATAATGCTGCTGGTGGTGGTGCACCCAATGCCAGGTCTGACTCATAAATGGTAAGTATAATGCTGCTGGTGGTGGTGCACGCACTGCCAGGTCTGACTCATAAATGGTAAGTATAATGCTGGTGGTGGTGGTGCACCCAATGCCAGGTCTGACTCATAAATGGTAAGTATAATGCTGGTGGTGGTGGTGCACCCAATGCCAGGTCTGACTCATAAATGGTAAGTATAATGCTGGTGGTGGTGGTGCACCCAATGCCAGGTCTGACTCATAAATGGTAAGTATAATGCTGGTGGTGGTGGTGCACCCAATGCCAGGTCTGACTCATAAATGGTAAGTATAATGCTGCTGGTGGTGGTGCACCCAATGCCAGGTCTGACTCATAAATGGTAAGTATAATGCTGCTGGTGGTGGTGCACGAAATGCCAGGTCTGACTCATAAATGGTAAGTATAATGCTGCTGGTGGTGGTGCACCCAATGCCAGGTCTGACTCATAAATGGTAAGTATAATGCTGGTGGTGGTGGTGCACCCAATGCCAGGTCTGACTCATAAATGGTAAGTATAATGCTGCTGGTGGTGGTGCACCCAATGCCAGGTCCAACTCATAAATGGTAAGTATAATGCTGGTGGTGGTGGTGCACCCAATGCCAGGTCTGACTCATAAATGGTAAGTATAATGCTGGTGGTGGTGGTGCACCCAATGCCAGGTCTGACTCATAAATGGTAAGTATAATGCTGGTGGTGGTGGTGCACCCAATGCCAGGTCTGACTCATAAATGGTAAGTATAATGCTGGTGGTGGTGGTGCACCCAATGCCAGGTCTGACTCATAAATGGTAAGTATAATGCTGGTGGTGGTGGTGCACCCAATGCCAGGTCCAACTCATAAATGGTAAGTATAATGCTGGTGGTGGTGGTGCACCCAATGCCAGGTCTGACTCATAAATGGTAAGTATAATGCTGGTGGTGGTGGTGCACCCAATGCCAGGTCTGACTCATAAATGGTAAGTATAATGCTGCTGGTGGTGGTGCACGCACTGCGGAGGACGCTGCTGTCACTGACTAGTCACAGTCACTGGGCCATTGTGGAGTTTGCACATCGTGCTACATTTGTGGAGTGACCTGAATATTTAACCATAAGGAAAAAAGTTGCAGGAGACTTGCAGGAACTCCGACCTTGTCCCCAAAGGTAACACAAAGAATCTTCTCGATGTTGTGGCCGTCATCCTCTGTGGAGACAGCAGCGCCTGTACTTCTTATGACATGTATAGTGTAGATAGATGTTATTCTGTGTATTCCTACCGTGACAGGTGATGCCGCTGCCGATCCAGCCCTCCTGACAGGAACACTTAAAGCTTCCTGGGACATTCACACACGCAGCATGGAGGTCGCAATTGTGAGCGCCAATCTCACATTCGTCCACATCTGAAAAATAGACAGAAATATTAAACAAGATGGGTTTGTGGCGAGTGGTAATGTGGTAGGCTCCTGATGCCAAGAAGCCGTATGCCCGGAGTGACCCTTTATACTGCAGTCTGCCAGGGCCCTAATGGTAGAGGGAAACCATCCTGTCAGGAGAATCTACAGAGAGCGGAGATCACAGTCATTATACTCCGTGCAGAGAACATGGAGAGGGTGAATTATTCTGCAATAAAATACTGAAAACAAATTCCATATAAAAGTCCATCCATGAGCCGGGAGCGAGGCGGGAGCAAGCCGGGAGAAAGCCAGAAACGATCCAGGAGCAAGGCAGGAGTGAGCCGGAAATTAGCCGGGAGTGAGCCGGGAGCAAGGCAGGAGTGAGCCAGAAGCAAGGCGGGAGCAAGCCAGGAGCAAGGCAGGAGTGAGCCAGGAATGAGCAGGGAGCGAGCCGGGAGCGAGCCAGGAGCGAGCCAGGAGCAAGGCGGAAGAAAGGCGGGAGCGAGACGGGAACGAGCCAGGAGCAAGGTGGGAGCGAGCCAAGAGCAAGCCGGGAGCAAGGCAGGAGTGAGCCAGGAACGAGCCGGGAGCAAGGCGGGAGCGAGCCGGAGTGAGGCAGGAGCGAGCCAGGAGCAAGGTGGGAGCGAACCGGGAACGAGCCAGGAGCAAGCCACGAACAAGCAAGAAGCAAGGCGGGAGCGAGCCAAGAGTAAGCCAGAAACAAGGCAGGAGCGAGCCGGGAACGAGCTGGGAGCGAGGTGGGAGCGAGGCGGGAGCGAGCCGGAGTGAGGCGTGAGCGAGCTGGGAGCGAGGCAGGAGCAAGGTGGGAGCGAGCCGGGAACGAGCCAGGAGCAAGGCAGGAGCAAGCCGCGAACAAGCCATAAGTGAGGCGGGAGTGAGCCAAGAGCAAGCCGGGAGCAAGGCAGGAGCGAGCCAGGAATGAGCCAGGAGTGAGGCGGGAGCGAGCTGGAAATGACCCAGGAGCGATGCAGGAGCGAGACGGGAACAAGCCAGAAGCGAAGTGGGAGCGACCCAGGAGTGAGGCGGGAGTGAATTGGGAACAAGGTAGAGAAGCATTCCCGCACATGGCTGATGGATTTTCCACATGTACTGGAGGATTTCATTACCAGGCGGCTCCTTGTACAACCCGGATGGTTCTCCTCAGGCAAAGGCAATCAGGTGGTTTTTCAATGGTAAATGTTCTATCTGGTGTTTTCTCAGGATATTGGTGTAAATGTTTTATCTGGTGTTTTCTCGGGATATTGGTGTAAATGTTCTTCTATCTGATGTTTTCTCGGGATATTGGTGTAAATGTTCTTCTGTCTGATGTTTTCTCGGGATATTGGTGTAAATGTTTTATCTGGTGTTTTCTCAGGATATTGGTGTAAATTTTCTATCTGATGTTTTCTCGGGATATTGGTGTAAATGTTCTTCTATCTGCCGTTTTCTCAGGATATTGGTGTAAATGTTCTTCTATCTGATGTTTTCTCAGGATATTGGTGTAAATTTTCTATCTGATGTTTTCTCGGGATATTGGTGTAAATGTTCTTCTATCTGGTGTTTTCTCGGGATATTGGTGTAAATGTTCTTCTATCTGCCGTTTTCTCAGGATATTGGTGTAAATGTTCTTCTATCTGCCGTTTTCTCGGGATATTGGTGTAAATGTTCTTCTATCTGCCGTTTTCTCGGGATATTGGTGTAAATGTTCTTCTATCTGCCGTTTTCTCGGGATATTGGTGTAAATGTTCTTCTATTTGCCGTTTTCTCGGGATATTGGTGTAAATGTTCTTCTATCTGATGTTTTCTCGGGATATTGGTGTAAATGTTCTTCTATCTGATGTTTTCTCGGGATATTGGTGTAAATGTTCTATCTGCCATTTTCACCCCTCCAGTACACGTCGCGTCTTTTCATGTCGGTCTTGCCTGTTAGTGAAGGATTTGGGGAAACCCCCCATAATACATATAGACAGGATGGTTTAGTCCCCTATAGGAGTCTATGGAAACCACTCCCACCATTCATCGCAGCGGCCAAAAAACACAAACTGCTGTGATGTTATACAGAATGCAGGAAACTGGACGTCACCCACGAGACTGAAGCATCGTCCGCACATTCATCCCCATAACTGCAAGTAATGACACATAGCAATCCTTATAACTGGACTGAACTATTACCCTGGGAAGTTACCAAAGCCATGCCAACAAGCGAGCAGTGATACCCATCACTATGCCAACAAGCGAGCAGTGATACCATCACCATGCCAACAAGCAAGCAGTGATACCCATCACCATACCAACAAGCGAGCAGTTATCCCCATCACCATGCCAACCAGCGAGCAGTTATACCCATCACCATATTAACAAGCGAGCAGTTATACACATCACCATGCCAACCAGCGAGCAGTTATACCCATCACCATGCCAACCAGCGAGCAGTTATCCCCATCACCATGCCAACCAGCGAGCAGTTATACCATCACCATACCAACAAGCGAGCAGTTATACCCATCACCATACCAACAAGCGAGCAGTTATACACATAACCATGCCAACCAGCGAGCAGGTAATCCATCTCCATGCCAACCAGCGAGCAGTTATACCTATCGCCATGCCAACCAGTGAGCAGGTAATCCATCACCATGCCAACAAGTGAGCAGTTATACCCATCACCATGCCAACCAGTGAGCAGTTATACCCACTGCCATGCCAACCAGTGAGCAGTTATACCCATCGCCATGCCAACCAGTGAGCAGTAATACCCATCGCCATGCCAACCAGTAAGCCGTTATGCCCATCACGTTGCCAACCAGTGAGCAGTTATACCCATCACCATGCACATGCCACAGATGTCTCAAGCTTCTTCACCAGCATCTCATGCAGTTTGTAAGAAATAACACTGTGCAAACACGAAGACCGGTTAGAAAGACTTTATTGGAGCCGATAGGCAGAGAAGTGATGGGCGTGCAGAGCGGACATGGAGGAGGAGTGGTGGGCGTGCAGAGCAGACACGGAGGAGGTGGTCATGGTGTACCTGTACATCCCGTCGCTCCCTTTTTCACTGAATATCCCACCTGGCAGTGACAGACGAAGGAGCCCTTAGTGTTCTCACAGTCACCGAACAGGCAGACGGCTCCATGGAGGTCACATTCATTCACATCTGCAGAGAAAGGGACGAAGGTGAGTGCACAATCCCCAAAATCCTGGAGGGGAAGGAAGGGAAGGTCAATACCAGGAGATAGGGGGCAATTAAACCAACAATACCAGGTGATATGGGGCAGGGAATGAAGGGAAGGTTTGGAAACACCTTGCTACAAAGTGCAGGGCCATTACCTTAGCAGTCATAGGAATGACCCCAGTGGAACAAAGATACGGAATGTCTACGTATTCCTCTGCGAATCGCAGCACAACTGGGAAGTCTCGGGAGTCTTCTCAACCAAGATAACAGGGCCTGGGGCCCTTATTGCCCACCTAGGACGGGTAGTTCGCAACTCAGGGGCAAAAGGCAGTCAGACTAGAAGTAATCCGTGAGTAGGAGTATTATCCATATCTCTTCTTCTATACACCCTTTCTTTTCCGGCAGAGTACAATTCTACCTTGGACAAGGCCCCTCTGGCAATTCCTCTCCTCTATTCTCTCTCTACTGCAAAGCACCTTCTTACTAAAAGCACCTGGTCTCTACCTCAACTACTAGCACCTGAGTCTCTTGCAAGATTGTATACTCGTTGTATTGCACTGGACTGTATTACTACCACAAGTACTATTCTTGTATTGCACTATGTTGTTGTAAATTGTTCTACTTTGCAAAAGCATTGGACTCTGGTTTATCTACGCACCCGCACACACCTCTACACTTAGGTTAATCTCTTTTCTGTGCCGGTGAGGCGCCCGACTGTCCGAGGTGGGTCGTATACCACTTTAGGCTACCGTCACAAGTGCCCAAGTGACCCTAGACCGACTCAGCCACCACACCACCGTACCAGCTGAGCCGGCGGGAGATCACCGAAACAAACACCCCTGTGCCTCACCACATCAGCACACTATACTGGTGTAACCCCTAGGAGCAGTGTCAGCACACTACTATACTGGTGTAACCCCTAGGAGCAGTGTCAGCATCATACTATACTGGTGTAATCCCAAGGAGCAGTGTCAGCACACTACTATACTGGTGTAACCCCTAGGAGCAGTGTCAGCACACTACTATACTGGTGTAACCCCTAGGAGCAGTGTCAGCACGCTACTATACTGGTGTAACCCCTAGGAGCAGTGTCAGCATCATACTATACTAGTGTAATCCCTAGGAGCAGTGTCAGCACACTACTATACTGGTGTAATCCCAAGGAGCAGTGTCAGCACACTACTATACTGGTGTAATCCCTAGGAGCAGTGTCAGCACACTACTATACTGGTGTAACCCCTAGGAGCAGTGTCAGCATCATACTATACTGGTGTAATCCCAAGGAGCAGTGTCAGCACACTACTATACTGGTGTAATCCCTAGGAGCAGTGTCAGCACACTACTATACTGGTGTAACCCCCTAGGAGCAGTGTGAGCACACTACTATACTGGTGTAACCCCCTAGGAGCAGTGTCAGCACACTACTATACTGGTGTAATCCCAAGGAGCAGTGTCAGCACACTACTATACTAGTGTAATCCCTAGGAGCAGTGTCAGCACACTACTATACTGGTATAAACCCCTAGGAGCAGTGTCAGCACACTACTATACTGGTGTAATCCCTAGGAGCAGTGTCAGCACACTACTATACTGGTGTAACCCCCTAGGAGCAGTGTCAGCACACTACTATACTGGTGTAACCCCTAGGAGCAGTGTCAGCACGATACTATACTGGTGTAACCCCTAGGAGCACTGTCAGCACACTACTATACTGGTGTAATCCCTAGGAGCAGTGTCAGCACGCTACTATACTGGTGTAACCCCTAGGAGCAGTGTCAGCACGCTACTATACTGGTGTAATCCCTAGGAGCAGTGTCAGCACGCTACTATACTGGTGTAATCCCTAGGAGCAGTGTCAGCACGCTACTATACTGGTGTAATCCCTAGACGCAGTGTCAGCACACTACTATACTGGTGTAACCCCTAGGAGCAGTGTCAGCACGCTACTATACTGGTGTAACCCCTAGGAGCAGTGTCAGCACACTACTATACTGGTGTAACCGCTAGGAGCAGTGTCAGCACGCTACTATACTGGTGTAACCCCTAGGAGCAGTGTCAGCACGCTACTATACTGGTGTAACCCCTAGGAGCAGTGTCAGCACACTACTATACTGGTGTAACCCCTAGGAGCAGTGTCAGCACACTACTATACTGGGGTAACCCCTAGGAGCAGTGTCAGCACACTACTATACTGGTGTAACCGCTAGGAGCAGTGTCAGCACACTACTATACTGGTGTAACCCCTAGGAGCAGTGTCAGCACACTACTATACTGGTGTAACCCCTAGGAGCAGTGTCAGAACGCTACTATACTGATGTAATCGCTTGGAGCAGTGTCAGCACGATACTATACTGGTGTAACCCCTAGGAGCAGTGTCAGCACACTACTATACTGGTGTAACCCCTAGGAGCAGTGTCAGCACACTACTATACTGTTGTAATCCCTAGGAGCAGTGTCAGCACACTACTATACTGGTGTAACCCCTAGGAGCAGTGTCAGCACACTACTATACTGGTGTAACCCCTAGGAGCAGTGTCAGCACACTACTATACTGGTGTAATCCCTAGGAGCAGTGTCAGCATCATACTATACTGGTGTAATCCCAAGGAGCAGTGTCAGCACACTACTATACTGGTGTAATCCCTAGGAGCAGTGTCAGCACACTACTATACTGGTGTAACCCCCTAGCAGCAGTGTGAGCACACTACTATACTGGTGTAATCCCTAGGAGCAGTGTCAGCACACTACTATACTGGTGTAACCCCCTAGGAGCAGTGTCAGCACACTACTATACTGGTGTAATCCCAAGGAGCAGTGTCAGCACACTACTATACTAGTGTAATCCCTAGGAGCAGTGTCAGCACACTACTATACTGGTGTAACCCCTAGGAGCAGTGTCAGCACACTACTATACTGGTGTAACCCCTAGGAGCAGTGTCAGCACACTACTATACTGGTGTAACCCCTAGGAGCAGTGTCAGCACACTACTATACTGGTGTAACCCCTAGGAGCAGTGTCAGCACACTACTATACTGGTGTAACCCCTAGGAGCAGTGTCAGCACACTACTATACTGGTGTAATCCCTAGGAGCAGTGTCAGCACACTACTATACTGGTGTAACCCCTAGGAGCAGTGTCAGCACGCTACTATACTGGTGTAACCCCTAGGAGCAGTGTCAGAACGCTACTATACTGATGTAATCGCTTGGAGCAGTGTCAGCACGATACTATACTGGTGTAACCCCTAGGAGCAGTGTCAGCACACTACTATACTGTTGTAATCCCTAGGAGCAGTGTCAG
The DNA here is from genome assembly GCA_027789725.1 of Dendropsophus ebraccatus. NCBI lineage: Eukaryota > Metazoa > Chordata > Amphibia > Anura > Hylidae > Dendropsophus > Dendropsophus ebraccatus. The sequence continues at coordinate 1,750,283 of JAQFWZ010000074.1, read as the reverse complement.
CACGATACTATACTGGTGTAATCCCAAGGAGCAGTGTCAGAACGCTACTATACTGGTGTAACCCCTAGGAGCAGTGTCAGCACACTACTATACTGGTGTAACCCCTAGGAGCAGTGTCAGCACACTACTATACTGGTGTAACCCCTAGGAGCAGTGTCAGCACACTACTATACTGGTGTAACCGCTAGGAGCAGTGTCAGCACACTACTATACTGGTGTAACCCCTAGGAGCAGTGTCAGAACGCTACTATACTGATGTAATCGCTTGGAGCAGTGTCAGCACGATACTATACTGGTGTAACCCCTAGGAGCAGTGTCAGCACACTACTATACTGTTGTAATCCCTAGGAGCAGTGTCAGCACGATACTATACTGGTGTAATCCCAAGGAGCAGTGTCAGAACGCTACTATACTGGTGTAACCCCTAGGAGCAGTGTCAGCACACTACTATACTGGTGTAACCCCTAGGAGCAGTGTCAGCACACTACTATACTGGTGTAATCCCTAGGAGCAGTGTCAGCATCATACTATACTGGTGTAATCCCAAGGAGCAGTGTCAGCACACTACTATACTGGTGTAATCCCTAGGAGCAGTGTCAGCACACTACTATACTGGTGTAACCCCCTAGCAGCAGTGTGAGCACACTACTATACTGGTGTAATCCCTAGGAGCAGTGTCAGCACACTACTATACTGGTGTAACCCCCTAGGAGCAGTGTCAGCACACTACTATACTGGTGTAACCCCTAGGAGCAGTGTCAGCACACTACTATACTGGTGTAACCCCTAGGAGCAGTGTCAGCACACTACTATACTGGTGTAACCCCTAGGAGCAGTGTCAGCACGATACTATACTGGTGTAATCCCAAGGAGCAGTGTCAGAACGCTACTATACTGGTGTAATCCCTAGGAGCAGTGTCAGCACACTACTATACTGGTGTAACCCCTAGGAGCAGTGTCAGCACACTACTATACTGGTGTAACCCCTAGGAGCAGTGTCAGCACACTACTATACTGGTGTAACCCCTAGGAGCAGTGTCAGCACGCTACTATACTGGTGTAACCCCTAGGAGCAGTGTCAGCACACTACTATACTGGTGTAACCCCTAGGAGCAGTGTCAGCACACTACTATACTGGTGTAACCCCTAGGAGCAGTGTCAGCACACTACTATACTGGTGTAATCCCTAGGAGCAGTGTCAGCACACTACTATACTGGTGTAACCCCCTAGGAGCAGTGTCAGCACACTACTATACTGGTGTAACCCCTAGGAGCAGTGTCAGCACGATACTATACTGGTGTAACCCCTAGGAGCAGTGTCAGCACGCTACTATACTGGTGTAACCCCTAGGAGCAGTGTCAGCATGATACTATACTGGTGTAATCCCAAGGAGCAGTGTCAGAACGCTACTATACTGGTGTAACCCCTAGGAGCACTGTCAGCACACTACTATACTGGTGTAATCCCTAGGAGCAGTGTCAGCACGCTACTATACTGGTGTAACCCCTAGGAGCAGTGTCAGCACGCTACTATACTGGTGTAATCCCTAGGAGCAGTGTCAGCACGCTACTATACTGGTGTAACCCCTAGGAGCAGTGTCAGCATCATACTATACTGGTGTAACCCCTAGACGCAGTGTCAGCACACTACTATACTGGTGTAACCCCTAGGAGCAGTGTCAGCACGCTACTATACTGGTGTAACCCCTAGGAGCAGTGTCAGCACACTACTATACTGGTGTAACCGCTAGGAGCAGTGTCAGCACACTACTATACTGGTGTAACCCCTAGGAGCAGTGTCAGCACGCTACTATACTGGTGTAACCCCTAGGAGCAGTGTCAGCACACTACTATACTGGTGTAACCCCTAGGAGCAGTGTCAGCACACTACTATACTGGTGTAACCCCTAGGAGCAGTGTCAGCACACTACTATACTGGTGTAACCCCTAGGAGCAGTGTCAGCACACTACTATACTGGTGTAACCCCTAGGAGCAGTGTCAGCACACTATTATACAGTATTCCAGATGCCGCTGATGTCATGAAGGATAAACAGAGGCCGTGGAGGTGACAAAACTTTTTCCAGTGACAAGACTCAAAGGAAAAGATTCAGTGTCCGAGTCACAAGTACGACATGCAGTGTCACAGGGGTCAGTATACCACCGGGGGGGGTTGATTATACCACGGGAGGAAAGCATTATACCCCAAGGGGGGGGGGTCATTTTACCACAAGGGGGGAAGTCATTATACCACAGGGTGGGGTCATTATACCACAAGGGGGGGTCATTTTACCACAGGGTGGGGTCATTATACCACAAGGGGGGGTCATTTTACCACAGGGTGGGGCCACTATACCACAGGGCGGGCCACTATACCACAGGGCGGGGTCACTATACCACAGGGTGGGGTCACTATACCACAGGCTGGGGTCATTATACCACAGGGTGGGGTCACTATACCACAGGGGGGGAGGTTATACCACAGGGGGGAGGTTATACCACAGGGTGGGGTCACTATACCACAGGGTGGGGTCACTATACCACAGGGCGGGGTCACTGTACCACAGGGTGGGGTCACTATACCACAGGGCGGGGTCACTATACCACAGGGTGGGGTCACTATACCACAGGCTGGGGTCATTATACCACAGGGTGGGGTCACTATACCACAGGGGGGGAGGTTATACCACAGGGGGGAGGTTATACCACAGGGTGGGGTCACTATACCACAGGGTGGGGTCACTATACCACAGGGCGGGGTCACTGTACCACAGGGTGGGGTCACTATACCACAGGGCGGGGTCACTGTACCACAGGGCGGGGTCAGTATACCACAGGGCGGGGTCACTATAGCACAGGTCGGGGTCATTATACCACAGGGCGGGGTCACTATACCACAGGGCGGGGTCATTATACCACAGGGTGGGGTCAGTATACCACAGGGCGGGGTCACTATACCACAGGGCGGGGTCATTATACCACAGGAAGGGGGGGGGGGGATATTTACCACCCTGATATAATGAGCCAGAGCGTCCGCCCGATGTACTTATTGATATACTGTAACTATACTGTACATTTCTACCACTTATTATACTATATTATATATTTTTCTGTAATTCCTGTTTTCTTCCTCCCTGTAGGTTATTATAGAGGCAGCCGGAGCTGTCAGCAGCATTCAGGACCCCCATGGACCATAGGGACCTCCAGCCTGGAGACGACTGTCCTATAAATCAGGAGGGGTCAGGGGTCACAGTTTAGCAGGAGGGCTCCGACTACTCACCTATACACGTCTTCAGGTCAATGCTCGCCATAAAGCCATCGAAGCAGAGACAGCGATACTCCCCGGGGATGTTGGTGCACTGTCCGCCATCACAGATCTCGGGGTTCTCCTCACATTCATCAATATCTGGGGGTATACAGCAATGATGGAGGTATATAGCAATAATGGTGGTATATAGCAATGATGGAGGTATACAGCAATGATAGAGGTATACGGCAATGATAGAGGTATACGGCAATGATAGAGGTATACAGCAATGATGGAGGTATATAGCAATAATAGTGGTATATAGCAATAATGGTGGTATACAGCAAAAATGGAGGTATACGGCAATAATGGAGGTATACAGCAATGATGGAGGTATACAGCAATGATAGAGGTATACGGCAATAATAGTGGTATACAGTAAAAATGGAGGTATACGGCAATAATGGAGGTATACGGCAATGATGGAGGTATACAGCAATGATGGAGGTATACGGCAATGATAGAGGTATACAGCAATGATAGAGGTATACGGCAATGATAGAGGTATATGGCAATGATAGAGGTATATGGCAATAATAGAGGGATACGGCAATGATACAGGTATACAGCAATGATAGAGGTATACAGCAATGATAGAGGTATACGGCAATGATAGAGGTATACGGCAATGATACAGGTATACAGCAATGATAGAGGTATACGGCAATGATAGAGGTATACAGCAATGATAGAGGTATACGGCAATGATACAGGTATACAGCAATGATAGAGGTATACGGCAATGATAGAGGTATACAGCAATGATAGAGGTATACGGCAATGATACAGGTATACAGCAATGATAGAGGTATACGGCAATGATAGAGGTATACAGCAATGATAGAGGTATACGGCAATGATACAGGTATACAGGTTTAGATCTTAAATTTTAACTTTGTTTTTAAATCCACTGTGACGCCCACCTTCCCACACGTCACCAGAACAGGTGGATATAACTGTGACGTAGGGTAAGAGGTGGAGACTGACGAAGCGAATATCGTGAAACAGCTGTCCTGAAGGTGCACGGCGTCCTCGCCGCCTGCTAATCATGTTATTAGAAGATCACCAATAACGACTATTTGCATCGAATGGTGAGTGCCCTTATATCTTCTTACTAGTGTATTCAGCAATGGTAGAGGTATACAGCAATGATACAGGTACATACCTCCCAACTTTTGCAAAGAGCAAAGAGGGACATGTGCGCCGCGGTCCCCATAGCCACACCCCCATAGCGGGCCTCCATAGCCACGCCCCCATAGCAACCCTCCATAGCCACGCCCCCATAGCAACCCTCCATAGCCACTCCCCTACAGTCACCACATGCTGCTGACGGAATAGTGCCCTATACAGTATCCAATCCCCCATTATAGTGCCCCACATAGTATCCAATCCCCCATTATAGTGCCCCACATAGTAGCCAATGCCCCCATATAGTGCCCCACATAGTAGCCAATGCCCCCATATAGTACCCCACATAGTAGCCAATGCCCCATATAGTGCCCCACATAGTAGCCTATGCCCCCATATAGTGCCCCACATAGTAGCCAATGCCCCATATAGTGCCCCACATAGTAGCCAATGCCCCCATATAGTGCCCCACATAGTAGCCAATGCCCCCATATAGTACCCCACATAGTAGCCAATGCCCCCATATAGTGCCCCACATAGTAGCCAATCCCCATATAGTACCCCACATAGTAGCCAATCCCCCCATATAGTGCCCACATAGTAGCCAATCCCCATATAGTGCCCCACATAGTAGCCAATCCCCATATAGTGCGCCACATAGTAGCCAATGCCCCCATATAGTGCCCCACATATTATCCAATCCCCCATATAGTGCTCCACATAGTAGCCAATCCCCCATATATGCCCACATAGTAGCCAATCCCCCCATATAGTGCTCCACATAGTAGCCAATCCCCCCATATATGCCCCACATAGTATCCAATCCCTCATATAGTAACCAATCCCCATATAGTGCCCCACATAGTAGCCAATCCCCATATAGTGCCCCACATAGTAGCCAATCCCTCCATATATGCCCCACATAGTAGCCAAACCCCCATAGAGTGCCCACATAGTAGCCAATGCCCCCATATATGCCCCAAATAGTAGCCAATCCCCCATATATGCCCCACATAGTAGCCAATCCACCATATATGCCCCACATAGTAGCCAATCCTCCATATATGCCCCACATAGTAGCCAATCCCCCATATATGCCCCACATAGTAGCCAATGCCCCCATATATGCCCCACATTGTAGCCAATCCCCATATAGTGCCCCACATAGTAGCCAATGCCCCCATATAGTGCCCCACATAGTAGCCAATCCCCCATATATTCCCCACATAGTAGCCAATGCCCCCATATATGCCCCACATAGTAGCCAATCCCCCATATAGTACCCCACATATTATCCAATCCCCCCATATAGTAGCCAATCCCCCATATATGCCCCACATAGTAGCCAATGCCCCCATATATGCCCCACATAGTAGCCAATCCCCCATATAGTGCCCCACATAGTAGCCAATCCCCCATATAGTGCCCCACATAGTAGCCAATCCCCCATATAGTGCCCCACATAGTAGCCAATACCCCATATAGTGCCCCACATAGTATCCAATCCCACACATAGTGCCCCACATAGTAGCCAATCCCCATATAGTGCCCCACATAGTATCCAATCCCACACATAGTGCCCCACATAGTAGCCAATCCCCATATAGTGCCCCACATAGTAGCCAATCCCCCATATAGTGCCCCACATAGTAGCCAATCCCCCATATAGTGCCCCACATAGTATCCAATCCCCCATATAGTGCCCCACATAGTAGCCAATACCCCATAGGTAGATGCTAGAATGTATCCTCTCCTTTGAGGTGTGATGTCACCAGGAGGGGCGGGGCCTCGACCGGAAGTAGGAAGTAGTGAGCTGCTGCACCATTCACTGTGCAGAAACAGAGTGAAGGAAGCTGCAATATCCATAGTAGCATGGAGGGGTATACAGGGGGAGAGGACTGGTGTGTGGGGGGTCTGTATACAGGGGGAGAGGACTGGTGTGTGTGGGGTCTGTATACAGGGGGAGAGGACTGGTGTGTGAGGTCTGTATACAGGGGGAGAGGACTGGTGTGTGGGGTCTGTATACAGGGGGAGAGGACTGGTGTGTGTAGTCTGTATACAGGGGGAGAGGACTGGTGTGTGGGGTCTGTATACAGGGGGAGAGGACTGGTGTGTGTGGGGTCTGTATACAGGGGGAGAGGACTGGTGTGGGGGGTCTGTATACAGGGGGAGAGGACTGGTGTGTAGGGTCTATATACAGGGGGAGAGGACTGGTGTGTAGGGTCTATATACAGGGGGAGAGGACTGGTGTGTGGGGTCTGTATACAGGGGAGAGGACTGGTGTGTGGGGTCTGTATACAGGGGAGAGGACTGGTGTGTGTGGGGTCTGTATACAGGGGGAGAGGACTGGTGTGTGAGGTCTGTATACAGGGGGAGAGGACTGGTGTGTGTGGGGTCTGTATACAGGGGGAGAGGACTGGTGTGTGAGGTCTGTATACAGGGGGAGAGGACTGGTGTGTGTGGGGTCTGTATACAGGGGGAGAGGACTGGTGTGTGAGGTCTGTATACAGGGGGAGAGGACTGGTGTGTGGGGTCTGTATACAGGGGAGAGGACTGGTGTGTGGGGTCTGTATACATGGGAGAGGACTGGTGTGTGGGGTCTGTATACAGGGGAGAGGACTGGTGTGTGGGGTCTGTATACAGGGGGAGAGGACTGGTGTGTGTAGTCTGTATACAGGGGGAGAGGACTGGTGTGTGTGGTCTGTATACAGGGGGAGAGGACTGGTGTGTGTGTGGTCTGTATACAGGGGGAGAGGACTGGTGTGTGGGGTCTGTATACAGGGGGAGAGGACTGGTGTGTGGGGATCTATATACAGGGGGAAAGGACTGGTGTGTGGGGATCTATATACGGGGGAGAGGACTGGTGTGTGGGGTCTGTATACAGGGGAGAGGACTGGTGTGGGGTCTATACAGGGGAGAGGACTAGTGTGTTGGGTCTGTATACAGGGGGAGAGGACTGGTGTGTGGGGTCTGTATACAGGGGTAGAGGACTGGTGTGTGTGTGGTCTGTATACAGGGGGAGAGGACTGGTGTGTGGGGTCTGTATACAGGGGAGAGGACTGGTGTGTGTGGTCTCTGTATACAGGGGGAGAGGACTGGTGTATGGTCTGTATACAGGGGGAGAGGACTGGTGTGTGTGTGGTCTGTATACAGGGGGAGAGGACTGGTGTGTGGGGGGTCTATATACAGGGGGAAAGGACTGGTGTGTGGGGTCTGTATACAGGGGAGAGGACTGGTGTGGGGGGGGTCTGTATACAGGGGGAGAGGACTGGTGTATGGTCTGTATACAGGGGGAGAGGACTGGTGTGTGGGGTCTGTATACAGGGGGAGAGGACTGGTGTGGGGTCTGTATATAGGGGGAGAGGACTGGTGTGTGGGTTCTATATACAGGGGAGAGGACTGGTGTGTGGGGGGTCTATATACAGGGGGAGAGGACTGGTGTGTGTGGTCTGTATACAGGGGGAGAGGATTGGTGTGTGGGGTCTGTATACAGGGGGAGAGGACTGGTGTGTGGGGTCTGTATACAGGGGGAGAGGACTGGTGTGTGGGGTCTGTATACAGGGGGGGAGCACTGGTGTGGGGGGTCTGTATACAGGGGGAGAGGACTGGTGTGGGGGGTCTGTATACAGGGGGAGAGGACTGGTGTGTGGGGTCTGTATACAGGGGGAGAGGACTGGTGTGTGAGGTCTGTATACAGGGGGAGAGGACTGGTGTGGGGGGGGTCTGTATACAGGGGGAGAGGACTGGTGTGTGAGGTCTGTATACAGGGGGAGAGGACTGGTGTGGGGGGGGTCTGTATACAGGGGGAGAGGACTGGTGTGGGGGGGGTCTGTATACAGGGGGAGAGGACTGGTGTGGGGGGGTCTGTATACAGGGGGAGAGGAGTGGTGTGGGGGGTCTGTATATAGGGGGAGAGGACTGGTGTGGGGGGTCTGTATACAGGGGGAGAGGACTGGTGTGGGGGGTCTGTATACAGGGGGAGAGGACTGGTGTGTGTGGGGTCTGTATACAGGGGGAGAGGACTGGTGTGTGGGGACTGTATACAGGGGAGAGGACTGGTGTGTGGGGTCTGTATACAGGGGAGAGGACTGGTGTGTGGGGTCTGTATACAGGGGAGAGGACTGGTGTGTGTGTGTGGGGTCTGTATACAGGGGAGAGGACTGGTGTGTGGGGTCTGTATACAGGGGGAGAGGACTAGTGTGTGGAGTCTGTATACAGGGGAGAGGACCGGTGTGTGGAGTCTGTATACAGGGGGAGAGGACTGGTATGTGGGGTCTGTATACAGGGGGAGAGGACTGGTGTGTGGGGTCTGTATACAGGGGAGAGGACTGGTGTGTGTGGGGTCTGTATACAAGGGGAGAGGACTGGTGTGTGTGGGGTCTGTATACAGGGGAGAGGACTGGTGTGTGTGGGGTCTGTATACAGGGGAGAGGACTGGTATGTGGGGTCTGTATACAGGGGGAGAGGACTGGTGTGTGGGGTCTGTATACAGGGGGAGAGGACTGGTACATGGGGTCTGTATACAGGGGGAGAGGACTGGTGTGTGTGGTCTGTATACAGGGGGAGAGGACTGGTGTGTGGGGTCTGTATACAGGGGGAGAGGACTGGTGTGTGGGGTCTGTATACAGGGGGAGAGGACAGGTGTGTGGGGTCTACATACAGTGGGAGAGGACTGGTGTGTGGGGTCTGTATATAGGGGAGAGTACAGGCGTGTGTGTGGGGTCTGTATACAGGGGGAGAGGACTGGTGTGGGGGGGGGGGTCTGTATACAGGGGGAGAAGACTGGTATGTGGGGTTTGTATACAGGGGAGAGGACTGGTATGTGGGGTCTGTATACAGGGGGAGAGAACCCCTGTACACAGACACCCCACACTGGTCCCCTCTCCCCCTGTATACAGACCCCACACACTAGTCCTCTCCCCCTGTATACAGACCCCCCCACACACACACCAGTCCTCTCCCCCTGTATACAGACTCACACCAGTCCTCTCCCCCGTATACAGACCCCCCCACACACACCAGTCCTCTTTCCTGTATACAGACCCCACACACACCAGTCCTCTCCCCTGTATACAGACCCCACACACACCAGTCCTCTCCCCCTGTATACAGACCCCACACACCAGTCCTCTCCCCCTGTATACAGACCCCACACACCAGTCCTCTCACCCTGTATACAGACCCCCCCCCCCACACCAGTCCTCTCACCCTGTATACACCCCCCCCCACACACACCAGTCCTCTCCCCTGTATACAGACCCCCCCACACCAGTCCTCTCCCCTGTATACAGACCCCACACACACCAGTCCTCTCCCCTGTATAAAGACCCCCCACACACCAGTCCTCTCCCCTGTATACAGACCCCACACACCAGTCCTCTCCCCTGTATACAGACCACACACACCAGTCCTCTCCCCCTGTATACAGACCCCACACCAGTCCTCTTCCCTGTATACAGCCCGCCCCCCACTCCAGTCCTCTCCCCCTGTATACAGACCCCACACACCAGTCCTCTCCCCTGTATACAGACCCCACACACCAGTCCTCTCACCCTGTATACACCCCCCCCCACACACACCAGTCCTCTCCCCTGTATACAGACCCCCCCACACCAGTCCTCTCCCCTGTATACAGACCCCACACACACCAGTCCTCTCCCCTGTATAAAGACCCCCCACACACCAGTCCTCTCCCCTGTATACAGACCCCACACACCAGTCCTCTCCCCTGTATACAGACCACACACACCAGTCCTCTCCCCCTGTATACAAGACCCTACACACCAGTCCTCTTCCCTGTATACAGCCCGCCCCCCACTCCAGTCCTCTCCCCCTGTATACAGACCCTACACACCAGTCCTCTCCCCTGTATACAGACCCCACACACCAGTCCTCTTCCCTGTATAAAGACCCCACACACACCAGTCCTCTTCCCTGTATAAAGACCCCACACACACCAGTCCTCTCCCCCTCTATAAAGACCCCCCACACACACCAGTCCTCTCCCCCTGTATACAGACCCCACACACACACCAGTCCTCTCCCCCTGTATACACCCCCCACACACACCGGTCCTCTCCCCCTGTATACAGACCCCACACACCAGTCCTTTCCCCCTGTATACAGACCCCACACACACCAGTCCTTTCCCCCTGTATACAGACCCCACACACACCAGTCCTCTCCCCTGTATACAGACCCCACACACACCAGTCCTCTCCCCTGTATACAGACCCCACACACACCAGTCCTCTCCCCTTGTATACAGACCCCACACACCAGTCCTCTCCCCCTGTATACAGACTACACACACCAGTCCTCTCCCCTGTATACAGACCCCCACACACCAGTCCTCTCCCCTGTATACAGACCCCCACACACCAGTCCTCTCCCCCTGTATACAGACCCCACACACCAGTCCTCTCCCCTGTATACAGGCCCCACACACGCCAGTCTTCTCCCCTGTATACAGACCCCCACACACACCAGTCCTCTCCTCCTGTATACAGACCCCCACACACCAGTCCTCTCCCCCTGTATACAGACCCCACACACCAGTCCTCTCCCCTGTATACAGACCCCACACACCAGTCCTCTCCCCTGTATACAGACCACACACACCAGTCCTCTCCCCTGTATACAGACACCACACACACCAGTCCTCTCCCCCTGTATACAGACCCCACACACCAGTCCTCTCCCCTGTATACAGACCCCACACACCAGTCCTGTCCCCCTGTATACAGACCACACACACCAGTCTTCTCCCCCTGTAGACAGACCACACACACCAGTCCTCTCCCCCTGTATACAGACCCCACACACACCAGTCCTCTCCCCTGTATACAGACCCCACACACACCAGTCCTCTCCCCTGTATACAGACCCCACACACACCAGTCCTCTCCCCTGTATACAGACCCCACACACCAGTCCTGTTCCTTGTACAGACAATGGTGTATTACACCAAAGGTTTCCTGGCCGTTACGTCTGATAATCATTTGGTGTAATAATCCACGTTATCAGCTGATTGTGGTCTTCAAACTGGTCGAGTAATCCAGATCACGATAGTGCTGCTGTCTACAATGGGCAGCTTGAACAATCTAAGGATTTTTTGGGCTGCCCCTCCCGCAGCTGCCCGCAGTTCCCCCAGTCACTGTCTGTGTGTGTAATAACACAGAAAATGTGCAGGGAACAAAGGGGAAGAAAGCACTGACCTAAAACATCGCCGCTCGTTTTCACCTCTTAATCATGCTGTGTAATATGACCCGCTCAGGGAGAAGCTCAGAAGAGAGGATACGCTCAGAGGAGAGGATACATACTAGACTGTATACCCTGCAGTTAGAAAAGAGAACATTCTAGACCAGAGATGTCAAACTCAGGCCCTCCAGCAGTTGCAGAACTACAATTCCCACCATGTCTGGACAAGTAAGGCATGATGGGAAATGTAGTCTGTAACAGCCGAGGGATGAAGTCTGACACCTGTGGTCTAGACCTTTCAAAACTGCACTTGCTAGAATGTATGCCCTCTCAGAGGAGAGGATACACCTAGTGGAGATTCCCTCTCAGAGGAGAGGGTACACCTGGTGGAGATGCCCTCTCAGAGGAGAGGATACACTCCAGACATTTCAGTACTAAACATTCTAGAATGTATGCCCTCTCAGAGGAGAGGATACTCGATGGACTTTACATTACTAGGCTATGTTCACACATAAAACACAGCACTCGGTTTTGGTCGAAGAAAGAATGACCGAAATACTATGTGTGAACATAGCCCTAAACATGCTAGGATGCATACCCTGCAGTGAGAAACTCAGAGGAGAGGATACATTCTAGACACTTCAGTACTGAACATGCTAGAATGTATCCTCTCCTCTGAGTGTATCCTCTTTTCTGAGTTTCTCACTGCAGGGGATACATTTAGCATGTTCAGTACTGAAATGCCTAGAATGTATCCTCTCCTCTGACTATATCCTCTCCTTTGAGTTTCTCACTGCAGGGGATACATTCTAGCATCTTCAGTACTGAAATGGCTAGAATGTATCCTCTCCTCTGAGTATATCCTCTCCTCTGAGTTTCTCACTGTAGGGGATACATTCTAGCATTTTCACTACTGAACATGCTAGAATGTATCCTCTCCTTTGAGGCTCTCACTGTAGGGGAAACATTCTAGCATGTTCAGTACTAAAATGGCTAGAATGTATCCTCTCCTCTGAGTATATCCTCTCCTTTGAGGCTCTCACTGTAGGGGATACATTCTAGCATCTTCAGTACTGAAATGGCTAGAATGTATCCTCTTCTCTGAGTATATCCTCTCCTCTGAGTTTCTCACTGTAGGGGATACATTCTAGCATCTTCACTACTGAACATGCTAGAATGTATCCTCTCCTTTGAGGCTCTCACTGTAGGGGAAACATTCTAGCATCTTCAGTACTGAAATGGCTAGAATGTATCCTCTTCTCTGAGTGTCTCACTATAGGGGATTCATTATAGTGCCTAGAATGTATCCTCTCCTCTGAGAGGGTATATATTTTAGACATTTCAATACTAAACATGATAGAATGTATCCCCTGCAGAAACTCAAAGGAGAGGATATATTCAGAGGAGAGGATACATTCTAGCCATTTCAGTACTGAAGATGCTAGAATGTATCCCCTACAGTGAGACACTCAGAGGAGAGGATACACTCAGAGGAGAGGATACATTCTAGCCATTTCAGTACTGAAGATGCTAGAATGTATCCCCTACAGTGAGAGCCTCAAAGGAGAGGATACATTCTAGCATTTTCACTACTGAAGATGCTAGAATGTATCCCCTACAGTGAGAAACTCAAAGGAGAGGATACATTCTAGGCTCTACCGTCCCAGCAGCTCCTCTCCCGGCAGAGCGCGCACTCCCGTCATCCTCCGGGGCGGGCAGCGGGGTATACAGACACTGACTGTGCCGGAAGTGATTAATGACAGAGGCTGCAGGTCACTTCCGGTACAGTCAGTGTCTGTATACCCCGCTGCCCGCCCCGGAGGATGACGAGAGTGCGCGCTCTGCCGGGAGAGGAGCTGCAGGGGCCGGCGGACAGGTGAGTTACTGGTTTATTGTTTTTTTCTGTGGGGCCACATATATTGCGGGGCACTGGGGGCCGTTCCGGGACCGCGGGACAGAACCCCGAAAACGGGACTGTCCCGCGAAATCCGGGACGGTTGGGAGGTATGCAGGTATACAGCAATGATAGAGGTATACAGGAATGATAGAGGTATACAGGAATGATAGAGGTATACAGCAATGATAGAGGTATACAGCAATGATGGAGGTATACAGCAATGATGGAGGTATACAGGAATGATAGAGGTATACAGGAATGATAGAGGTATACAGCAATGATAGAGGTATACAGCAATGATGGAGGTATACAGCAATGATGGAGGTATACAGGAATGATGGAGGTATACGGCAATGCTGGAGGTATACGGCAATGATAGAGGGATACAGCAATGATAGAGGGATACGGCAATGATAGAGGTATACGGCAATGGTAGAGGTATACAGCAATGATAGAGGGATACGGCAATGGTAGAGGGATACGGCAATGATAGAGGTATACGGCAATGGTAGAGGTATACGGCAATGGTAGAGGTATACGGCAATGATATAGTTATACGGCAATGATAGAGGTATACGGCAATGATAGAGGTATACGGCAATGATAGAGGGATACGGCAATGATAGAGGTATACGGCAATGATAGAGGTATACGGCAATGATAGAGGTATACGGCAATGATAGAGGTATACGGCAATGATAGAGGGATACGGCAATGATAGAGGTATACGGCAATGGTAGAGGTATACGGCAATGATAGAGGTATACGGCAATGATAGAGGTATACGGCAATGATGGAGGTATACGGCAATGATATAGTTATACGGCAATGATAGAGGGATACGGCAATGATAGAGGTATACGGCAATGATAGAGGTATACGGCAATGATAGAGGTATACGGCAATGATAGAGGGATACGGCAATGATAGAGGTATACGGCAATGATAGAGGTATACGGCAATGATAGAGGTATACGGCAATGATGGAGGGATACGGCAATGCTGGGCTGTATATATGTATAATGGTATGCTGGGGTATATATAATGGTATGCTGGGGTATATACTGTATATAATGGTATGCTGGGCAGTATATATATATATATATATATAATGATATGCTGGGCTGTATATATGTATAATGGTATGCTGGGGTATATATATAATGGTATGCTGGGGTATATATATATAATGGTATGCTGGGCAGTATATATATAATGATATGCTGGGCTGTATATATGTATAATGGTATGCTGGGGTATATATATAATGGTATGCTGGGTTGTATATATGTATATTGGTATGCTGGGGTATATATATAATGGTATGCTGGGGTATATACTGTATATAATGGTATGCTGGGCAGTATATATATATATATATATATATATATATATATAAAATGATATGCTGGGCTGTATATATGTATAATGGTATGCTGGGGTATATATATAATGGTATGCTGGGGTGTATATATAATGGTAAGCTGGGGTATATATAATGGTATGCTGGGCTGTATATATGTATAATGGTATGCTAGGCTGTATATATATATATATATATATATTGGTATGCTGGGCAGTATATATATATATATATATATATATATATAATGATATACTGGTCTGTATATATGTATAATGATATGCTGGGGTATATATATATATATATATAATGGTACGCTGGGCCCACTAGGAGGCGCCCCTTGGCAATGGTCTTCCTTCTCTGCAGAGAGGGATATCTGGCTATTCCCGTGTTTTGAGACTCGTAACTGAGGCTCCACGGACCCCTGTTTTGCATATTCAAATTTCGTATGGGACAATCAATGGAGACTCGTAAATGAGTACTCCAATGGATTGTTTCGCTGTTCTCCGAGTTCAGTGATTGTTGTGTTTTGTTTGTATATATATGTGTATATATATATATATATATATATATATGTGTATATATATATATATATATATATATATATATATATATATATATATATATATATTGGTATGTTGGTATGCTGGGCTGTATAATGATATGCTGGGGTGTATATATATATATATATATATATATATATAATGTTTTGCTGGGCTGTATGTATATATATATATATATATATATATATATATATATAATTGGTACGCTGGGCTGTCTATATATATATATATATATATATATATATATATATATATATATATAATGGTATGCTGGGCTAAATATATATATATATATATATATAAATAAAGGTATGCTGGGCTGTATACACTCACCAGCCACTTTATTAGGTACACCTGTCCAACTGCACATTACCACTTAATTTCTAATCAGCCAATCACATGGCGGCAACTCAGTGCATTTAGGCATGTAGACATGGTCAAGACAATCTCCTGCAGTTCAAACCGAGCATCAGTATGGGGAAGAAAGGTGATTTGAGGCCTTTGAACGTGGCATGGTTGTTGGTGCCAGAAGGGCTGGTCTGAGTATTTCAGAAACTGCTGATCTACTGGGACTTTCATGCACAACCATCTCTAGGGTTTACAGAGAATGGTCCGAAAAAGAAAAACCATCCAGTGAGCGGCAGTTCTGTGGGCGGAAATGCCTTGTTGATGCCAGAGGTCAGAGGAGAATGGGCAGACTGGTTCCAGCTGATAGAAAGGCAACAGTGACTCAAATAGCCAACCGTTACAGCCAAGGTAGGCCGAAGAGCATCTCGGAACGCACAGTACGGCCAACTCTGAGGCAGATGGGCTACAGCAGCAGAAGACCACACCGGGGGCCACTCCGCTCAGCTAAGAACAGGAAACTGAGGCTACAATTTGCACAAGCTCATCGAAATTGGACAGTAGAAGATTGGAAAAACGTTGCCTGGTCTGATGAGTCTCGATTTCTGCTGCGACATTCGGATGGTAGGGTCAGAATTTGGCGTCACCAACATGAAAGCATGGATCCATCCTGCCTTGTATCAACGGTTCAGGCTGGTGGTGGTGTCATGGTGTGGGGAATATTTTCTTGGCACTCTTTGGGCCCCTTGGTACCAATTGAGCATGGTTACAACGCCACAGCCTACCTGAGTATTGTTGCTGACCATGTCCATCCCTTTATGACCACAATGGACCCAACATCTGATGGCGACTTTCAGCAGGATAATGCGCCATGTCATAAAGCTAGAATCATCTCAGACTGGTTTCTTGTACATGACAATGAGGTCACTGTACTCCAATGGCCTCCACAGTCACCAGATCTCAATCCAATAGAGCATCTTTGGGATGTGGTGGAACGGGAGATTGGCATCATGGATGTGCAGCCGACAAATCTGCGGCAACTGTGTGATGTCATCATGTCACTATGGACCAAAATCTCTGAGGAAGCTTCCAGCACCTTGTTGTATCTATGCCACCAAGAATTGAGGCAGTTCTGAAGGCAAAAGGGGGTCCGACCCGTTACTAGCATGGTGTACCTAATAAAGTGGCCGCTGAGTGTATATGTATAATGGTATGCTGGGCTGTATATATATATAATGGTATGCTGGGCTGTATATATATATAATGGTATGCTGGGCTGTATATATATATAATGGTATGTTGGGCTGTATATATATATATAATGGTATGTAGGGCTGTATATATATATATAATGGTATGCTGGGGTGTATATATATAATGGTATGCTGGGGTGTATATATATAATGGTATGCTGGGCTGTATATATATAATGGTATGTTGGGCTGTATATATATATATAATGGTATGCTGGGGTGTATATATATAATGGTATGCTGGGCTGTATATATATATAATGGTATGCTGGGCTGTATATATATATAATGGTATGCTGGGCTGTATATATATATATAATGGTATGTAGGGCTGTATATATATATATATAATGGTATGCTGGGGTGTATATATATAATGGTATGCTGGGGTGTATATATATAATGGTATGCTGGGCTGTATATATATAATGGTATGTTGGGCTGTATATATATATATAATGGTATGCTGGGGTGTATATATATAATGGTATGCTGGGCTGTATATATATAATGGTATGTTGGGCTGTATATATATATATAATGGTATGCTGGGCTGTATATATAACCAGTAGGAAGAGGAGATTGTGATCCCGCTGTATAGAGCTCTGGTGACATCACATCTGGATACTGTGTCCTGTTCTGGAGACCTCATCTAACAAAGGACATTGATAAAATAGAACGGGTCCAAAGACGGCAACAAAAATGGTGGAGGGTGTGAGGGATAAACCATATCAGGAAAGACTGAAGGATTTGTATCTGTATAGTCTGGGGGAAGAAGGGAAAGGGGGACATGATGGAAACCTTTATATATGTTACAGGAGGAAGAAGGGAAAGGGGGGACATGATGGAAACCTTTATATATGTTACAGGGGGAAGAAGGGAAAGGGGGGACATGATGGAAACCTTTATATATGTTACAGGAGGAAGAAGGGAAAGGGAGGACATGATGGAAACCTTTATATATGTTACAGGGGGAAGAAGGGAAAGGGAGGACATGATGGAAACCTTTATATATGTTACAGGAGGAAGAAGGGAAAGGGAGGACATGATGGAAACCTTTATATATGTTACAGGGGGAAGAAGGGAAAGGGGGGACATGATGGAAACCTTTATATATGTTACAGGTGGAAGAAGGGAAAGGGAGGACATGATGGAAACCTTTATATATGTTACAGGGGGAAGAAGGGAAAGGGGGGACATGATGGAAACCTTTATATATGTTACAGGGGGAAGAAGGGAAAGGGGGGACATGATGGAAACCTTTATATATGTTACAGGAGGAAGAAGGGAAAGGGAGGACATGATGGAAACCTTTATATATGTTACAGGGGGAAGAAGGGAAAGGGAGGACATGATGGAAACCTTTATATATGTTACAGGAGGAAGAAGGGAAAGGGAGGACATGATGGAAACCTTTATATATGTTACAGGGGGAAGAAGGGAAAGGGGGGACATGATGGAAACCTTTATATATGTTACAGGAGGAAGAAGGGAAAGGGAGGACATGATGGAAACCTTTATATATGTTACAGGGGGAAGAAGGGAAAGGGAGGACATGATGGAAACCTTTATATATGTTACAGGAGAAAGAAGGGAAAGGGGAGACATGATGGAAACCTTTATATATGTTACAGGAGGAAGAAGGGAAAGGGAGGACATGATGGAAACCTTTATATATGTTACAGGAGGAAGAAGGGAAAGGAGGGACATGATGGAAACCTTTATATATGTTACAGGAGGAAGAAGGGAAAGGGAGGACATGATGGAAACCTTTATATATGTTACAGGAGGAAGAAGAGAAAGGAGGACATGATGGAAACCTTTATATATGTTACAGGAGGAAGAAGGGAAAGGGGGGACATGATGGAAACCTTTATATATGTTACAGGAGGAAGAAGGGAAAGGGAGGACATGATGGAAACCTTTATATATGTTACAGGAGGAAGAAGGGAAAGGGGGGACATGATGGAAACCTTTATATATGTTACAGGGGGAAGAAGGGAAAGGGGGGACATGATGGAAACCTTTATATATGTTACAGGGGGAAGAAGGGAAAGGGGGGACATGATGAAAACCTTTATATATGTTACAGGAGGAAGAAGGGAAAGGGGGGACATGATGAAAACCTTTATATATGTTACAGGAGGAAGAAGGGAAAGGGGAGACATGATGGAAACCTTTATATATGTTACAGGAGGAAGAAGGGAAAGGGGAGACATGATGGAAACCTTTATATATGTTACAGGAGGAAGAAGGGAAAGGGAGGACATGATGGAAACCTTTATATATGTTACAGGGGGAAGAAGGGAAAGGGAGGACATGATGGAAACCTTTATATATGTTACAGGAGGAAGAAGGGAAAGGGAGGACATGATGGAAACCTTTATATATGTTACAGGGGGAAGAAGAGAAAGGGGGGACATGATGGAAACCTTTATATATGTTACAGGGGGAAGAAGGGAAAGGGAGGACATGATGGAAACCTTTATATATGTTACAGGGGGAAGAAGGGAAAGGGGGGACATGATGGAAACCTTTATATATGTTACAGGGGGAAGAAGGGAAAGGGGGGACATGATGGAAACCTTTATATATGTTACAGGAGGAAGAAGGGAAAGGGAGGACATGATGGAAACCTTTATATATGTTACAGGGGGAAGAAGGGAAAGGGAGGACATGATGGAAACCTTTATATATGTTACAGGAGGAAGAAGGGAAAGGGAGGACATGATGGAAACCTTTATATATGTTACAGGGGGAAGAAGGGAAAGGGGGGACATGATGGAAACCTTTATATATGTTACAGGAGGAAGAAGGGAAAGGGAGGACATGATGGAAACCTTTATATATGTTACAGGGGGAAGAAGGGAAAGGGAGGACATGATGGAAACCTTTATATATGTTACAGGAGGAAGAAGGGAAAGGGAGGACATGATGGAAACATTTATATATGTTACAGGAGGAAGAAGGGAAAGGGGGGACATGATGGAAACCTTTATATATGTTACAGGAGGAAGAAGAGAAAGGAGGACATGATGGAAACCTTTATATATGTTACAGGGGGAAGAAGGGAAAGGAAGGACATGATGGAAACCTTTATATATGTTACAGGAGGAAGAAGGGAAAGGGGGGACATGATGGAAACCTTTATATATGTTACAGGAGGAAGAAGGGAAAGGAGGACATGATGGAAACCTTTATATATGTTACAGGAGGAAGAAGGGAAAGGGGAGGACATGATGGAAATTTTTATATATGTTACAGGAGGAAGAAGGGAAAGGAATGACATGATGGAAACCTTTATATATGTTAAGGGACTAAATAAGGTTCAGGAGGGAAATGTTTTTAGTAAAAAACTGAGCTCAAGAACAAGAGGACACAGTGAGAGGTTATCTGGGGGAAAGATCAGAAGCAATGTGAGAAAATATTATTTTACTGAAGGAGTAGTAGATACCTGGAACAAACTTCCAGCAGAGGTGGTTGGTAAATCTACAATAACAGAATGTAAACACGCCTGGGATAGACATACATCTATCCTAAGATAATAAGAGAGAAAATACTAAAAGGGCCGACTAGATGGACCCAGTGGTTTTATATCAGTGTATATGTATGTATGAGATCCCTCCTTATATCAGTGTATATGTATGTATGAGATCCCTCCTTATATCAGTGTATATGTATGTATGAGATCTCTCCTTATATCAGTGTATATGTATGTATGAGATCCCTCCTTATATCAGTGTATATGTATGTATGAGATCTCTCCTTATATCAGTGTATATGTATGTATGAGATCCCTCCTTATATCAGTGTATATGTATGTATGAGATCTCTCCTTATATCAGTGTATATGTATGTACAGGGGCGTAACTAGAAATGGCTGGGCCCCATAGCAAACTTTTGATTGGGCCCCCCCCCCCCACGACTGACCACTAAACGTCAAGTGAAGTGATGACTACATAACTGCTCTGGTCAGGAGTTCTTGCAGTTAAAGGGACATTTGCAAAACCAGAAGACCAGCAGGGCCACCCGATGCTGCAACTGATGACGGCTCAGGGGGCCCAGTGTATTGCAGGAGCAGGCCATGGGGCCCCCTGATGTGGCGGGCCCCATAGCAGCCGCTATGGCTGCTATAGTGGTAGTTACGCCCCCTGTAATGTATAGAATATATCAGGTCCCTCTGTATGTAATGTATATAGAATATATCAGGTCACTCTGTATGTAATGTATATAGAATATATCAGGTCCCTCTGTATGTAATGTATATAGAATATATCAGGTCACTCTGTATGTAATGTATAGAATATATCAGGTCACTCTGTATGTAATGTATATAGAATATATCAGGTCCCTCTGTATGTAATGTATAGAATATATCAGGTCCCTCTGTATGTAATGTATATAGAATATATCAGGTCACTCTGTATGTAATGTATAGAATATATCAGGTCACTCTGTATGTAATGTATAGAATATATCAGGTCGCTCTGTATGTAATGTATATAGAATATATTAGGTCACTCTGTATGTAATGTATAGAATATATCAGGTCCCTCTGTATGTAATGTATATAGAATATATCAGGTCACTCTGTATATAATGTATATAGAATATATCAGGTCCCTCTGTATGTAATGTATAGAATATATCAGGTCACTCTGTATGTAATGTATATAGAATATATCAGGTCACTCTGTATGTAATGTATATAGAATATATCAGGTCACTCTGTATGTAATGTATATAGAATATATCAGGTCACTCTGTATGTAATGTATAGAATATATCAGGTCCCTCTGTATGTAATGTATAGAATATATCAGGTCCCTCTGTATGTAATGTATATAGAATATATCAGGTCACTCTGTATGTAATGTATAGAATATATCAGGTCACTCTGTATGTAATGTCTATAGAATATATCAGGTCCCTCTGTATGTAATGTATAGAATATATCAGGTCACTCTGTATGTAATGTATATAGAATATATCAGGTCACTGTATGTAATGTATATAGAATATATCAGGTCACTCTGTATGTAATGTATAGAATATATCAGGTCACTCTGTATGTAATGTATAGAATATATCAGGTCACTCTGTATGTAATGTATAGAATATATCAGGTCACTCTGTATGTAATGTATAGAATATATCAGGTCCCTCTGTATGTAATGTATAGAATATATCAGGTCACTCTGTATGTAATGTATATAGAATATATCAGGTCACTCTGTATGTAATGTATAGAATATATCAGGTCCCTCTGTATGTAATGTATATAGAATATATCAGGTCACTCTGTATGTAATGTATATAGAATATATCAGGTCCCTCTGTATGTAATGTATAGAATATATCAGGTCACTCTGTATGTAATGTATATAGAATATATCAGATCACTCTGTATGTAATGTATAGAATATATCAGGTCCCTCTGTATGTAATGTATATAGAATATATCAGATCACTCTGTATGTAATGTATAGAATATATCAGGTCCCTCTGTATGTAATGTATAGAATATATCAGGTCACTCTGTATGTAATGTATATAGAATATATCAGGTCACTCTGTATGTAATGTATAGAATATATCAGGTCACTCTGTATGTAATGTATATAGAATATATCAGGTCACTCTGTATGTAATGTATATAGAATATATCAGGTCACTCTGTATGTAATGTATATAGAATATATCAGGTCACTCTGTATGTAATGTATAGAATATATCAGGTCCCTCTGTATGTAATATATAGAATATATCAGGTCACTCTGTATGTAGTGTATATAGAATATATCAGGTCACTCTGTATGTAATGTATATAGAATATATCAGGTCACTCTGTATGTAATGTATATAGAATATATCAGGTCACTCTGTATGTAATGTATATAGAATATATCAGGTCACTCTGTATGTAATGTATATAGAATATATCAGGTCACTCTGTATGTAATGTCTATAGAATATATCAGGTCACTCTGTATGTAATGTATAGAATATATCAGGTCACTCTGTATGTAATGTATATAGAATATATCAGGTCACTCTGTATGTAATGTATAGAATATATCAGGTCCCTCTGTATGTAATGTATAGAATATATCAGGTCACTCTGTATGTAATGTATAGAATATATCAGGTCCCTCTGTATGTAATATATAGAATATATCAGGTCACTCTGTATGTAGTGTATATAGAATATATCAGGTCCCTCTGTATGTAATGTATATAGAATATATCAGGTCCCTCTGTATGTAATGTATATAGAATATATCAGGTCACTCTGTATGTAATGTATATAGAATATATCAGGTCACTGTATGTAATGTATATAGAATATATCAGGTCGCTCTGTATGTAATGTATATAGAATATATCAGGTCCCTCTGTATGTAATGTATATAGAATATATCAGGTCCCTCTGTATGTAATGTATATAGAATATATCAGGTCACTCTGTATGTAATGTATATAGAATATATCAGGTCACTCTGTATGTAATGTCTATAGAATATATCAGGTCCCTCTGTATGTAATGTATAGAATATATCAGGTCCCTCTGTAATGTATAGAATATATCAGGTCACTCTGTATGTAATGTATATAGAATATATAAGGTCACTCTGTATGTAATGTATAGAATATATCAGGTCCCTCTGTATGTAATGTATATAGAATATATCAGGTCACTCTGTATGTAATGTATAGAATATATCAGGTCGCTCTGTATGTAATGTATAGAATATATCAGGTCACTCTGTATGTAATGTATATAGAATATATCAGGTCCCTCTGTATGTAATGTATAGAATATATCAGGTCACTCTGTATGTAATGTATATAGAATATATCAGGTCCCTCTGTATGTAATGTATAGAATATATCAGGTCACTCTGTGTAACGCCCGGAGTAGTGGATCCACTGGACCGGCACCAGCGATGGCACAAACCTCACCAGGGAGCGGAGTCTAAGGGGCCGCTGGTTTTCACCAGAGCCCGCCGCAAGGCGGGATGGACTTGCTGCGGCAGGCGACCCCCAGGTCGCTACCCCTGGCTTGGTTGCTGGTGTCGGCAGGCGAGGCGTGGCTGGAGATGGCACAGGCAATAGTCTGCAGATGAGAGAGCACGTGACAAGCTGGACACAGGAACAGGTGGAGTGACAGGGGAACAGGAACCAGGAACAGGGACTAGGGACCAGGTAACGGACAGGACTCAGGAACAGGGACTAGGGACCAGGTAACGGACAGGACACAGGAACAACAGGGAGCTGGGCCAAACGCTATGGGAAGCATGTAGAGGCTCCAACACCAGGGACAGGGCATGCTGGGATTTATAGGGGAGTGATTGGGTGCAACTACCAATTAGGTGCGGACTGGCCCTTTAAATCTGAGACAGCCGGCGCGCGCGCGCCCTAGGAGGCGGGGACGCGCGCGCCGGCCGGCACAGCGGGAGACAGGAGCGTGGAGAGGTGAGGCGCCCCCCGGGGCCGAGGTGATAGCAGCGCCGGGTCCCCGACTATGGACACCGGCTGCTGCATGGGGCAGGAAGCGGTCGCGGCGGCGGCCCGGAACGCGGGACGCCGCCGCGGCTGTGACAGTACCCCCCCCCTTTGGCCTCCCCCTCTTTCTTGCCTGCAGATGGCACAGGAAGCCACAAAGTCTTTGACATCTTGAAACAAACTGGACCACCAGTAGTGGCGAGAGATCCGTTGGCCGGTCTTACGGACTCCAGGGTGCCCGGCCTCCAACGAGGAATGACCCCACTTCAAAATACCTCTTCGAAGCGCAGGGTGAACATGAGTCTTTCCGGGGGGTACTCTCCGAAGCGAGGAGGTGACGACTGGTGCTAGGCGATCAGGCGGTAAAACATGGCAAGGGACTGTGGGTCTGTGGACGAGGACCTTCTGTAAGTTCTCCCGGTGGTGAGAGGACCCGACCTTAGTCTTGGGTACGGAGAGAGGGTACACCTCGGCAGAGAAGGCATCCGCCGAGTCTTGGTCTTCTGCCGGTAGGTCGGATAGAGGCTTGGCTGGGACAGGAAACGACATAGTACACTTGGTCTGAGGTGACCTGAGACACTGGTTGGAACAGTCCTGACCCCAACTGAGAATCTCCCCGGTTCTCCAGTCCAGTTGAGGGGCATGTTCTTGCAGCCACGGGAGTCCCAGGAGGACCGCGGGGGAAGAATGGGGCAGGACGTAGAAGGATATCTCTTCTTGATGTAAAGGACCCACCTGGAGGACTAAAGGTGCGGTCTGGTAGTACACACGGTCGGTAAGAATTTCGCCTGTGACCGAGGAGATAGTCAGGGGCCTGGCTAGTCGGGTCACGGGTAGCCGCCATCTTTGGACCAATGTTGCCGCAATAAAACTGCCTGCTGACCCAGAATCGAGGAAGGCAGTAGTCTGATGATTTCGTCCTGAGAGAGTCCGGATGGAAACTGGCATAGACAGACTTGGAATGGTGGCATTCACACCTAGGGACACCTGTCCCACCGGACCTAGGTGCGAGCATTTTCCGGATGTTTGGGGACGTAGGGGACATCCCAGCCGGAAGTGATCGGAACCACCGCAATAGAGACAGAGATTCTGCTCCAGGCGCCGGATTCTTTCACCAGGCGTCAGGTGAGCCCGTTCCACCTGCATAGGAATCTCAGGAGAGGGTTGGGACATCGAAAGGTCAGGATTCTGGAAAACCGGCGCCAGCTGGGGATGGCGACGGGAACGGGTTAGTAAATGTTCATGCCGAACCTCCTCCTCCCTCTCCGAAAAACGAGTATCAACTCGGGTGGCCAGTAGAATGAGTTCGTTCAGGGAGGTAGGCAGGTCTCGGGCAGCGAGCACGTCTCTCACACGACTAGACAGGCCCTTCTTGAAGGTGGCCAATAGGGCGGCCTCGTTCCAGTCCAATTCGGCTGCCAGGGTGCGGAACTGGATGGCGTAGTCACCAACAGAGGAGCTGCCTTGAGAGAGGTTGAGGAGAGCAGTCTCGGCTGAAGAAGCACGGGCAGGTTCCTCAAAGACGGAGCGAAACTCGAATAGGAAGGCCCGGAGATTGGCAGCAACTGGATCATCACGGTCCCACAGTGGCGTGGCCCAGGCCAGGGCTCTACCTTCTAATAGGCTGATGATGAAAGCCACTTTAGAGCGCTCGGTGGAAAACTGACTACTC
Source organism: Dendropsophus ebraccatus (assembly GCA_027789725.1). Taxonomy (NCBI): domain Eukaryota; kingdom Metazoa; phylum Chordata; class Amphibia; order Anura; family Hylidae; genus Dendropsophus; species Dendropsophus ebraccatus. Next base: position 1,724,051 of record JAQFWZ010000074.1, on the reverse strand, counting down.
AAAAGTTCAATGTGCATGGTGCACTGAGTCAAGAATCCTCTGCACAACTTAGAGTCCCCAGAGTACTTGCTTGGGAGGGCCAGTCGGAGTGAAGAAGAAGCGTCAGGAGGTGGTGTGCGCTGGGCAGTAGTCTGCTGCTGTAAGGCGGCAGTGAGTTGCTGGATCTGCTGTGACTGTTTCTGGATTTGTTGCGCCTGCTGAGTGACCACTCTGGCGACGTCACGGAGATCGGGCACCTCGCCGGGATCCATGGTTGGAGCCTACTGTAACGCCCGGAGTAGTGGATCCACTGGACCGGCACCAGCGATGGCACAAACCTCACCAGGGAGCGGAGTCTAAGGGGCCGCTGGTTTTCACCAGAGCCCGCCGCAAGGCGGGATGGACTTGCTGCGGCAGGCGACCCCCAGGTCGCTACCCCTGGCTTGGTTGCTGGTGTCGGCAGGCGAGGCGTGGCTGGAGATGGCACAGGCAATAGTCTGCAGATGAGAGAGCACGTGACAAGCTGGACACAGGAACAGGTGGAGTGACAGGGGAACAGGAACCAGGAACAGGGACTAGGGACCAGGTAACGGACAGGACTCAGGAACAGGGACTAGGGACCAGGTAACGGACAGGACACAGGAACAACAGGGAGCTGGGCCAAACGCTATGGGAAGCATGTAGAGGCTCCAACACCAGGGACAGGGCATGCTGGGATTTATAGGGGAGTGATTGGGTGCAACTACCAATTAGGTGCGGACTGGCCCTTTAAATCTGAGACAGCCGGCGCGCGCGCGCCCGAGGAGGCGGGGACGCGCGCGCCGGCCGGCACAGCGGGAGACAGGAGCGTGGAGAGGTGAGGCGCCCCCCGGGGCCGAGGTGATAGCAGCGCCGGGTCCCCGACTATGGACACCGGCTGCTGCATGGGGCAGGAAGCGGTCGCGGCGGCGGCCCGGAACGCGGGACGCCGCCGCGGCTGTGACACTCTGTATGTAATGTATATAGAATATATCAGGTCACTCTGTATGTAATGTCTCTATAGAATATATCAGGTCACTCTGTATGTAATGTATAGAATATATCAGGTCACTCTGTATGTAATGTATATAGAATATATCAGGTCACTCTGTATGTAATGTATATAGAATATATCAGGTCACTCTGTATGTAATGTATAGAATATATCAGGTCACTCTGTATGTAATGTCTCTATAGAATATATCAGGTCCCTCTGTATGTAATGTATATAGAATATATCAGGTCACTCTGTATGTAATGTCTATAGAATATATCAGGTCACTCTGTATGTAATGTATAGAATATATCAGGTCACTCTGTATGTAATGTATAGAATATATCAGGTCACTCTGTATGTAATGTCTATAGAATATATCAGGTCGCTCTGTATGTAATGTATAGAATATATCAGGTCACTCAGTATGTAATGTCTATAGAATATATCAGGTCGCTCTGTATGTAATGTATAGAATATATCAGGTCACTCTGTATGTAATGTATATAGAATATATCAGGTCACTCTGTATGTAATGTATAGAATATATCAGGTCACTCTGTATGTAATGTATATAGAATATATCAGGTCGCTCTGTATGTAATGTATAGAATATATCAGGTCACTCTGTATGTAATGTATATAGAATATATCAGGTCACTCTGTATGTAATGTATAGAATATATCAGGTCGCTCTGTATGTAATGTATATAGAATATATCAGGTCACTCTGTATGTAATGTATAGAATATATCAGGTCCCTCTGTATGTAATGTATAGAATATATCAGGTCACTCTGTATGTAATGTCTATAGAATATATCAGGTCCCTCTGTATGTAATGTATATAGAATATATCAGGTCACTCTGTATGTAATGTATAGAATATATCAGGTCACTCTGTATGTAATGTATATAGAATATATCAGGTCACTCTGTATGTAATGTATATAGAATATATCAGGTCACTCTGTATGTAATGTATAGAATATATCAGGTCGCTCTGTATGTAATGTATATAGAATATATTAGGTCACTCTGTATGTAATGTATAGAATATATCAGGTCACTCTGTATGTAATGTATATAGAATATATCAGGTCACTCTGTATGTAATGTATAGAATATATCAGGTCCCTCTGTATGTAATGTATAGAATATATCAGGTCCCTCTGTATGTAATGTATAGAATATATCAGGTCACTGTATGTAATGTATATAGAATATATCAGGTCACTCTGTATGTAATGTATATAGAATATATCAGGTCACTCTGTATGTAATGTATAGAATATATCAGGTCCCTCTGTATGTAATGTATATAGAATATATCAGGTCACTCTGTATGTAATGTATAGAATATATCAGGTCCCTCTGTATGTAATGTATATAGAATATATCAGGTCACTCTGTATGTAATGTATATAGAATATATCAGGTCACTCTGTATGTAATGTATAGAGTATATCAGGACATGATGGAAACCTTTATATATGTTACAGGGGGAAGAAGGGAAAGGGGGACATGATGGAAACCTTTATATATGTTACAGGAGGAAGAAGGGAAAGGAATGACATGATGGAAACCTTTATATATGTTACAGGAGGAAGAAGGGAAAGGAATGACATGATGGAAACCTTTATATATGTTAAGGGACTAAATAAGGTTCAGGAGGGAAGTGTTTTTAGTAAAAAACTGAGCTCAAGAACAAGAGGACACAGTGAGGGGTTATCTGGGGGAAAGATCAGAAGCAATGTAAGAAAATATTATTTTACTGAAGGAGTAGTAGATACCTGGAACAAACTTCCAGCAGAGGTGGTTGGTAAATCTACAATAACAGAATGTAAACACGCCTGGGATAGACATACATCTATCCTAAGATAATAAGAGAGAAAATACTAAAAGGGCCGACTAGATGGACCCAGTGGTTTTATATCAGTGTATATGTATGTATGAGATCCCTCCTTATATCAGTGTATATGTATGTATGAGATCTCTCCTTATATCAGTGTATATGTATGTATGAGATCTCTCCTTACATCAGTGTATATGTATGTACAGGGGCGTAACTAGAAATGGCTGGGCCCCATAGCAAACTTTTGATTGGGCCCCCCCCCCCACGACTGACCACTAAACGTCAAGTGAAGTGATGACTACATAACTGCTCTGGTCAGGAGTTCTTGCAGTTAAAGGGACATTTGCAAAACCAGAAGACCAGCAGGGCCACCCGATGCTGCAACTGATGACGGCTCAGGGGGCCCAGTGTATTGCAGGAGCAGGCCATGGGGCCCCCTGATGTGGCGGGCCCCATAGCAGCCGCTATGGCTGCTATAGTGGTAGTTACGCCCCCTGTAATGTATAGAATATATCAGGTCCCTCTGTATGTAATGTATATAGAATATATCAGGTCACTCTGTATGTAATGTATAGAATATATCAGGTCACTCTGTATGTAATATATAGAATATATCAGGTCACTCTGTATGTAATGTATATAGAATATATCAGGTCACTCTGTATGTAATGTCTATAGAATATATCAGGTCACTCTGTATGTAATGTATATAGAATATATCAGGTCACTCTGTATGTAATGTATAGAATATATCAGGTCCCTCTGTATGTAATGTATAGAATATATCAGGTCACTCTGTATGTAATGTATAGAATATATCAGGTCACTCTGTATGTAATGTATATAGAATATATCAGGTCACTCTGTATGTAATGTATAGAATATATCAGGTCACTCTGTATGTAATGTATAGAATATATCAGGTCACTCTGTATATAATGTATATAGAATATATCAGGTCACTCTGTATGTAATGTCTATAGAATATATCAGGTCACTCTGTATGTAATGTATATAGAATATATCAGGTCCCTCTGTATGTAATGTATATAGAATATATCAGGTCACTCTGTATGTAATGTATAGAATATATCAGGTCACTCTGTATGTAATATATAGAATATATCAGGTCCCTCTGTATGTAATGTCTTTATAGAATATATCAGGTCACTCTGTATGTAATGTATAGAATATATCAGGTCACTCTGTATGTAATGTATATAGAATATATCAGGTCACTCTGTATGTAATGTATATAGAATATATCAGGTCACTCTGTATGTAATGTATATAGAATATATCAGGTCACTCTGTATGTAATGTATATAGAATATATCAGGTCACTGTGTATGTAATGTATATAGAATATATCAGGTCCCTCTGTATGTAATGTATAGAATATATCAGGTCACTCTGTATGTAATGTATAGAATATATCAGGTCCCTCTGTATGTAATGTATAGAATATATCAGGTCACTCTGTATGTAATGTATAGAATATATCAGGTCACTCTGTATGTAATGTATAGAATATATCAGGTCACTCTGTATGTAATGTATAGAATATATCAGGTCCCTCTGTATGTAATGTATAGAATATATCAGGTCCCTCTGTATGTAATGTATATAGAATATATCAGGTCCCTCTGTATGTAATGTATAGAATATATCAGGTCGCTCTGTATGTAATGTATAGAATATATCAGGTCACTCTGTATGTAATGTATATAGAATATATCAGGTCACTCTGTATATAATGTATATAGAATATATCAGGTCACTCTGTATATAATGTATATAGAATATATCAGGTCACTCTGTATGTAATGTATAGAATATATCAGGTCACTCTGTATGTAATGTATATAGAATATATCAGGTCACTGTATGTAATGTATAGAATATATCAGGTCACTCTGTATGTAATGTATAGAATATATCAGGTCACTCTGTATATAATGTATATAGAATATATCAGGTCACTCTGTATGTAATGTATATAGAATATATCAGGTCACTCTGTATGTAATGTATATAGAATATATCAGGTCCCTCTGTATGTAATGTATATAGAATATATCAGGTCACTCTGTATGTAATGTATATAATATATCAGGTCACTCTGTATGTAATGTATAGAATATATCAGGTCACTCTGTATGTAATGTATAGAATATATCAGGTCCCTCTGTATGTAATGTATATAGAATATATCAGGTCACTCTGTATGTAATGTATAGAATATATCAGGTCACTCTGTATGTAATGTATAGAATATATCAGGTCACTCTGTATGTAATGTATAGAATATATCAGGTCCCTCTGTATGTAATGTATATAGAATATATCAGGTCACTCTGTATGTAATGTATATAGAATATATCAGGTCACTCTGTATGTAATGTATAGAATATATCAGGTCACTGTATGTAATGTATATAGAATATATCAGGTCACTCTGTATGTAATGTATATAGAATATATCAGGTCCCTCTGTATGTAATGTATAGAATATATCAGGTCGCTCTGTATGTAATGTATAGAATATATCAGGTCGCTCTGTATGTAATGTATATAGAATATATCAGGTCCCTCTGTATGTAATGTATATAGAATATCTCAGGTCCCTCTGTATGTAATGTATATAGAATATATCAGGTCCCTCTGTATGTAATGTATATAGAATATATCAGGTCACTCTGTATGTAATGTATAGAATATATCAGGTCACTCTGTATGTAATATATAGAATATATCAGGTCCCTCTGTATGTAATGTATAGAATATATCAGGTCCCTCTGTATGTAATGTATAGAATATATCAGGTCCCTCTGTATGTAATGTATAGAATATATCAGGTCCCTCTGTATGTAATGTATATAGAATATATCAGGTCCCTCTGTATGTAATGTATAGAATATATCAGGTCACTCTGTATGTAATGTATATAGAATATATCAGGTCACTCTGTATGTAATGTATATAGAATATATCAGATCACTCTGTATGTAATGTATAGAATATATCAGGTCCCTCTGTATGTAATGTATAGAATATATGTAATGTATAGAATATATCAGGTCACTCTGTATGTAATGTATAGAATATATCAGGTCACTCTGTATGTAATGTATATAGAATATATCAGGTCCCTCTGTATGTAATGTATAGAATATATCAGGTCGCTCTGTATGTAATGTATAGAATATATCAGGTCCCTCTGTATGTAATGTATATAGAATATATCAGGTCCCTCTGTATGTAATGTATATAGAATATATCAGGTCACTCTGTATGTAATGTCTATAGAATATATCAGGTCACTCTGTATGTAATGTATATAGAATATATCAGGTCACTGTATGTAATGTATATAGAATATATCAGGTCCCTCTGTATGTAATGTATAGAATATATCAGGTCACTCTGTATGTAATGTATAGAATATATCAGGTCACTCTGTATGTAATGTATATAGAATATATCAGGTCCCTCTGTATGTAATGTCTATAGAATATATCAGGTCACTCTGTATGTAATGTATAGAATATATCAGGTCACTCTGTATGTAATTTATATAGAATATATCAGGTCCCTCTGTATGTAATGTCTATAGAATATATCAGGTCACTCTGTATGTAATGTATAGAATATATCAGGTCCCTCTGTATGTAATGTATATAGAATATATCAGGTCCCTCTGTATGTAATGTATATAGAATATATCAGGTCCCTCTGTATGTAATGTATATAGAATATATCAGGTCACTCTGTATGTAATGTATATAGAATATATCAGGTCACTCTGTATGTAATGTATAGAATATATCAGGTCACTGTGTATGTAATGTCTATAGAATATATCAGTCACTCTGTATGTAATGTATAGAATATATCAGGTCACTCTGTATGTAATGTATATAGAATATATCAGGTCCCTCTGTATGTAATGTCTATAGAATATATCAGGTCACTCTGTATGTAATGTATAGAATATATCAGGTCACTCTGTATGTAATGTATATAGAATATATCAGGTCCCTCTGTATGTAATGTCTATAGAATATATCAGGTCACTCTGTATGTAATGTATAGAATATATCAGGTCCCTCTGTATGTAATGTATATAGAATATATCAGGTCCCTCTGTATGTAATGTATATAGAATATATCAGGTCCCTCTGTATGTAATGTATATAGAATATATCAGGTCACTCTGTATGTAATGTATATAGAATATATCAGGTCACTCTGTATGTAATGTATAGAATATATCAGGTCACTGTGTATGTAATGTCTATAGAATATATCAGTCACTCTGTATGTAATGTATAGAATATATCAGGTCACTCTGTATGTAATGTATATAGAATATATCAGTCACTCTGTATGTAATGTATAGAATATATCAGGTCACTCTGTATGTAATGTATAGAATATATCAGGCACTCTGTATGTAATGTCTATAGAATATATCAGGTCACTGTATGTAATGTATATAGAATATATCAGGTCACTCTGTATGTAATGTCTATAGAATATATCAGGTCACTCTGTATGTAATGTATAGAATATATCAGGTCCCTCTGTATGTAATGTATAGAATATATCAGGTCACTCTGTATGTAATGTATAGAATATATCAGGTCCCTCTGTATGTAATGTATAGAATATATCAGGTCCCTCTGTATGTAATGTATATAGAATATACCAGGTCCCTCTGTATGTAATGTATAGAATATATCAGGTCACTGTATGTAATGTCTCTATAGAATATATCAGGTCACTCTGTATGTAATGTATAGAATATATCAGGTCACTGTATGTAATGTCTCTATAGAATATATCAGGTCACTGTATGTAATGTATAGAATATATCAGGTCACTCTGTATGTAATGTATAGAATATATCAGGTCACTCTGTATGTAATGTATATAGAATATATCAGGTCACTCTGTATGTAATGTATAGAATATATCAGGTCACTCTGTATGTAATGTATATAGAATATATCAGGTCACTCTGTATGTAATGTATAGAATATATCAGGTCACTCTGTATGTAATGTATATAGAATATATCAGGTCACTCTGTATGTAATGTATAGAATATATCAGGTCCCTCTGTATGTAATGTATAGAATATATCAGGTCACTCTGTATGTAATGTATAGAATATATCAGGTCCCTCTGTATGTAATGTATAGAATATATCAGGTCACTGTATGTAATGTATATAGAATATATCAGGTCCCTCTGTATGTAATGTATAGAATATATCAGGTCACTCTGTATGTAATGTATAGAATATATCAGGTCACTCTGTATGTAATGTCTCTATAGAATATAGGTGGTCATTTTTTGAATTGAAATACTGAAAAAATAATTGTAGATATTCTTATTTATTGCAAACCACCAATCTATCCAACCCATATTCTGAGGAGTCCCCATACATTAGTGTATGTGTGTATGTATGTGTGTGTGTATATATATATATATATATATATATATATATATCCCATAGTCCGCGGAGTCCTCATACATCTGTGTGTGTATGTATGTATATATATATTTCCCTTATGTCCTAAGCAGCACATAATGGGGAGATTCTATCTTCCTGCAATGATAGGACAGATGGGAACAAGCAATAAAGAGTTAATTGCCCGCCCCCGCCTATAAGACCCTATGCTGACCCAGCCTCCTTGTGTTTTTTTCTGTCCTTCTGTAGGACAGGTGGTAGGAGAGCAGGCTCAGGCCTATGTGTGTCCTGTAGGACAGGTGGTAGGAGAGCAGGCTCAGGCCTATGTGTGTCCTGTAGGACAGGTGGTAGGAGAGCAGGCTCAGGCCTATGTGTGTCCTGTAGGACAGGTGGTAGGAGAGCAGGCTCAGGCCTATGTGTGTCCTGTAGGACAGGTGGTAGGAGGAGAGCAGGCTCAGGCCTATGTGTGTCCTGTAGGACAGGTGGTAGGAGAGCAGGCTCAGGCCTATGTGTGTCCTGTAGGACAGGTGGTAGGAGAGCAGGCTCAGGCCTATGTGTGTCCTGTAGGACAGGTGGTAGGAGGAGAGCAGGCTCAGGCCTATGTGTGTCCTGTAGGACAGGTGGTAGGAGGAGAGCAGGCTCAGGCCTATGTGTGTCCTATAGGACAGGTGGTAGGAGGAGAGCAGGCTCAGGCCTATGTGTGCCCTTCTATAGGACAGGTGGTAGGAGGAGAGCAGGCTCGGGCCTATGTGTGTCCTGTAAGACAGGTGGTAGGAGGAGAGCAGGCTCAGGCCTATGTGTGTCCTATAGGACAGGTGGTAGGAGGAGAGCAGGCTCAGGCCTATGTGTGCCCTTCTATAGGACAGGTGGTAGGAGGAGAGCAGGCTCAGGCCTATGTGTGTCCTGTAGGACAGGTGGTAGGAGGAGAGCAGGCTCAGGCCTATGTGTGTCCTTCTGTGGGACAGGTGGTAGGAGGAGAGCAGGCTCAGGCCTATGTGTGTCCTGTAGGACAGGAGGTAGGAGGAGAGCAGGCTCAGGCCTATGTGTGTCCTGTAGGACAGGTGGTAGGAGGAGAGCAGGCTTAGGCCTATGTGTGTCCTGTAGGACAGGTGGTAGGAGGAGAGCAGGCTCAGGCCTATGTGTGTCCTGTAGGACAGGTGGTAGGAGGAGAGCAGGCTCAGGCCTATGTGTGTCCTGTAGGACAGGTGGTAGGAGGAGAGCAGGCTCAGGCCTATGTGTGTCCTGTAGGACAGGTGGTAGGAGGAGAGCAGGCTCAGGCCTATGTGTGTCCTTCTGTGGGACAGGTGGTAGTAGGATAGGAGCAGGCTCAGGCCTATGTGTGTCCTGTAGGACAGGTGGTAGGAGGAGAGCAGGCTCAGGCCTATGTGTGTCCTTCTGTAGGACAGGTGGTAGGAGGAGAGCAGGCTCAGGCCTATGTGTGTCCTGTAGGACAGGTGGTAGGAGGAGAGCAGGCTCAGGCCTATGTGTGTCCTGTAGGACAGGTGGTAGGATAGGAGCAGGCTCAGGCCTATGTGTGTCCTGTAGGACAGGTGGTAGTAGGATAGGAGCAGGCTCGGGCCTATGTGTGTCCTGTAGGACAGGTGGTAGGAGGAGAGCAGGCTCAGGCCTATGTGTGTCCTGTAGGACAGGTGGTAAGAGGAGAGCAGGCTCAGGCCTATGTGTGTCCTGTAGGACAGGTGGTAGGAGGAGAGCAGGCTCAGGCCTATGTGTGTCCTTCTGTAGGACAGGTGGTAGGAGGAGAGCAGGCTCAGGCCTATGTGTGTCCTGTAGGACAGGAGGTAGGAGGAGAGCAGGCTCAGGCCTATGTGTGTCCTGTGGGACAGGTGGTAGGAGGAGAGCAGGCTCAGGCCTATGTGTGTCCTGTAGGACAGGTGGTAGGAGGAGAGCAGGCTCAGGCCTATGTGTGTCCTGTAGGACAGGTGGTAGGAGGAGAGCAGGCTCGGGCCTATGTGTGTCCTGTAGGACAGGTGGTAGGAGGAGAGCAGGCTCAGGCCTATGTGTGTCCTTCTGTAGGACAGGTGGTAGGAGGAGAGCAGGCTCAGGCCTATGTGTGTCCTGTAGGACAGGTGGTAGGAGGAGAGCAGGCTCAGGCCTATGTGTGTCCTTCTGTAGGACAGGTGGTAGGAGGAGAGCAGGCTCAGGCCTATGTGTGTCCTTCTGTAGGACAGGTGGTAGGAGAGCAGGCTCAGGCCTATGTGTGTCCTTCTGTAGGACAGGTGGTAGGAGGAGAGCAGGCTCAGGCCTATGTGTGTCCTGTAGGACAGGTGGTAGGAGGAGAGCAGGCTCAGGCCTATGTGTGTCCTGTAGGACAGGTGGTAGGAGAGCAGGCTCAGGCCTATGTGTGTCCTGTAGGACAGGAGGTAGGAGGAGAGCAGGCTCAGGCCTATGTGTGTGTCCTTCTGTAGGACAGGTGGTAGGAGAGCAGGCTCAGGCCTATGTGTGTCCTTCTGTAGGACAGGTGGTAGGAGGAGAGCAGGCTCAGGCCTATGTGTGTCCTGTAGGACAGGTGGTAGGAGGAGAACAGGCTCAGGCCTATGTGTGTCCTGTAGGACAGGTGGTAGGAGAGCAGGCTCAGGCCTATGTGTGTCCTTCTGTAGGACAGGTGGTAGGAGGAGAGCAGGCTCAGGCCTATGTGTGTCCTGTAGGACAGGAGGTAGGAGGAGAGCAGGCTCAGGCCTATGTGTGTCCTGTAGGACAGGTGGTAGGAGGAGAGCAGGCTCAGGCCTATGTGTGTCCTTCTGTAGGACAGGTGGTAGGAGAGCAGGCTCAGGCCTATGTGTGTCCTTCTGTAGGACAGGTGGTAGGAGAGCAGGCTAAGGCCTATGTGTGTCCTGTAGGACAGGAGGTAGGAGGAGAGCAGGCTCGGGCCTATGTGTGTCCTGTAGGACAGGTGGTAGGAGGAGAGCAGGCTCAGGCCTATGTGTGTCCTTCTGTAGGACAGGTGGTAGGAGAGCAGGCTCAGGCCTATGTGTGTCCTGTAGGACAGGAGGTAGGAGGAGAGCAGGCTCAGGCCTATGTGTGTCCTGTAGGACAGGTGGTAGGAAGAGAGCAGGCTCAGGCCTATGTGTGTCCTGTAGGACAGGAGGTAGGAGGAGAGCAGGCTCGGGCCTATGTGTGTCCTGTAGGACAGGTGGTAGGAGGAGAGCAGGCTCGGGCCTATGTGTGTCCTGTAGGACAGGTGGTAGGAGAGCAGGCTCAGGCCTATGTGTGTCCTGTAGGACAGGTGGTAGGAGGAGAGCAGGCTCAGGCCTATGTGTGTCCTGTAGGACAGGTGGTAGGAGGAAAGCAGGCTCAGGCCTATGTGTGTCCTGTAGGACAGGTGGTAGGAGGAGAGCAGGCTCAGGCCTATGTGTGTCCTTCTGTAGGACAGGTGGTAGGAGGAGAGCAGGCTCGGGCCTATGTGTGTCCTGTAGGACAGGTGGTAGGAGGATAGGAGCAGGCTCAGGCCTATGTGTGTCCTTCTGTGGGACAGGTGGTAGGAGGAGAGCAGGCTCAGGCCTATGTGTGTCCTGTAGGACAGGTGGTAGGAGGAGAGCAGGCTCAGGCCTATGTGTGTCCTGTGGGACAGGTGGTAGGAGGAGAGCAGGCTCGGGCCTATGTGTGTCCTGTAGGACAGGTGGTAGGAGGAGAGCAGGCTCAGGCCTATGTGTGTCCTGTAGGACAGGTGGTAGGAGGAGAGCAGGCTCAGGCCTATGTGTGTCCTTCTGTAGGACAGGTGGTAGGAGGAGAGCAGGCTCGGGCCTATGTGTATCCTGTAGGACAGGTGGTAGGAGGAGAGCAGGCTCAGGCCTATGTGTGTCCTGTAGGACAGGTGGTAGGAGGAGAGCAGGCTCAGGCCTATGTGTGTCCTGTAGGACAGGTGGTAGGAGGAGAGCAGGCTCCGGCCTATGTGTGTCCTGTAGGACAGGTGGTAGGAGGAGAGCAGGCTCAGGCCTATGTGTGCCCTTCTATAGGACAGGTGGTAGGAGGAGAGCAGGCTCAGGCCTATGTGTGTCCTTCTGTGGGACAGGTGGTAGGAGGAGAGCAGGCTCAGGCCTATGTGTGTCCTGTAGGACAGGTGGCAGGAGGAGAGTAGGCTCAGGCCTATATGTGTCCTTCTGTAGGACAGGTGGTAGGAGGAGAGCAGGCTCAGGCCTATGTGTGTCCTGTAGGACAGGTGGTAGGAGGAGAGCAGGCTCAGGCCTATGTGTGTCCTGTAGGACAGGTGGTAGGATAGGAGCAGGCTCAGGCCTATGTGTGTTCTGTAGGACAGGTGATAGGAGGAGAGCAGGCTCAGGCCTATGTGTGTCCTGTAGGACAGGTGGTAGGAGGAGAGCAGGCTCAGGCCTATGTGTGTCCTGTAGGACAGGTGGTAGGAGAGCAGGCTCAGGCCTATGTGTGTCCTGTAGGACAGGTGGTAGGAGGAGAGCAGGCTCAGACCTATGTGTGTCCTGTAGGACAGGTGATAGGAGGAGAGCAGGCTCGGGCCTATGTGTGTCCTGTAGGACAGGTGGTAGGAGGAGAGCAGGCTCAGGCCTATGTGTGTCCTGTGGGACAGGTGGAAGGAGGAGAGCAGGCTCAGGCCTATATGTGTCCTTCTGTAGGACAGGTGGTAGGAGGAGAGCAGGCTCAGGCCTATGTGTGTCCTGTAGGACAGGTGGTAGGAGGAGAGCAGGCTCAGGCCTATGTGTGTCCTTCTGTGGGACAGGTGGTAGGAGGAGAGCAGGCTCAGGCCTATGTGTGTCCTTCTGTAGGACAGGTGGTAGAAGGAGAGCAGGCTCGGGCCTATGTGTGTCCTGTAGGACAGGTGGTAGGAGGAGAGCAGGCTCAGGCCTATGTGTGTCCTGTAGGACAGGTGGTAGGAGGAGAGCAGGCTCAGGCCTATGTGTGTCCTGTAGGACAGGTGGTAGGAGGAGAGCAGGCTCAGGCCTATGTGTGTCCTGTAGGACAGGTGGTAGGAGGAGAGCAGGCTCAGGCCTATGTGTGTCCTGTAGGACAGGTGGTAGGAGGAGAGCAGGCTCAGGCCTATATGTGTCCTTCTGTAGGACAGGTGGTAGGAGGAGAGCAGGCTCAGGCCTATGTGTGTCCTGTGGGACAGGTGGTAGGAGGAGAGCAGGCTCAGGCCTATGTGTGTCCTGTGGGACAGGTGGTAGGAGGAGAGCAGGCTCAGGCCTATGTGTGTCCTGTAGGACAGGTGGTAGGAGAGCAGGCTCAGGCCTATGTGTGTCCTGTAGGACAGGTGGTAGGAGGAGAGCAGGCTCAGGCCTGTGTGTGTCCTGTAGGACAGGTGGTAGGAGGAGAGCAGGCTCAGGCCTATGTGTGTCCTGTAGGACAGGTGGTAGGAGGAGAGCAGGCTCAGGCCTATGTGTGTCCTGTGGGACAGGTGGTAGGAGAGCAGGCTCAGGCCTATGTGTGTCCTGTAGGACAGGTGGTAGGAGGAGAGCAGGCTCAGGCCTATGTGTGTCCTGTAGGACAGGTGGTAGGAGGAGAGCAGGCTCAGGCCTATGTGTGTCCTTCTGTGGGACAGGTGGTAGGAGGAGAGCAGGCTCGGGCCTATGTGTGTCCTGTGGGACAGGTGGTGGTAGGAGGAGAGCAGGCTCAGGCCCATGTGTGTCCTGTAGGACAGGTGGTAGGAGGAGAGCAGGCTCAGGCTTATGTGTGTCCTTCTGTAGGACAGGTGGTAGGAGGAGAGCAGGCTCAGGCCTATGTGTGTCCTGTAGGACAGGAGGTAGGAGGAGAGCAGGCTCAGGCCTATGTGTGTCCTGTAGGACAGGTGGTAGGAGGAGAGCAGGCTCAGGCCTATGTGTGTCCTGTAGGACAGGTGGTAGGAGGAGAGCAGGCTTGGGCCTATGTGTGTCCTGTAGGACAGGTGGTAGGAGGAGAGCAGGCTCGGGCCTATGTGTGTCCTGTAGGACAGGTGGTAGGAGGAGAGCAGGCTCAGGCCTATGTGTGTCCTTCTGTAGGACAGGTGGTAGGAGGAGAGCAGGCTCAGGCCTATGTGTGTCCTGTAGGACAGGTGGTAGGAGGAGAGCAGGCTCGGGCCTATGTGTGTCCTGTAGGACAGGTGGTAGGAGGAGAGCAGGCTCAGGCCTATGTGTGTCCTGTAGGACAGGTGGTAGGAGGAGAGCAGGCTCGGGCCTATGTGTGTCCTGTAGGACAGGTGGTAGGAGGAGAGCAGGCTCGGGCCTATGTGTGTCCTGTAGGACAGGTGGTAGGAGGAGAGCAGGCTCAGGCCTATGTGTGTCCTGTAGGACAGGTGGTAGGATAGGAGCAGGCTCAGGCCTATGTGTGTCCTTCTGTAGGACAGGTGGTAGGAGGAGAGCAGGCTCAGGCCTATGTGTGTCCTGTAGGACAGGTGGTGGTAGGAGGAGAGCAGGCTCAGGCCTATGTGTGTCCTGTAGGACAGGTAGTAGGATAAGAGCAGGCTCAGGCCTATGTGTGTCCTGTAGGACAGGTGGTAGGAGGAGAGCAGGCTCAGGCCTATGTGTGTCCTGTAGGACAGGTGGTAGGAGGAGAGCAGGCTCGGGCCTATGTGTGTCCTGTAGGACAGGTGGTAGGAGGAAAGCAGGCTCAGGCCTATGTGTGTCCTGTAGGACAGGTGGTAGGAGGAGAGCAGGCTCGGGGCTATGTGTGTCCTGTAGGACAGGTGGTAGGATAGGAGCAGGCTCGGGCCTATGTGTGTTTCTCTTCTCTCCTTCCAATAATTCTTCTTTTCCACATGGTCGTGTGGAGAGGGGCCGTTTTTTGTATATGTATTTTGTTTTCTATCCTGCTTTGTTGTGTACAGAACAAAGATTTTATTTTTCTTATGGAAGCAGCCGCCATCTCAGTGATCGCTCAGCTTCTATGCTCTGGTCAGTAAGTATTATGGCGCCATCTCAGTGATCGCTCAGCTTCTATGCTCTGGTCAGTAAGTATTATGGCGCCATCTCAGTGATCGCTCAGCTTCTATTCTCTGGTCAGTAAGTATTATGGCGCCATCTCAGTGATCGCTCAGCTTCTATGCTCTGGTCAGTAAGTATTATGGCGCCATCTCAGTGATCGCTCAGCTTCTATGCTCTGGTCAGTAAGTATTATGGCGCCATCTCAGTGATCGCTCAGCTTCTATGCTCTGGTCAGTAAGTATTATGGCGTCATCCGCTGCCGGGCTGCACGTGGCTGCTAACCATGGCGCTGCTCAGTCAGGACGCCGCTTCCTGGTGTCTGTCCTCACTCTTCAGAGAGGTAAGTCCTAGTCATACGGCCTCTTCTGTGAGGAGCTGTATGGTGCCTGTGCAGGCTCTCTGACTGGAAGCCTGACCTGTATGGCAGGAGGCCTGTGTGCAGGCTAATAGATATAAATTTTATGAGGTTTATAATACTTTTTTATTTTTTTTTTGCCTGTGCGAGCTCTGTGAGACAGTTCCGCTATGTGATCATGTGGTCTGGGTCCTGCTATGTAATAATACAGTGACAGCTATGGATCTGCTATATGTGAATGCTGCCTTAGATAAGAGCTGTTAGTTGTGCGGTCACTGAGCTGTTTGTGCACCTGGTTGCTGATTTCTTGCACTAGTTGCTGGTTGTGTATTGATTGCACCTGGTATCTTTCTTACACTCGCACTGCTTTTTCTTGTTGCATTGAAGCTATGAAACTGCATTGTGTGTACACAACCCTAGATTTGCTATTTTTTATTACACCTGATGTTTCTCTCAGTACTGCTATTGAATGAGGCAGTAAAGTTATGAAACTGCGTTGTGTGAACACAACCCTAGGATTGCTATTGGTGTATTAATGGCACCTTAATGTCATCTATAGCTCTGCTTTTGTATGATGCAGTGCAGTTATGAGACTGCATTGTATGAACACAACCCTAAAGTTCCTGGTTGTGTATTGAGCATCTGGGTTCTTTTCTAGCACGGTTACTGATACGCCTAGAGTTGTTACATGTATAATACTGATATTTTTAAAATGGTAAAACGAAGATATTGCAGGGTATGATCACAACTTTAGAGTTTCTAGTTGTGTACAGAGTATACCTGGTGTCTGTATTATATTAGTACTGTTATATACTGAGTACACCTGGTGTCTGTATTACATTAGTAATATTATATACTGAGTACACCTGGTGTCTGTATTACATTAGTACTGCTATTATATACTGAGTACACCTGGTGTCTGTATTACATTAGTAATATTATATACTGAGTATACCTGGTGTCTGTATTATATTAGTACTGTTATATACTGAGTACACCTGGTGTCTGTATTACATTAGTGCTATTATATACTGAGTACACCTGGTGTCTGTATTACATTAGTACTATTATATACTGAGTACACCTGGTGTCTGTATTACATTAGTAATATTATATACTGAGTACACCTGGTGTCTGTATTACATTAGTAATATTATATACTGAGTACACCTGGTGTCTGTATTACATTAGTAATATTATATACTGAGTACACCTGGTGTATGTATTACATTAGTACTGCTATTATATACTGAGTACACCTGGTGTCTGTATTACATTAGTACTATTATATACTGAGTACACCTGGTGTCTGTATTACATTAGTTCTGCTATTATATACTGAGTACACCTGGTGTCTGTATTACATTAGTACTATTATATACTGAGTACACCTGGTGTCTGTATTACATTAGTACTGCTATTATATACTGAGTACACCTGGTGTCTGTATTACATTAGTACTGCTATTATATACTGAGTACACCTGGTGTCTGTATTATATTAGTACTGTTATATACTGAGTACACCTGGTGTCTGTATTACATTAGTAATATTATATACTGAGTACACCTGGTGTCTGTATTACATTAGTACTGCTATTATATACTGAGTACACCTGGTGTCTGTATTACATTAGTAATATTATATACTGAGTATACCTGGTGTCTGTATTATATTAGTACTGTTATATACTGAGTACACCTGGTGTCTGTATTACATTAGTGCTATTATATACTGAGTACACCTGGTGTCTGTATTACATTAGTACTATTATATACTGAGTACACCTGGTGTCTGTATTACATTAGTAATATTATATACTGAGTACACCTGGTGTCTGTATTACATTAGTAATATTATATACTGAGTACACCTGGTGTATGTATTACATTAGTACTATTATATACTGAGTACACCTGGTGTCTGTATTACATTAGTTCTGCTATTATATACTGAGTACACCTGGTGTCTGTATTACATTAGTACTATTATATACTTAGTACACCTGGTGTCTGTATTACATTAGTACTATTATATACTGAGTACACCTGGTGTCTGTATTACATTAGTACTGCTATTATATACTGAGTACACCTGGTGTCTGTATTACATTAGTACTATTATATACTGAGTACACCTGGTGTCTGTATTACATTAGTGCTATTATATACTGAGTACACCTGGTGTCTGTATTACATTAGTAATATTATATACTGAGTACACCTGGTGTCTGTATTACATTAGTACTATTATATACTGAGTACACCTGGTGTCTGTATTACATTAGTAATATTATATACTGAGTACACCTGGTGTCTGTATTACATTAGTACTGCTATTATATACTGAGTACACCTGGTGTCTGTATTACATTAGTTCTGCTATTATATACTGAGTACACCTGGTGTCTGTATTACATTAGTACTATTATATACTGAGTACACCTGGTGTCTGTATTACATTAGTACTGCTATTATATACTGAGTACACCTGGTGTCTGTATTATATTAGTACTGTTATATACTGAGTACACCTGGTGTCTGTATTACATTAGTACTGCTATTATATACTGAGTACACCTGGTGTCTGTATTACATTAGTACTGCTATTATATACTGAGTACACCTGGTGTCTGTATTACATTAGTAATATTATATACTGAGTACACCTGGTATCTGTATTACATTAGTACTGCTATTATATACTGAGTACACCTGGTGTCTGTATTACATTAGTACTATTATATACTGAGTACACCTGGTGTCTGTATTACATTAGTAATATTATATACTGAGTACACCTGGTGTCTGTATTACATTAGTAATATTATATACTGAGTACACCTGGTGTCTGTATTACATTAGTACTATTATATACTGAGTACACCTGGTGTCTGTATTACATTAGTACTATTATATACTGAGTACACCTGGTGTCTGTATTACATTAGTACTGCTATTATATACTGAGTACACCTGGTGTCTGTATTACATTAGTAATATTATATACTGAGTACACCTGGTGTCTGTATTACATTAGTACTATTATATACTGAGTACACCTGGTGTCTGTATTACATTAGTACTGCTATTATATACTGAGTACACCTGGTGTCTGTATTACATTAGTACTATTATATACTGAGTACACCTGGTGTCTGTATTACATTAGTACTGCTATTATATACTGAGTACACCTGGTGTCTGTATTACATTAGTAATATTATATACTGAGTACACCTGGTGTCTGTATTACATTAGTAATATTATATACTGAGTACACCTGGTGTCTGTATTACATTAGTACTGCTATTATATACTGAGTACACCTGGTGTCTGTATTACATTAGTAATATTATATACTGAGTACACCTGGTGTCTGTATTACATTAGTACTATTATATACTGAGTACACCTGGTGTCTGTATTACATTAGTACTATTATATACTGAGTACACCTGGTGTCTGTATTACATTAGTACTGCTATTATATACTGAGTACACCTGGTGTCTGTATTACATTAGTACTATTATATACTGAGTACACCTGGTGTCTGTATTACATTAGTGCTATTATATACTGAGTACACCTGGTGTCTGTATTACATTAGTAATATTATATACTGAGTACACCTGGTGTCTGTATTACATTAGTAATATTATATACTGAGTACACCTGGTGTCTGTATTACATTAGTAATATTATATACTGAGTACACCTGGTGTCTGTATTACATTAGTACTATTATATACTGAGTACACCTGGTGTCTGTATTACATTAGTAATATTATATACTGAGTACACCTGGTGTCTGTATTACATTAGTAATATTATATACTGAGTACACCTGGTGTCTGTATTACATTAGTAATATTATATACTGAGTACACCTGGTGTCTGTATTACATTAGTAATATTATATACTGAGTACACCTGGTGTCTGTATTACATTAGTAATATTATATACTGAGTACACCTGGTGTCTGTATTACATTAGTAATATTATATACTGAGTACACCTGGTGTCTGTATTACATTAGTACTATTATATACTGAGTACACCTGGTGTCTGTATTACATTAGTACTGCTATTATATACTGAGTACACCTGGTGGCTGTATTACATTAGTAATATTATATACTGAGTACACCTGGTGTCTGTATTACATTAGTACTGCTATTATATACTGAGTACACCTGGTGTCTGTATTACATTAGTACTGCTATTATATACTGAGTACACCTGGTGTCTGTATTACATTAGTACTGCTATTATATACTGAGTACACCTGGTGGCTGTATTACATTAGTAATATTATATACTGAGTACACCTGGTGTCTGTATTACATTAGTAATATTATATACTGAGTACACCTGGTGTCTATATTACATTAGTAATATTATATACTGAGTACACCTGGTGTCTGTATTACATTAGTACTGCTATTATATACTGAGTACACCTGGTGTCTGTATTACATTAGTACTGCTATTATATACTGAGTACACCTGGTGTCTGTATTACATTAGTACTATTATATACTGAGTACACCTGGTGTCTGTATTACATTAGTACTATTATATACTGAGTACACCTGGTGTCTGTATTACATTAGTAATATTATATACTGAGTACACCTGGTGTCTGTATTACATTAGTAATATTATATACTGAGTACACCTGGTGTCTGTATTACATTAGTACTATTATATACTGAGTACACCTGGTGTCTGTATTACATTAGTACTGCTATTATATACTGAGTACACCTGGTGTCTGTATTACATTAGTACTGCTATTATATACTGAGTACACCTGGTGTCTGTATTACATTAGTAATATTATATACTGAGTACACCTGGTGTCTGTATTACATTAGTACTGCTATTATATACTGAGTACACCTGGTGTCTGTATTACATTAGTACTGCTATTATATACTGAGTACACCTGGTGTCTGTATTACATTAGTAATATTATATACTGAGTACACCTGGTGTCTGTATTACATTAGTACTGCTATTATATACTGAGTACACCTGGTGTCTGTATTACATTAGTACTGCTATTATATACTGAGTACACCTGGTGTCTGTATTACATTAGTACTATTATATACTGAGTACACCTGGTGTCTGTATTACATTAGTAATATTATATACTGAGTACACCTGGTGTCTGTATTACATTAGTAATATTATATACTGAGTACACCTGGTGTCTGTATTACATTAGTACTATTATATACTGAGTACACCTGGTGTCTGTATTACATTAGTACTATTATATACTGAGTACACCTGGTGTCTGTATTACATTAGTAATATTATATACTGAGTACACCTGGTGTCTTACATTAGTAATATTATATACTGAGTACACCTGGTGTCTGTAATACATTAGTAATATTATATACTGAGTACACCTGGTGTCTGTATTACATTAGTACTATTATATACTGAGTACTCCTGGTGTCTGTATTACATTAGTACTGCTATTATATACTGAGTACACCTGGTGTCTGTATTACATTAGTACTGCTATTATATACTGAGTACACCTGGTGTCTGTATTACATTAGTAATATTATATACTGAGTACACCTGGTGTCTGTATTACATTAGTACTATTATATACTGAGTACACCTGGTGTCTGTATTACATTAGTACTATTATATACTGAGTACACCTGGTGTCTGTATTACATTAGTAATATTATATACTGAGTACACCTGGTGTCTGTATTACATTAGTAATATTATATACTGAGTACACCTGGTGTCTGTATTACATTAGTAATATTATATACTGAGTACACCTGGTGTCTGTATTACATTAGTACTATTATATACTGAGTACACCTGGAGTCTGTATTACATTAGTGCTATTATATACTGAGTACACCTGGTGTCTGTATTACATTAGTACTATTATATACTGAGTACACCTGGTGTCTGTATTACATTAGTACTATTATATACTGAGTACACCTGGTGTCTGTATTACATTAGTACTATTATATACTGAGTACACCTGGTGTCTGTATTACATTAGTACTATTATATACTGAGTACACCTGGTGTCTGTATTACATTAGTACTGCTATTATATACTGAGTACACCTGGTGTCTGTATTACATTAGTAATATTATATACTGAGTACACCTGGTGTCTGTATTACATTAGTAATATTATATACTGAGTACACCTGGTGTCTTACATTAGTAATATTATATACTGAGTACACCTGGTGTCTGTATTACATTAGTAATATTATATACTGAGTACACCTGGTGTCTGTATTACATTAGTAATATTATATACTGAGTACACCTGGTGTCTGTATTACATTAGTAATATTATATACTGAGTACACCTGGTGTCTGTATTACATTAGTACTATTATATACTGAGTACACCTGGTGTCTGTATTACATTAGTACTGCTATTATATACTGAGTACACCTGGTGTCTGTATTACATTAGTACTGCTATTATATACTGAGTACACCTGGTGTCTGTATTACATTAGTACTGCTATTATATACTGAGTACACCTGGTGTCTGTATTACATTAGTACTATTATATACTGAGTACACCTGGTGTCTGTATTACATTAGTACTATTATATACTGAGTACACCTGGTGTCTGTATTACATTAGTAATATTATATACTGAGTACACCTGGTGTCTGTATTACATTAGTAATATTATATACTGAGTACACCTGGTGTCTGTATTACATTAGTAATATTATATACTGAGTACACCTGGTGTCTGTATTACATTAGTAATATTATATACTGAGTACACCTGGTGTCTGTATTACATTAGTACTGCTATTATATACTGAGTACACCTGGTGTCTGTATTACATTAGTACTATTATATACTGAGTACACCTGGTGTCTGTATTACATTAGTACTATTATATACTGAGTACACCTGGTGTCTGTATTACATTAGTAATATTATATACTGAGTACACCTGGTGTCTGTATTACATTAGTACTGCTATTATATACTGAGTACACCAGGTGTCTGTATTACATTAGTAATATTATATACTGAGTACACCTGGTGTCTGTATTACATTAGTACTATTATATACTGAGTACACCTGGTGTCTGTATTACATTAGTACTATTATATACTGAGTACACCTGGTGTCTGTATTACATTAGTACTATTATATACTGAGTACACCTGGTGTCTGTATTACATTAGTAATATTATATACTGAGTACACCTGGTGTCTGTATTACATTAGTAATATTATATACTGAGTACACCTGGTGTCTGTATTACATTAGTAATATTATATACTGAGTACACCTGGTGTCTGTATTACATTAGTACTATTATATACTGAGTATACCTGGTGTCTGTATTACATTAGTAATATTATATACTGAGTACACCTGGTGTCTGTATTACATTAGTAATATTATATACTGAGTACACCTGGTGTCTGTATTACATTAGTAATATTATATACTGAGTACACCTGGTGTCTGTATTACATTAGTACTGCTATAATATACTGAGTACACCTGGTGTCTGTATTACATTAGTTCTGCTATTATATACTGAGTACACCTGGTGTCTGTATTACATTAGTACTATTATATACTGAGTACACCTGGTGTCTGTATTACATTAGTACTATTATATACTGAGTACACCTGGTGTCTGTATTACATTAGTAATATTATATACTGAGTACACCTGGTGTCTGTATTACATTAGTACTATTATATACTGAGTACACCTGGTGTCTGTATTACATTAGTACTGCTATTATATACTGAGTACACCTGGTGTCTGTATTACATTAGTACTGCTATTATATACTGAGTACACCTGGTGTCTGTATTACATTAGTACTATTATATACTGAGTACACCTGGTGTCTGTATTACATTAGTACTATTATATACTGAGTACACCTGGTGTCTGTATTACATTAGTAATATTATATACTGAGTACACCTGGTGTCTGTATTACATTAGTAATATTATATACTGAGTACACCTGGTGTCTGTATTACATTAGTACTGCTATTATATACTGAGTACACCTGGTGTCTGTATTACATTAGTACTGCTATTATATACTGAGTACACCTGGTGTCTGTATTACATTAGTAATATTATATACTGAGTACACCTGGTGTCTGTATTACATTAGTACTGCTATTATATACTGAGTACACCTGGTGTCTGTATTACATTAGTACTATTATATACTGAGTACACCTGGTGTCTGTATTACATTAGTACTGCTATTATATACTGAGTACACCTGGTGTCTGTATTACATTAGTAATATTATATACTGAGTACACCTGGTGTCTGTATTACATTAGTACTGCTATTATATACTGAGTACACCTGGTGTCTGTATTACATTAGTACTGCTATTATATACTGAGTACACCTGGTGTCTGTATTACATTAGTACTGCTATTATATACTGAGTACACCTGGTGTCTGTATTACATTAGTACTGCTATTATATACTGAGTACACCTGGTGTCTGTATTACATTAGTACTGCTATTATATACTGAGTACACCTGGTGTCTGTATTACATTAGTACTGCTATTATATACTGAGTACACCTGGTGTCTGTATTACATTAGTACTATTATATACTGAGTACACCTGGTGTCTGTATTACATTAGTAATATTATATACTGAGTACACCTGGTGTCTTACATTAGTAATATTATATACTGAGTACACCTGGTGTCTGTAATACATTAGTAATATTATATACTGAGTACACCTGGTGTCTGTATTACATTAGTACTATTATATACTGAGTACTCCTGGTGTCTGTATTACATTAGTACTGCTATTATATACTGAGTACACCTGGTGTCTGTATTACATTAGTACTGCTATTATATACTGAGTACACCTGGTGTCTGTATTACATTAGTAATATTATATACTGAGTACACCTGGTGTCTGTATTACATTAGTACTATTATATACTGAGTACACCTGGTGTCTGTATTACATTAGTACTATTATATACTGAGTACACCTGGTGTCTGTATTACATTAGTAATATTATATACTGAGTACACCTGGTGTCTGTATTACATTAGTACTGCTATTATATACTGAGTACACCTGGAGTCTGTATTACATTAGTACTGCTATTATATACTGAGTACACCTGGTGTCTGTATTACATTAGTAATATTATATACTGAGTACACCTGGTGTCTGTATTACATTAGTACTATTATATACTGAGTACACCTGGAGTCTGTATTACATTAGTGCTATTATATACTGAGTACACCTGGTGTCTGTATTACATTAGTACTATTATATACTGAGTACACCTGGTGTCTGTATTACATTAGTACTATTATATACTGAGTACACCTGGTGTCTGTATTACATTAGTACTATTATATACTGAGTACACCTGGTGTCTGTATTACATTAGTACTATTATATACTGAGTACACCTGGTGTCTGTATTACATTAGTACTGCTATTATATACTGAGTACACCTGGTGTCTGTATTACATTAGTAATATTATATACTGAGTACACCTGGTGTCTGTATTACATTAGTAATATTATATACTGAGTACACCTGGTGTCTTACATTAGTAATATTATATACTGAGTACACCTGGTGTCTGTATTACATTAGTAATATTATATACTGAGTACACCTGGTGTCTGTATTACATTAGTAATATTATATACTGAGTACACCTGGTGTCTGTATTACATTAGTAATATTATATACTGAGTACACCTGGTGTCTGTATTACATTAGTACTATTATATACTGAGTACACCTGGTGTCTGTATTACATTAGTACTGCTATTATATACTGAGTACACCTGGTGTCTGTATTACATTAGTACTGCTATTATATACTGAGTACACCTGGTGTCTGTATTACATTAGTACTATTATATACTGAGTACACCTGGTGTCTGTATTACATTAGTAATATTATATACTGAGTACACCTGGTGTCTGTATTACATTAGTAATATTATATACTGAGTACACCTGGTGTCTGTAGTACATTAGTAATATTATATACTGAGTACACCTGGTGTCTGTATTACATTAGTAATATTATATACTGAGTACACCTGGTGTCTGTATTACATTAGTACTATTATATACTGAGTACACCTGGTGTCTGTATTACATTAGTACTGCTATTATATACTGAGTACACCTGGTGTCTGTATTACATTAGTAATATTATATACTGAGTACACCTGGTGTCTGTATTACATTAGTAATATTATATACTGAGTACACCTGGTGTCTGTATTACATTAGTAATATTATATACTGAGTACACCTGGTGTCTTACATTAGTAATATTATATACTGAGTACACCTGGTGTCTGTATTACATTAGTAATATTATATACTGAGTACACCTGGTGTCTGTATTACATTAGTAATATTATATACTGAGTACACCTGGTGTCTGTATTACATTAGTAATATTATATACTGAGTACACCTGGTGTCTGTATTACATTAGTACTGCTATTATATACTGAGTACACCTGGTGTCTGTATTACATTAGTACTATTATATACTGAGTACACCTGGTGTCTGTATTACATTAGTACTATTATATACTGAGTACACCTGGTGTCTGTATTACATTAGTAATATTATATACTGAGTACACCTGGTGTCTGTATTACATTAGTACTGCTATTATATACTGAGTACACCAGGTGTCTGTATTACATTAGTAATATTATATACTGAGTACACCTGGTGTCTGTATTACATTAGTACTATTATATACTGAGTACACCTGGTGTCTGTATTACATTAGTAATATTATATACTGAGTACACCTGGTGTCTGTATTACATTAGTAATATTATATACTGAGTACACCTGGTGTCTGTATTACATTAGTAATATTATATACTGAGTACACCTGGTGTCTGTATTACATTAGTACTATTATATACTGAGTACACCTGGTGTCTGTATTACATTAGTAATATTATATACTGAGTACACCTGGTGTCTGTATTACATTAGTACTATTATATACTGAGTACACCTGGTGTCTGTATTACATTAGTACTATTATATACTGAGTACACCTGGTGTCTGTATTATATTAGTACTATTATATACTGAGTACACCTGGTGTCTGTATTACATTAGTAATATTATATACTGAGTACACCTGGTGTCTGTATTACATTAGTACTATTATATACTGAGTACACCTGGTGTCTGTATTACATTAGTACTATTATATACTGAGTACACCTGGTGTCTGTATTACATTAGTACTATTATATACTGAGTACACCTGGTGTCTGTATTACATTAGTACTGCTATTATATACTGAGTACACCTGGTGTCTGTATTACATTAGTACTGCTATTATATACTGAGTACACCTGGTGTCTGTATTACATTAGTAATATTATATACTGAGTACACCTGGTGTCTGTATTACATTAGTAATATTATATACTGAGTACACCTGGTGTCTGTATTACATTAGTAATATTATATACTGAGTACACCTGGTGTCTGTATTACATTAGTACTGCTATTATATACTGAGTACACCTGGTGTCTGTATTACATTAGTAATATTATATACTGAGTACACCTGGTGTCTGTATTACATTAGTACTATTATATACTGAGTATACCTGGTGTCTGTATTACATTAGTAATATTATATATTGAGTACACCTGGTGTCTGTATTACATTAGTAATATTATATACTGAGTACACCTGGTGTCTGTATTACATTAGTTATATTATATACTGAGTACACCTGGTGTCTGTATTATATTAGTACTATTATATACTGAGTACACCTGGTGTCTGTATTACATTAGTACTATTATATACTGAGTACACCTGGTGTCTGTATTATATTAGTACTATTATATACTGAGTACACCTGGTGTCTGTATTACATTAGTAATATTATATACTGAGTACACCTGGTGTCTGTATTACATTAGTAATATTATATACTGAGTACACCTGGTGTCTGTATTACATTAGTACTGCTATTATATACTGAGTACACCTGGTGTCTGTATTACATTAGTAATATTATATACTGAGTACACCTGGTGACTGTATTACATTAGTACTATTATATACTGAGTATACCTGGTGTCTGTATTACATTAGTAATATTATATATTGAGTACACCTGGTGTCTGTATTACATTAGTAATATTATATACTGAGTACACCTGGTGTCTGTATTACATTAGTACTATTATATACTGAGTACACCTGGTGTCTGTATTACATTAGTACTGTTATTATATACTGAGTACACCTGGTGTCTGTATTACATTAGTACTATTATATACTGAGTACACCTGGTGTCTGTATTACATTAGTACTATTATATACTGAGTACACCTGGTGTCTGTATTACATTAGTAATATTATATACTGAGTACACCTGGTGTCTGTATTACATTAGTACTGCTATTATATACTGAGTACACCTGGTGTCTGTATTACATTAGTAATATTATATACTGAGTACACCTGGTGTCTGTATTACATTAGTAATATTATATACTGAGTACACCTGGTGTCTGTATTACATTAGTAATATAATATACTGAGTACACCTGGTGTCTGTATTACATTAGTAATATTATATACTGAGTACACCTGGTGTCTGTATTACATTAGTACTATTATATACTGAGTACACCTGGTGTCTGTATTACATTAGTAATATTATATACTGAGTACACCTGGTGTCTGTATTACATTAGTACTGCTATTATATACTGAGTACACCTGGTGTCTGTATTACATTAGTAATATTATATACTGAGTACACCTGGTGTCTGTATTACATTAGTAATATTATATACTGAGTACACCTGGTGTCTGTATTACATTAGTAATATTATATACTGAGTACACCTGGTGTCTGTATTACATTAGTAATATTATATACTGAGTACACCTGGTGTCTGTATTACATTAGTACTGCTATTATATACTGAGTACACCTGGTGTCTGTATTACATTAGTAATATTATATACTGAGTACACCTGGTGTCTGTATTACATTAGTACTGCTATTATATACTGAGTACACCTGGTGTCTGTATTACATTAGTAATATTATATACTGAGTACACCTGGTGTCTGTATTACATTAGTACTATTATATACTGAGTACACCTGGTGTCTGTATTACATTAGTACTGCTATTATATACTGAGTACACCTGGTGTCTGTATTACATTAGTACTGCTATTATATACTGAGTACACCTGGTGTCTGTATTACATTAGTACTGCTATTATATACTGAGTACACCTGGTGTCTGTATTACATTAGTACTGCTATTATATACTGAGTACACCTGGTGTCTGTATTACATTAGTACTGCTATTATATACTGAGTACACCTGGTGTCTGTATTACATTAGTACTGCTATTATATACTGAGTACACCTGGTGTCTGTATTACATTAGTACTATTATATACTGAGTACACCTGGTGTCTGTATTACATTAGTACTGCTATTATATACTGAGTACACCTGGTGTCTGTATTATATTAGTAATATTATATACTGAGTACACCTGGTGTCTGTATTACATTAGTACTGCTATTATATACTGAGTACACCTGGTGTCTGTATTACATTAGTAATATTATATACTGAGTACACCTGGTGTCTGTATTACATTAGTAATATTATATACTGAGTACACCTGGTGTCTCTTACATTAGTACTATTATATACTGAGTACACCTGGTGTCTGTATTATATTAGTAATATTATATACTGAGTACACCTGGTGTCTGTATTACATTAGTACTATTATATACTGAGTACACCTGGTGTCTGTATTACATTAGTACTATTATATACTGAGTACACCTGGTGTCTGTATTACATTAGTACTATTATATACTGAGTACACCTGGTGGCTGTATTACATTAGTACTATTATATACTGAGTACACCTGGTGTCTGTATTACATTAGTAATATTATATACTGAGTATACCTGGTGTCTGTATTACATTAGTACTGCTATTATATACTGAGTATACCTGGTGTCTGTATTACATTAGTTCTGCTATTGAATGATCCATTTAAACAATGAGGCTGCATGGTGTGAACACAGCCTTAGAATTGCTAGTTGTGTATCAGCTGCTCTGAGGTATCTGCTTTCTTGCACTACACAGCAGTCTGTTACCTCTTTACCTGGCGCAGGTTTATTATCATTTTATGTCACTTAATGCAGGAATCTAATGTCCAAAGTCTCAGGGTGAGGAAACCTATGGGAAAGCTCAGTCACTTATGTGTGTATCCTGCAAGAGTCCACATCCAGATGGCAGTGGGATTCAGTTCTGTTTGTAGATTGTATCTTCATTGTAACCCATTACAGAATATGCTATAGTGCTTACTTCTGAGTATGCGTGTCACTCCGCAGTTGGCTGCCTGGTCCGTGGCCCCTCCACAGTTGGCTGCCTGGTCCGTGGCCCCTCCACAGTTGGCTGCCTGGTCCGTGGCCCCTCCACAGTTGGCTGCCTGGTCTGTGGCCCCTCCACAGTTGGCTGCCTGGTCCGTGGCCCCTCCACAGTTGGCTGCCTGGTCCGTGGCCCCTCCACAGTTGGCTGCCTGGTCTGTGGCCCCTCCACAGTTGGCTGCCTGGTCTGTGGCCCCTCCAGAGTTGGCTGCCTGGTCTGTGGCCCCTCCACAGTTGGCTGCCTGGTCCGTGGCCCCTCCACAGTTGGCTGCCTGGTCCGTGGCCCCTCCACAGTTGGCTGCCTGGTCCGTGGCCCCTCCACAGTTGGCTGCCTGGTCCGTGGCCCCTCCACAGTTGGAGAGGAGCATTAGACTTTGCCAGAGATGGATGTTCTTTCTAATAATACTCTATGTACCATGAGAATCCACCTGAATGGATTGGGGACACTCTGAGGAAGGACTCTTCCTTACAGAAAGGTACAATCTCTGCCCCAGTCTGAAAAGGAGAAGGAAATCCTCCCTTGTTCCCCATTCTATAGACGTTTCCAGCATGGAAGGTACTGGAAGAAATGATGGATCCGTCACTAAAAGGGATCATCCATCTCAGAGGTCTTGTGGATGGGGACAAAGAAGCTTGTGACTAAAGCTTCTCTGGCAGCACCTGTGGGTTTACCTTATGACGTCATATTCTCGACAGTTTCCGATCCAAAGAAGGTAAGTTGTTGGTGAACGTCCATAGATCTACAGTTCTAAGCAAAGAAGGTTCCATAGGGAGAACATATGCTCTGTGCTCCCCCTCCTAAAGGAGACTAACCATGCTAGATGTGAGAGACACAGATCTACATGTACCTGGCTACAGAGAAGACTGCATACACCTGCATGTACCTGGCTACAGAGAAGACTGCATACACCTGCATGTACCTGGCTACAGAGAAGACTGTATACACCTGCATGTACCTGGCTACAGAGAAGACTGCATACACCTGCATGTACCTGGCTACAGAGAAGACTGCATACACCTGCATGTACCTGGCTACAGAGAAGACTGCATACACCTGGCTACAGAGAAGACTGCATATACCTGGCTACAGAGAAGACTGCATATACCTGCATGTACCTGGCTACAGAGAAGACTGTATACACCTGCATGTACCTGGCTACAGAGAAGACTGCATACACCTGCATGTACCTGGCTACAGAGAAGACTGCATACACCTGCATGTACCTGGCTACAGAGAAGACTGCATATACCTGGCTACAGAGAAGACTGCATACACCTGCATGTACCTGGCTACAGAGAAGACTGCATATTCCTTTGCTTCTTTCTGAAATCCCCTCCGCTCCCTTTACACTCACTAAGGTTACCTGCCGGGCCTGGTATATACATATATCTATCCTAAGATAAGAAGGGAAGTAGATGGGACACTCTTCTACGTTATGTCGGCTGTAGTCACCATCTGGAGAGAATCCAAGATCACCATTGTCTCCTTCCTGCACAAGTGATTAATTATCAAAAACTTACACCACTATATTTTCACCTACCCGTAACCATTCCTGGGATACAGGGTCAGGATTCCTAGGACTCCCCAATTGGTGTCCCTTCACCCAATGATGATTGTCAGGTCTCATGACGTCTGCAAGCAACGAATTGAATAGGCAGGTTGGCGTATGTATCCCCGTGCAGCAGATGCTGTCAGTATGGGACCAAAGAATAAACAGCCTACATTGGGTTATGGTTTATACCCACAGATACAAGGGCCTCCTTAACATTTTCTTCAGTCAGTGGCAGACCAATCTCGTCCTCAAATTGGGTGGAGGCAACCACCGATCCATCTAACACAGGGTGAGACAGGCGAAGAAGACTTTGTTCCTAACACAAGTGGCTGTCATCCAACATGTGAGAGATGAGAGCGGTAAGTGAGCTCCAGTCCACTTCAGCATATCAATCTATAGGGAAGCTATCTGGGTAAGTAACACATCTACAGTGGTGCATATCCATCTATGGGGAAGCTATCGGAGTAAGAGCCAGAACACATCTACAGTGGTGCATATCCATCTATGGGGAAGCTATCGGAGTAAGTAACACATCTACAGTGGTGCATATCCACCTATGGGGAAGCTATCGGAGTAAGTAACACATCTACAGTGGTGCATATCCATCTATGGGGAAGCTATCGGAGTAAGAGCCAGAACACATCTACAGTGGTGCATATCCATCTATGGGGAAGCTATCGGAGTAAGTAACACATCTACAGTGGTGCATATCCACCTATGGGGAAGCTATCGGAGTAAGTAACACATCTACAGTGGTGCATATCCATCTATGGGGAAGCTATCGGAGTAAGAGCCAGAACACATCTACAGTGGTGCATATCCACCTATGGGGAAGCTATCGGAGTAAGTAACACATCTACAGTGGTGCATATCCATCTATGGGGAAGCTATCGGAGTAAGAGCCAGAACCCATCTACAGTGGTGCATATCCATCTATAGGGAAGCTATCGGAGTAAGTAACACATCTACAGTGGTGCACATCAATCTATGGGGAAGCTATCGGAGTAAGTAACACATCTACAGTGGTGCATATCCATCTATGGGGAAGCTATCGGAGTAAGAGCCAGAACCCATCTACAGTGGTGTATATCCATCTATAGGGAAGCTATCTGAGTAAGTAACACATCTACAGTGGTGCATATCCATCTATGGGGAAGCTATCGGAGTAAGTAACACATCTACAGTGGTGCATATCCATCTATGGGGAAGCTATCGGAGTAAGTAACACATCTACAGTGGTGCATATCCATCTATAGGGAAGCTATCGGAGTAAGTAACACATCTACAGTGGTGCATATATATCTATGGGGAAGCTATCGGAGTAAGTAACACATCTACAGTGGTGCATATCCATCCATGGGGAAGCTATCGGAGTAAGTAACACATCTACAGTGGTGCATATCCATCTATGGGGAAGCTACAGGAGTAAGTAACACATCTACAGTGGTGCATATCCATCTATGGGGAAGCTATCGGAGTAAGTAACACATCTACAGTGGTGCATATCCATCTATGGGGAAGCTATCGGAGTAAGATCCAGAACACATCTACAGTGGTGCATATCCATCTATGGGGAAGCTATGGGAGTAAGTAACACATCTACAGTGGTGCATATCCATCTATAGGGAAGCTATCGGAGTAAGTAACAGAACACATCTACAGTGGTGCATATCCATCTATGGGGAAGCTATCGGAGTAAGTAACACATCTACAGTGGTGTATATCCATCTATGGGGAAGCTATCGGAGTAAGTAACACATCTACAGTGCTGCATATCCATCTATGGGGAAGCTATCGGAGTAAGTAACACATCTACAGTGGTGCATATCCATCTATGGGGAAGCTATCGGAGTAAGTAACACATCTACAGTGGTGCATATCCATCTATGGGGAAGCTATCGGAGTAAGTAACACATCTACAGTGGTGCATATCCATCTATGGGGAAGCTATCGGAGTAAGTAACACATCTACAGTGGTGCATATCCATCTATGGGGAAGCTATCGGAGTAAGTAACACATCTACAGTGGTGCATATCCACCTATGGGGAAGCTATCGGAGTAAGTAACACATCTACAGTGGTGCATATCCATCTATGGGGAAGCTATCAGAGTAAGAGCCAGAACACATCTACAGTGGTGCATATCCATCTATGGGGAAGCTATCGGAGTAAGTAACACATCTACAGTGGTGCATATCCATCTATGGGGAAGCTATCAGAGTAAGTAACACATCTACAGTGGTGCATATCTATCTATGGGGAAGCTATCGAAGTAAGTAACACATCTACAGTGGTGCATATCCATCTATGGGGAAGCTATCGGAGTAAGTAACCCATCTACAGTGGTGCATATCCATCTATGGGGAAGCTATCGGAGTAAGATCCAGAACACATCTACAGTGGTGCATATCCATCTATAGGGAAGCTATCGGAGTAAGTAACACATCTACAGTGGTGCATATCCATCTATGGGGAAGCTATCGGAGTAAGACCTAGAACACATCTACAGTGGTGCATATCCATCTATGGGGAAGCTATCGGAGTAAGTAACACATCTACAGTGGTGCATATCCATCTATGGGGAAGCTATCGGAGTAAGATCCAGAACACATCTACAGTGGTGCATATCCATCTATGGGGAAGCTATCGGAGTAAGACCTAGAACACATCTACAGTGGTGCATATCCATCTATGGGGAAGCTATCGGAGTAAGTAACACATCTACAGTGGTGCATATCCATCTATGGGGAAGCTATCGGAGTAAGACCTAGAACACATCTACAGTGGTGCATATCCATCTATGGGGAAGCTATCGGAGTAAGACCTAGAACACATCTACAGTGGTGCATATCCATCTATGGGGAAGCTATCGGAGTAAGTAACACATCTACAGTGGTGCATATCCATCTATGGGGAAGCTATCGGAGTAAGACCTAGAACACATCTACAGTGGTGCATATCCATCTATGGGGAAGCTATCGGAGTAAGTAACACATCTACAGTGGTGCATATCCATCTATGGGGAAGCTATCGGAGTAAGTAACACATCTACAGTGCTGCATATCCATCTATGGGGAAGCTATCGGAGTAACACATCTACAGTGGTGCATATCCATCTATGGGGAAGCTATCGGAGTAACACATCTACAGTGGTGCATATCCATCTATGGGGAAGCGATCGGCGTAAGTAACACATCTACAGTGGTGCATATCCATCTATGGGGAAGCTATCGGAGTAAGTAACACATCTACAGTGGTGCATATCCATCTATGGGGAAGCTATCGGAGTAAGTAACACATCTACAGTGGTGTATATCCATCTATGGGGAAGCTATCGGAGTAAGTAACACATCTACAGTGGTGCATATCGATCCTCAGAGCTGCATGCGATCAGTAACATTACTGTTAAAAGCAGAAGCTGTTTTGCATGGACCAAGAGATCTATCCAGCAACAAGAGAAGTCACAATACCGTAATGTAAAAGGCTAAAGCCATGATATTACCCTGACAGAAGAATGGTCTCAGGACCAGGAGATGTTCTAGTGAATCGCCAGATATTACAGCGACCCATTGGTCCCATGGCCATTTCGGGTAAGACCAGGGTGCGTGGTTTTAACTCCCTAAAAACTACTGTGGACAACAATCAGTAGAAGTCTTGTAAGAAGACAATACAGGATCAAGTCTCATTAATCCTGAGAGCCACAGATTGGCCCAGGAGGTCATTGTGGTAATTGTTGTCCTCTCCTGATGAATATGTCCAAAAGGACATTTTGGAGACCTCCCCAGATTCCTCACCTACTGCCCCATGAGGACGGATTATGTCTGGCCAATCACCAGATATTATGGCGACCCTTACGTGGACCTAATGGCCATTTCGGATAACGCCAGAATACGTGGTTTTTACTCCCTAAAACTGCTAGGGACGACAACCCGTAGTAGTCGTGTAAGGACAAGACAGAATCAGGCCTCATTACTCCTATAGCTCAGGAAGGCATGGTGGTTCTCTCCTGATGCAGGTGTCCAAAGGCCATTTTGGAGACTTCCCCAGAATCCTCAGTGTCACAGAAGGGCAGATTGTGTCGGGGTCTGGACCACCTATGATTGACGGCCTGAAGATTGACAGGCCTGATGAGCTGAGGCTTTTTAGAATTGGTGGTAAACATGATTCTGCTATTAAGAGCAGAACCCACAAAGAGAACGTCCCTGAGGGTGAAGGACATTGTCTATCCTGGTGTGAAGAATTGGACTTCTCCCATATCACTGGCTATAAAGGCGATCCTCCGATTTCTCCAGGATGGGTTTGAGAATGGGCTGAAGCTGCGACCGTCACAGTCCATGTCTCTGCTCTTTATGCTCCAGACAGCTGACTGTCCCATAAATCCCTAATACAGAGATTTATTAAAGCTACGCAAAGGATTAAAGCCACTGTAATGGATCCAACTCCAGGTGGGATCCGGGACTCGTCCTTCATCACCTTGAACGGCTCCGTTTTGAGTTCTTATCTTTAGTTGAGTTATAATACCTGACCCTCAAGGTGCTTCCTAGTAGCTATTACATCTGCTAAACGCAGGAGGATGTTCAGACATTAGGAGCCACTGAACCAGATCTTGTTATCCTTCAGGACTTTGTCTTTTACCCTTAAGGTTCCTTCCTTATCCAACATTACTCAGCAGATTGAGTTACCTGTTTTTTACCTAAATTCCTCCAATGAGGAAGAGTTACAATCACGCTCTCTGGCTGTGGGCGGAGCCTTGAGCCTGCGCTCTCTGGTTGTGGGCGGAGCCTTGAGCCTGCGCTCTCTGGTTGCGGGCCGAGCCTTGAGCCTGCGCTCTCTGGTTGTGGGCGGAGCCTTGAGCCTGCGCTCTCTGGTTGTGGACGGAGCCTTGAGCCTGCGCTCTCTGGTTGTGGGCGGAGCCTTGAGCCTGTGCTCTCTGGATGTGGGCGGAGCCTTGAGCCTGCATGCTCTGGTTGTGGGCGGAGCCTTGAGAGTTTATTTAGTGAGAACCAGAGAAGTCAGAAAATTTTACCTGTATCTTTTTTTCAGGAAGGAACAGTGATTGGAGTCCTCAGCCACTTTATCCAGATGGATCAGGCAGACTCTGTGTGTTACCAAGAGGTGAGAGTCCAAGTACCTGAATCCATTAAGGCCCTAACCACAAGGGCAATGTCTACATCCTGGGTGGAGGAGATGTGCATGCCCATTGATCAGTTATGCAGAACTGCATTGTGGTTATCTTATACTTTTGGACATTAGAACCTCTGGGCAGCCAATCTTGGTAAACCGGTTCTCATGGCTGCTGTATGATTCTCCACCCTTTGTGATCTTGCTATATCCCCATTATGTGCTGCTGCTTAGGACGTAAGGGAAAGTGGAATTTTATACTCACTGTAAATTCTCTTTCCTGTAGTCCGAAGCAGCAGCACAAACTAACCCTCCCTATAAAAGTTTATGCATCATACCCTGAGTGTTTTGGGTTATGTTTCCCTAGATCATTAGAAGTACACAAGGAGGCTGGGTCAGCATAGGGTCTTATAGGCGGGGCAATTAACTCTTTATTGCTTGTTAACTCTTTATTGCTTGTTACCATCTAACCTATCATTGCAGGAAGATAGAATCTTCCCCTTTATGTGCTGCTGCTTCGGACTACAGGAAAGAGAATTTACGGTGAGTATAAAATTCCCCTATATCCCATAGTCCGCGGAGTCCCCATACGTGTGTGTTTGTGTATATTATATATATCTCTATCTATCCCATAGTCCTATAGCCCCCGGTTACCTGCACAGGTCCTGGAGTCGGGCAGTAAAGTGTAACCAGCGAGGCAGCTGCAGCGGTAACTTCCCTCCGAGTTCTCACACCGAGTATCACATCCACCATTCATTATCTTACACTCATCTATATCTGTAACAGGAAGAAGACCGTAATATAGAGGTATATACAGCAGTAATATAGAGGTATATACAGCAGTAATATAGAGATATACAGCAGTAATATAGAGGTATATACAGCAGTAATATAGAGATATACAGCAGTAATATAGAGGTATATACAGCAGTAATATAGAGGTATATACAGCAGTAATATAGAGATATACAGCAGTAATATAGAGGTATACAGCAGTAATATAGAGGTATATACAGCAGTAATATAGAGGTATATACAGCAGTAATATAGAGGTATATACAGCAGTAATATAGAGGTATACAGTTATATAGAGGTATATACAGCAGTAATATAGAGGTATACAGCAGTAATATAGAGGTATACAGTTATATAGAGGTATATACAGCAGTTATATAGAGGTATAGCGCTGTAATATAGAGGTATATACAGCAGTAATATAGAGGTATATACAGCAGTAATATAGAGTTATATACAGCAGTAATATAGAGTTATATACAGCAGTAATATAGAGGTATATACAGCAGTAATATAGAGGTATACAGCAGTAATATAGAGGTATACAGCAGTAATATAGAGGTATATACAGCAGTAATATAGAGGTATATACAGAAGTAATATAGAGGTATATACAGCAGTAATATAGAGGTATATACAGAAGTAATATAGAGGTATATACAGCAGTAATATAGAGGTATATACAGCTGTAATATAGAGGTATATACAGTAATATAGAGGTATATACAGCAGTAATATAGAGGTATATACAGCAGTAATATAGAGGTATATACAGCAGTAATATAGAGGTATATACAGCAGTAATATAGAGGTATATACAGAAGTAATATAGAGGTATATACAGCAGTAATATAGAGGTATATACAGCAGTAATATAGAGGTATATACAGCAGTAATATAGAGGTATACAGTAATATAGAGGTATACAGCAGTAATATAGAGGTATACAGTAATATAGAGGTATATACAGCAGTAATATAGAGGTATAGCGCTTTAATATAGAGGTATATACAGCAGTAATATAAAGGTATACAGGGCTGTGGAGTCGGAGCTAGCTTTGGCTGCAGTCAGAAAAAAAATGTACCGACCCCAGCCTTAAAAAATTTAGAATTGAATTTTAATATGAACTTTACAAGTTTTTCTCATGAATATATATTATGAGCAACATTCTAATAGGACACTGGCCCCATTACATAAGGGTGGTCGGGGAATATATCAGTAATAGGACACTGGCCCCATTACATAAGGGTGGTCGGGGAATATATCAGTAATAGGACACTGGCCCTATTACATAAGGGTGGTCGGGGAATATATCAGTAATAGGACACTGGCCCTATTACATAAGGGTGGTCGGGGAATATATCAGTAATAGGACACTGGCCCTATTACATAAGGGGGGTCGGGGAATATATCAGTAATAGGACACTGGCCCTATTACATAAGGGTGGTCGGGGAATATATCAGTAATAGGACACTGGCCCTATTACATAAGGGTGGTCGGGGAATATATCAGTAATAGGACACTGGCCCTATTACATAAGGGTGGTCGGGGAATATATCAGTAATAGGACACTGCCCTATTACATAAGGGTGGTCGGGGGATATATCAGTAATAGGACACTGGCCCTATTACATAAGGGTGGTCGGGGAATATATCAGTAATAGGACACTGGCCCCATTACATAAGGGTGGTCGGGAATATATCAGTAATAGGACACTGGCCCTATTATATAAGGGTGGTCGGGGAATATATCAGTAATAGGACACTGGCCCTATTACATAAGGGTGGTCGGGGGATATATCAGTAATAGGACACTGGCACTATTACATAAGGGTGGTCGGGGAATATATCAGTAATAGGACACTGGCCCTATTACATAAGGGTGGTCGGGGAATATATCAGTAATAGGACACTGGCCCTATTACATAAGGGTGGTCGGAATATATCAGTAATAGGACACTGGCCCTATTACATAAGGGTGGTCGGGAATATATCAGTAATAGGACTCTGGCCCCATTACATAAGGGTGGTCGGGGAGATATATCAGTAATAGGACACTGGCCCTATTACATAAGGGTGGTCGGGGAATATATCAGTAATAGGACACTGGCCCTATTACATAAGGGTGGTCGGGGAATATATCAGTAATAGGACACTGGCCCCATTACATAAGGGTGGTCGGGGAATATATCAGTAATAGGACACTGGCCCCATTACATAAGGGTGGTCGGGGAGATATATCAGTAATAGGACACTGGCCCCATTACATAAGGGTGGTCGGGGAATATATCAGTAATACAGCATTGGCCCCATTACATAAGGGTGGTCGGGGAATATATCAGTAATACAGCATTGGCCCCATTACATAAGGGTGGTCGGGGAATATATCAGTAATACAGCATTGGCCCCATTACATAAGGGTGGTCGGGGAATATATCAGTAATACAGCATTGGCCCCATTACATAAGGGTGGTCGGGGAGATATATCAGTAATAGGACACTGGCCCTATTACATAAGGGTGGTCGGGGAATATATCAGTAATAGGACACTGGCCCTATTACATAAGGGTGGTCGGGGAATATATCAGTAATAGGACACTGGCCCTATTACATAAGGGTGGTCGGGGAATATATCAGTAATAGGACACTGGCCCTATTACATAAGGGTGGTCGGGGAATATATCAGTAATAGGACACTGGCCCTATTACATAAGGGTGGTCGGGGAATATATCAGTAATAGGACACTGGCCCTATTACATAAGGGTGGTCGGGGAATATATCAGTAATAGGACACTGGCCCTATTA
The DNA here is from genome assembly GCA_027789725.1 of Dendropsophus ebraccatus. Taxonomy (NCBI): domain Eukaryota; kingdom Metazoa; phylum Chordata; class Amphibia; order Anura; family Hylidae; genus Dendropsophus; species Dendropsophus ebraccatus. Next base: position 1,683,677 of record JAQFWZ010000074.1, on the reverse strand, counting down.
CATAAGGGTGGTCGGGGAATATATCAGTAATAGGACACTGGCCCTATTACATAAGGGTGGTCGGAGAATATATCAGTAATAGGACACTGGCCCTATTACATAAGGGTGGTCGGGGAATATATCAGTGATAGGACACTGGCCCTATTACATAAGGGTGGTCGGGGAATATATCAGTGATAGGACACTGGCCCTATTACATAAGGGTGGTCGGGGAATATATCAGTAATAGGACACTGGCCCTATTACATCAGGGTGGTCGGGGGATATATCAGTAATAGGACACTGGCCCTATTAGATAAGGGTGGTCGGGGATATATATCAGTAATAGGACACTGGCCCCATTACATAAGGGTGGTCGGGGAATATATCAGTAATAGGACACTGGCCCTATTAGATAAGGGTGGTCGGGGAATATATCAGTAATAGGACACTGGCTCTATTACATAAGGGTGGTCGGGGAATATATCAGTAATAGGACACTGGCCCTATTAGATAAGGGTGGTCGGGGAATATATCAGTAATAGGACACTGGCCCTATTACATAAGGGTGGTCGGGGAATATATCAGTAATAGGACACTGGCCCTATTAGATAAGGGTGGTCGGGGAATATATCAGTAATAGGACACTGGCTCTATTACATAAGGGTGGTCGGGGAATATATCAGTAATAGGACACTGGCCCTATTACATAAGGGTGGTCGGGGAATATATCAGTAATAGGACACTGGCCCTATTAGATAAGGGTGGTCGGGGAATATATCAGTAATAGGACACTGGCTCTATTACATAAGGGTGGTCGGGGAATATATCAGTGATAGGACACTGGCCCTATTACATAAGGGTGGTCGGGGAATATATCAGTGATAGGACACTGGCCCCATTACATAAGGGTGGTCGGGGAATATATCAGTAATAGGACACTGGCCCTATTACATAAGGGTGGTCGGGGAATATATCAGTAATAGGACACTGGCCCTATTACATAAGGGTGGTCGGGGAATATATCAGTAATAGGACACTGGCCCCATTACATAAGGGTGGTCGGGGAATATATCAGTAATAGGACACTGGCCCCATTACATAAGGATGGTCGGGGAATATATCAGTAATAGGACACTGGCCCTATTAGATAAGGGTGGTCGGGGAATATATCAGTAATAGGACACTGGCCCTATTACATAAGGGTGGTCGGGGGATATATCAGTAATAGGACACTGGCCCCATTACATAAGGGTGGTCGGGGAATATATCAGTAATAGGACACTGGCTCTATTAAATAAGGGTGGTCGGGGAATATATCAGTAATAGGACACTGGCCCCATTACATAAGGGTGGTCGGGGAATATATCAGTAATAGGACACTGGCCCTATTACATAAGGGTGGTCGGGGAATATATCAGTAATACAGCATTGGCCCCATTACATAAGGGTGGTCGGGGAATATATCAGTGATAAGACACTGGTCCTATTACATAAGAGTGGTCGGGGAATATATCAGTAATAGGACACTGGCCCCATTACATAAGGGTGGTCGGGGAATATATCAGTAATAGGACACTGGCCCTATTACATAAGGGTGGTCGGGGAATATATCAGTAATACAGCATTGGCCCCATTACATAAGGGTGGTCGGGGAATATATCAGTGATAAGACACTGGTCCTATTACATAAGGGTGGTCGGGGAATATATCAGTAATAGGACACTGGCCCTATTACATAAGGGTGGTCGGGGGATATATCAGTAATAGGACACTGGCCCTATTACATAAGGGTGGTCGGGGAATATATCAGTAATACAGCATTGGCCCCATTACATAAGGGTGGTCGGGGAATATATCAGTGATAAGACACTGGCCCTATTACATAAGGGTGGTCGGGGGATATATCAGTAATAGGACACTGGCTCTATTACATAAGGGTGGTCGGGGAATATATCAGTAATAGGACACTGGCCCTATTACATAAGGGTGGTCGGGGAATATATCAGTAATAGGACACTGGCCCTATTACATAAGGGTGGTCGGGGGATATATCAGTAATAGGACACTGGCCCTATTACATAAGGGTGGTCGGGGGATATATCAGTAAAAGGACATTGGCCCTATTACATAGAGGTGGTCGGGGAATACATCAGTAATAGGACACTGGCCCTATTACATAAGGGTGGTCGGGGAATATATCAGTAATAGGACACTGGCCCTATTACATAAGGGTGGTCGGGGAATATATCAGTAATAGGACACTGGCCCTATTACATAAGGGTGGTCGGGGAATATATCAGTTATAGGACACTGGCCCTATTACATAAGGGTGGTCGGGGGATATATCAGTAACAGGACACTGGCCCTATTACATAAGGGTGGTCGGGGAATATATCAGTAATAGGACACTGGCCCTATTACATAAGGGTGGTCAGAAATATATCAGTAATAGGACACTGGCCCTATTACATAAGGGTGGTCGGGGAATATATCAGTAATAGGACACTGGCCCTATTACATAAGGGTGGTCGGGGAATATATCAGTAATAGGACACTGGCCCTATTACATAAGGGTGGTCGGGGAATATATCAGTAATAGGACACTGGCCCTATTACATAAGGGTGGTCGGGGAGAGGTTGTCGGTCACTATTTGACAGGTTGTTTGTGAGCTGGAAGAGTCCATTGTGCGGGGGGAGATCTGTGCTGGTCTCTCCCTGGATGCTGGATGACTGTATATGAGCAGCAGTGTAATATGGAGATATCCTGTGTAATATAGAGGAGGAGGAGGAGGAGACATAAGTAATGTAGCTGTAACCTCTGACCTCAGTGCCGGGTTTTCTTCAGTGTTCTATGGCTGCAGCTGTGTGTGTGACCCCTCTCTATATCACTATGTGTGACCCCCTGTATATCACTATGTGTGACCCCTCTCTATATTAGTATGTGTGACCCCTCTCTATATCACTATGTGTGACCTCTCTATATCACTATGTGTGACCTCTCTATATCACTATGTGTGACCCCTCTCTATATCACTATGTGTGACCCCTCTATATCACTATGTGTGACCCCCCTCTATATCACTATGTGTGACCCCTCTATATCACTATGTGTGACCCCTCTCTATATCACTATGTGTGACCTCTCTATATCACTATGTGTGACCCCTCTATATCACTATGTGTGACCTCTCTCTATATCACTGTGTGACCTCTCTATATCACTATGTGTGACCCCTCTCTATATCACTATGTGTGACCCCTCTCTATATCACTATGTGTGACCCCTCTATATCACTATGTGTGACCCCTCTCTATATCACTATGTGTGACCTCTCTATATCACTATGTGTGACCCCTCTATATCACTATGTATGACCCCTCTATATCACTATGTGTGACCCCTCTATATCACTATGTGTGACCCCTCTCTATATCACTATGTGTGACCTCTCTCTATATCACTATGTGTGACCCCTCTCTATATCACTATGTGTGACCCCTCTCTCTATATCACTATGTGTGACCTCTCTCTATATCACTATGTGTGACCCCTCTCTATCACTATGTGTGACCCCCTCTATATCACTATGTGTGACCCCTCTCTATATCACTATGTGTGACCCCTCTCTATATCACTATGTGTGACCCCTCTCTATATCACTATGTGTGACCCCTCTCTATATCACTATGTGTGACCCCTCTCTATATCACTATGTGTGACCCCCCTCTATATCACTATGTGTGACCCCCCTCTATATCACTATGTGTGACCCCTCTCTATATCACTATGTGTGACCCCTCTCTATATCACTATGTGTGACCCCTCTCTATATCACTATGTGTGACCCCTCTATATCACTATGTGTGACCTCTCTATATCACTATGTGTGACCTCTCTATATCACTATGTGTGACCTCTGTATATCACTATGTGTGACCTCTCTATATCACTATGTGTGACCCCTCTATATCACTATGTGTGACCCCTCTCTATATCACTATGTGTGACCCCTCTATATCACTATGTGTGACCTCTCTATATCACTATGTGTGACCTCTCTCTATATCACTATGTGTGACCCCTCTCTATATCACTATGTGTGACCTCTCTATATCACTATGTGTGACCCCTCTATATCACTATGTGTGACCCCTCTATATCACTATGTGTGACCTCTCTATATCACTATGTGTGACTCCTCTCTATATCACTATGTGTGACCTCTCTATATCACTATGTGTGACCCCTCTCTATATCACTATGTGTGACCTCTCTATATCACTATGTGTGACCTCTCTCTATATCACTATGTGTGACCTCTCTCTATATCACTATGTGTGACCCCTCTCTATATCACTATGTGTGACCCCTCTCTATATCACTATGTGTGACCTCTCTCTATATCACTATGTGTGACCCCTCTCTATATCACTATGTGTGACCCCTCTCTATATCACTATGTGTGACCTCTCTCTATATCACTATGTGTGACCCCTCTCTATATCACTATGTGTGACCCCCTCTCTATATCACTATGTGTGACCTCTCTATATCACTATGTGTGACCTCTCTCTATATCACTATGTGTGACCCCTCTATATCACTATGTGTGACCCCTCTATATCACTGTGTGTGACCCCTCTCTATATCACTGTGTGTGACCCCCCTCTCTATATCACTATGTGTGACCTCTCTATATCACTGTGTGACCTCTCTATATCACTATGTGTGACCCCCTGTATATCACTATGTGTGACCCCTCTCTATATCACTGTGTGACCCCTCTCTATATCACTGTGTGACCCCTCTCTATATCACTATGTGTGACCCCCTGTATATCACTATGTGTGACCCCTCTCTATATCACTGTGTGTGACCTCTCTATATCACTATGTGTGACCCCTCTCTATATCACTGTGTGTGACCCCTCTCTATATCACTATGTGTGACCCCTCTCTATATCACTATGTGTGACCCCTCTCTATATCACTATGTGTGACCCCTCTCTATATCACTATGTGTGACCCCTCTCTATATCACTATGTGTGACCTCTCTATATCACTATGTGTGACCCCTCTCTATATCACTATGTGTGACCCCCTTTATATCACTATGTGTGACCCCTCTCTATATCACTATGTGTGACCCCTCTCTATATCACTATGTGTGACCTCTCTCTATATCACTATGTGTGACCTTTCTATATCACTATGTGTGACCTCTCTATATCACTATGTGTGACCTCTCTCTATATCACTATGTGTGACCCCTCTCTATATCACTATGTGTGACCCCTCTCTATATCACTATGTGTGACCCCTCTCTATATCACTATGTGTGACCCCTCTCTATATCACTATGTGTGACCTCTCTATATCACTATGTGTGACCTCTCTCTATATCACTATGTTTGACCCCTCTCTATATCACTATGTGTGACCTCTCTATATCACTATGTGTGACCTCTCTATATCACTATGTGTGACCCCTCTCTATCACTATGTGTGACCCCTCTCTATATCACTATGTGTGACCCCTCTCTATATCACTATGTGTGACCTCTCTATATCACTATGTGTGACCCCTCTCTATCACTATGTGTGACCCCTCTATATCACTATGTGTGACCTCTCTCTATATCACTATGTGTGACCCCTCTCTATATCACTATGTGTGACCCCTCTCTATATCACTATGTGTGATCCCTCTCTATATCACTATGTGTGACCCCTCTATATCACTATGTGTGACCTCTCTCTATATCACTATGTGTGACCTCTCTATATCACTATGTGTGACCCCTCTCTATATCACTATGTGTGACCCCTCTCTATATCACTATGTGTGACCTCTCTATATCACTATGTGTGACCCCTCTCTATATCACTATGTGTGACCCCTCTCTATATCACTATGTGTGACCCCTCTCTATATCACTATGTGTGACCTCTCTCTATATCACTATGTGTGACCTCTCTCTATATCACTATGTGTGACCCCTCTCTATATCACTATGTGTGACCCCTCTATATCACTATGTGTGACCTCTCTCTATATCACTATGTGTGACCCCTCTCTCTATATCACTATGTGTGACCTCTCTATATCACTATGTGTGACCCCTCTCTATATATCACTATGTGTGACCCCTCTATATCACTATGTGTGACCTCTCTCTATATCACTATGTGTGACCCCTCTCTCTATATCACTATGTGTGACCTCTCTATATCACTATGTGTGACCCCTCTCTATATATCACTATGTGTGACCCCTCTATATCACTGTGTGTGACCCCTCTCTATATCACTATGTGTGACCCCTCTCTATATCACTATGTGTGACCCCTCTATATCACTATGTGTGACCCCTCTCTATATCACTATGTGTGACCCCTCTATATCACTATGTGTGACCTCTCTATATCACTATGTGTGACCTCTCTCTATATCACTATGTGTGACCCCTCTCTCTATATCACTATGTGTGACCCCTCTCTCTATATCACTATGTGTGACCCCTCTCTATATCACTATGTGTGACCCCTCTATATCACTATGTGTGACCCCTCTATATTACTATGTGTGACCCCTCTCTATATCACTATGTGTGACCTCTCTATATCACTATGTGTGACCTCTCTATATCACTATGTGTGACCTCTCTATATCACTATGTGTGACCCCTCTCTATATCACTATGTGTGACCTCTCTATATCACTATGTGTGACCCCCCTCTATATCACTATGTGTGACCCCTCTCTATATCACTATGTGTGACCCCTCTCTATATCACTATGTGTGACCCCTCTCTATATCACTATGTGTGACCTCTCTATATCACTGTGTGACCTCTCTCTATATCACTATGTGTGACCCCTCTCTATATCACTGTGTGACCCCTCTCTATATCACTATGTGTGACCTCTCTATATCACTATGTGTAACCTCTCTATATCACTATGTGTGACCTCTCTCTATATCACTATGTGACCCCTCTCTATATCACTATGTGTGACCCCTCTCTATATCACTGTGTGACCCCTCTCTATATCACTGTGTGACCCCTCTCTATATCACTATGTGTGACCTCTCTATATCACTATGTGTGACCTCTCTATATCACTATGTGTGACCTCTCTATATCACTATGTGTGACCTCTCTATATCACTATGTGTGACCTCTCTATATCACTATGTGTGACCTCTCTATATCACTATGTGTGACCTCTCTCTATATCACTATGTGTGACCTCTCTCTATATCACTATGTGTGACCCCTCTCTATATCACTATGTGTGACCCCTCTCTATATCACTATGTGTGACCCCTCTCTATATCACTATGTGTGACCCCTCTCTATATCACTATGTGTGACCCCTCTCTATATCACTATGTGTGACCCCTCTATATCACTATATGTGACCTCTCTATATCACTATGTGTGACCCCTCTCTATATCACTATGTGTGACCCCTCTCTATATCACTATGTGTGACCTCTCTCTGTATCACTATGTGTGACCCCTCTCTATATCACTATGTGTGACCTCTCTATATCACTATGTGTGACCCCTCTCTATATCACTATGTGTGACCTCTCTATATCACTATGTGTGACCCCTCTATATCACTATGTGTGACCTCTCTATATCACTATGTGTGACCCCTCTCTATATCACTATGTGTGACCCCTCTATATCACTATGTGTGACCTCTCTATATCACTATGTGTGACCTCTCTATATCACTATGTGTGACCCCTCTATATATCACTATGTGTGACCCCTCTATATCACTATGTGTGACCCCTCTCTATATCACTATGTGTGACCCCTCTCTATATCACTATGTGTGACCCCTCTATATCACTATGTGTGACCCCTCTCTATCACTATGTGTGACCCCTCTCTATATCACTATGTGTGACCCCTCTCTATATCACTATGTGTGACCCCTCTCTATATCACTATGTGTGACCCCTCTCTATATCACTATGTCTGACCTCTCTATATCACTATGTGACCCCTCTCTATATCACTATGTGTGACCTCTCTCTCTATATTACTATGTGTGACCCCTCTCTATATCACTATGTGTGACCCCTCTCTATATCACTATGTGTGACCCCTCTATATCACTATGTGTGACCCCTCTCTATATCACTATGTGTGACCCCTCTCTATATCACTGTGTGACCCCTCTCTATCACTATGTGTGACCCCTCTCTATATCACTATGTGTGACCCCTCTATATCACTATGTGTGACCCCTCTCTATATCACTATGTGTGACCCCTCTCTATATCACTATGTGTGACCTCTCTCTATATCACTATGTGTGACCTCTCTATATCACTATTTGTGACCCCTCTCTATATCACTATGTGTGACCCCTCTCTATATCACTATGTGTGACCTCTCTCTATATCACTATGTGTGACCCCTCTCTATATCACTATGTGTGACCTCTCTATATCACTATGTGTGACCCCTCTCGATATCACTATGTGTGACCTCTCAATATCACTATGTGTGACCCCTCTCTATATCACTATGTGTGACCCCTCTCTATATCACTGTGTGTGACCCCTCTATATCACTATGTGTGACCCCTCTCTATATCACTATGTGTGACCTCTCTCTATATCACTATGTGTGACCTCTCTATATCACTATTTGTGACCCCTCTCTATATCACTATGTGTGACCCCTCTCTATATCACTATGTGTGACCTCTCTATATCACTATGTGTGACCTCTCTATATCACTATGTGTGACCCCTCTCTATATCACTGTGTGTGACCCCTCTATATCACTATGTGTGACCTCTCTCTATATCACTATGTGTGACCCCTCTCTATATCACTATGTGTGACCCCTCTCTATATCACTATGTGTGACCTCTCTCTATATCACTATGTGTGACCCCTCTCTATATCACTATGTGTGACCTCTCTATATCACTATGTGTGACCCCTCTCTATATCACTATGTGTGACCCCTCTCTCTATATCACTATGTGTGACCCCTCTCTATCACTATGTGTGACCCCTCTCTATATCACTATGTGTGACCTCTCTCTATATCACTATGTGTGACCTCTCTATATCACTATGTGTGACCTCTCTATATCACTATGTGTGACCCCTCTATATCACTATGTGTGACCCCTCTCTATATCACTATGTGTGACCTCTCTATATCACTATGTGTGACCCCTCTCTATATCACTATGTGTGACCCCTCTCTATATCACTATGTGTGACCCCTCTATATCACTATGTGTGACCTCTCTCTATATCACTATGTGTGACCCCTCTCTATATCACTATGTGTGACCTCTCTCTATATCACTATGTGTGACCCCTCTCTCTATATATCACTATGTGTGACCCCTCTATATCACTATGTGTGACCCCTCTATATCACTATGTGTGACCCCCCCTCTATATCACTATGTGTGACCCCTCTCTATATCACTATGTGTGACCTCTCTATATCACTATGTGTGACCTCTCTATATCACTATGTGTGACCTCTCTATATCACTATGTGTGACCTCTCTATATCACTATGTGTGACCCCTCTCTATATCACTATGTGTGACCTCTCTCTATATCACTGTGTGACCCCCTCTATATCACTGTGTGACCCCCTCTATATCACTATGTGTGACCCCTCTCTATATCACTATGTGTGACCTCTCTATATCACTATGTGTGACCTCTCTATATCACTATGTGTGACCTCTCTATATCACTATGTGTGACCTCTCTATATCACTATGTGTGACCCCTCTCTATATCACTATGTGTGACCTCTCTCTATATCACTATGTGTGACCCCTCTCTATATCACTATGTGTGACCTCTCTCTATCACTATGTGTGACCCCTCTATATCACTATGTGTGACCCCTCTCTCTATATCACTATGGCTGACCTCTCTATATCACTATGTGTGACCCCTCTCTATATCACTATGTGTGACCCCTCTCTATATCACTATGTGTGACCTCTCTCTATATCACTATGTGTGACCCCCTCTCTATATCACTATGTGTGACCCCTCTCTATATCACTATGTGTGACCTCTCTCTATATCACTATGTGTGACCCCTCTATATCACTATGTGTGACCTCTCTATATCACTGTGTGACCCCTCTATATCACTATGTGTGACCTCTCTATATCACTATGTGTGACCCCTCTCTATATCACTATGTGTGACCTCTCTATATCACTATGTGTGACCTCTCTATATCACTGTGTGTGACCCCTCTATATCACTATGTGTGACCTCTCTATATCACTGTGTGTGACCCCTCTATATCACTATGTGTGACCTCTCTATATCACTGTGTGTGACCCCTCTATATCACTATGTGTGACCCCTCTATATCACTATGTGTGACCCCTCTCTATATCACTATGTGACCCCTCTCTATATCACTATGTGTGACCCCTCTCTATATCACTATGTGTGACCCCTCTCTATATCACTATGTGTGACCCCTCTCTATATCACTATGTGTGACCCCTCTCTATATCACTATGTGTGACCCCCCTCTCTATATTACTATGTGTGACCCCTCTCTATATCACTATGTGTGACCCCTCTCTATATCACTATGTATGACCTCTCTCTATATCACTATGTGTGACCCCTCTATATCACTATGTGTGACCCCTCTCTATATCACTATGTGTGACCCCCCTCTATATCACTATGTGTGACCTCTCTATATCACTATGTGTGACCTCTCTATATCACTATGTGTGACCCCTCTATATCACTATGTGTGACCCCTCTCTATATCACTATGTGTGACCTCTCTATATCACTATGTGTGACCCCTCTCTATATCACTATGTGTGACCTCTCTATATCACTATGTGTGACCCCTCTCTATATCACTATGTGTGACCCCTCTCTATATCACTATGTGTGACCTCTCTATATCACTATGTGTGACCCCTCTCTATATCACTATGTGTGACCCCCTTTATATCACTATGTGTGACCCCTCTCTATATCACTATGTGTGACCCCTCTCTATATCACTATGTGTGACCTCTCTCTATATCACTATGTGTGACCTTTCTATATCACTATGTGTGACCTCTCTATATCACTATGTGTGACCTCTCTCTATATCACTATGTGTGACCCCTCTCTATATCACTATGTGTGACCCCTCTCTATATCACTATGTGTGACCCCTCTCTATATCACTATGTGTGACCCCTCTCTATATCACTATGTGTGACCTCTCTATATCACTATGTGTGACCTCTCTCTATATCACTATGTTTGACCCCTCTCTATATCACTATGTGTGACCTCTCTATATCACTATGTGTGACCTCTCTATATCACTATGTGTGACCCCTCTCTATCACTATGTGTGACCCCTCTCTATATCACTATGTGTGACCCCTCTCTATATCACTATGTGTGACCTCTCTATATCACTATGTGTGACCCCTCTCTATCACTATGTGTGACCCCTCTATATCACTATGTGTGACCTCTCTCTATATCACTATGTGTGACCCCTCTCTATATCACTATGTGTGACCCCTCTCTATATCACTATGTGTGACCCCTCTATATCACTATGTGTGACCTCTCTCTATATCACTATGTGTGACCTCTCTATATCACTATGTGTGACCCCTCTCTATATCACTATGTGTGACCCCTCTCTATATCACTATGTGTGACCTCTCTATATCACTATGTGTGACCCCTCTCTATATCACTATGTGTGACCCCTCTCTATATCACTATGTGTGACCCCTCTCTATATCACTATGTGTGACCTCTCTCTATATCACTATGTGTGACCTCTCTCTATATCACTATGTGTGACCCCTCTCTATATCACTATGTGTGACCCCTCTATATCACTATGTGTGACCTCTCTCTATATCACTATGTGTGACCCCTCTCTCTATATCACTATGTGTGACCTCTCTATATCACTATGTGTGACCCCTCTCTATATATCACTATGTGTGACCCCTCTATATCACTATGTGTGACCTCTCTCTATATCACTATGTGTGACCCCTCTCTCTATATCACTATGTGTGACCTCTCTATATCACTATGTGTGACCCCTCTCTATATATCACTATGTGTGACCCCTCTATATCACTGTGTGTGACCCCTCTCTATATCACTATGTGTGACCCCTCTCTATATCACTATGTGTGACCCCTCTATATCACTATGTGTGACCCCTCTCTATATCACTATGTGTGACCCCTCTATATCACTATGTGTGACCTCTCTATATCACTATGTGTGACCTCTCTCTATATCACTATGTGTGACCCCTCTCTCTATATCACTATGTGTGACCCCTCTCTCTATATCACTATGTGTGACCCCTCTCTATATCACTATGTGTGACCCCTCTATATCACTATGTGTGACCCCTCTATATCACTATGTGTGACCCCTCTATATTACTATGTGTGACCCCTCTCTATATCACTATGTGTGACCTCTCTATATCACTATGTGTGACCTCTCTATATCACTATGTGTGACCTCTCTATATCACTATGTGTGACCCCTCTCTATATCACTATGTGTGACCTCTCTATATCACTATGTGTGACCCCTCTCTATATCACTATGTGTGACCCCTCTCTATATCACTATGTGTGACCCCTCTCTATATCACTATGTGTGACCTCTCTATATCACTGTGTGACCTCTCTCTATATCACTATGTGTGACCCCTCTCTATATCACTGTGTGACCCCTCTCTATATCACTATGTGTGACCTCTCTATATCACTATGTGTAACCTCTCTATATCACTATGTGTGACCCCTCTCTATATCACTATGTGTGACCCCTCTCTATATCACTGTGTGACCCCTCTCTATATCACTGTGTGACCCCTCTCTATATCACTATGTGTGACCTCTCTATATCACTATGTGTGACCTCTCTATATCACTATGTGTGACCTCTCTATATCACTATGTGTGACCTCTCTATATCACTATGTGTGACCTCTCTATATCACTATGTGTGACCTCTCTATATCACTATGTGTGACCTCTCTCTATATCACTATGTGTGACCTCTCTCTATATCACTATGTGTGACCCCTCTCTATATCACTATGTGTGACCCCTCTCTATATCACTATGTGTGACCCCTCTCTATATCACTATGTGTGACCCCTCTCTATATCACTATGTGTGACCCCTCTCTATATCACTATGTGTGACCCCTCTATATCACTATATGTGACCTCTCTATATCACTATGTGTGACCCCTCTCTATATCACTATGTGTGACCCCTCTCTATATCACTATGTGTGACCTCTCTCTGTATCACTATGTGTGACCCCTCTCTATATCACTATGTGTGACCTCTCTATATCACTATGTGTGACCCCTCTCTATATCACTATGTGTGACCTCTCTATATCACTATGTGTGACCCCTCTATATCACTATGTGTGACCTCTCTATATCACTATGTGTGACCCCTCTCTATATCACTATGTGTGACCCCTCTCTATATCACTATGTGTGACCTCTCTATATCACTATGTGTGACCTCTCTATATCACTATGTGTGACCCCTCTATATATCACTATGTGTGACCCCTCTATATCACTATGTGTGACCCCTCTCTATATCACTATGTGTGACCCCTCTCTATATCACTATGTGTGACCCCTCTATATCACTATGTGTGACCCCTCTCTATCACTATGTGTGACCCCTCTCTATATCACTATGTGTGACCCCTCTCTATATCACTATGTGTGACCCCTCTCTATATCACTATGTGTGACCCCTCTCTATATCACTATGTCTGACCTCTCTATATCACTATGTGACCCCTCTCTATATCACTATGTGTGACCTCTCTCTCTATATTACTATGTGTGACCCCTCTCTATATCACTATGTGTGACCCCTCTCTATATCACTATGTGTGACCCCTCTATATCACTATGTGTGACCCCTCTCTATATCACTATGTGTGACCCCTCTCTATATCACTGTGTGACCCCTCTCTATCACTATGTGTGACCCCTCTCTATATCACTATGTGTGACCCCTCTATATCACTATGTGTGACCCCTCTCTATATCACTATGTGTGACCCCTCTCTATATCACTATGTGTGACCTCTCTCTATATCACTATGTGTGACCTCTCTATATCACTATTTGTGACCCCTCTCTATATCACTATGTGTGACCCCTCTCTATATCACTATGTGTGACCTCTCTCTATATCACTATGTGTGACCCCTCTCTATATCACTATGTGTGACCTCTCTATATCACTATGTGTGACCCCTCTCGATATCACTATGTGTGACCTCTCAATATCACTATGTGTGACCCCTCTCTATATCACTATGTGTGACCCCTCTCTATATCACTGTGTGTGACCCCTCTATATCACTATGTGTGACCCCTCTCTATATCACTATGTGTGACCTCTCTCTATATCACTATGTGTGACCTCTCTATATCACTATTTGTGACCCCTCTCTATATCACTATGTGTGACCCCTCTCTATATCACTATGTGTGACCTCTCTATATCACTATGTGTGACCTCTCTATATCACTATGTGTGACCCCTCTCTATATCACTGTGTGTGACCCCTCTATATCACTATGTGTGACCTCTCTCTATATCACTATGTGTGACCCCTCTCTATATCACTATGTGTGACCCCTCTCTATATCACTATGTGTGACCTCTCTCTATATCACTATGTGTGACCCCTCTCTATATCACTATGTGTGACCTCTCTATATCACTATGTGTGACCCCTCTCTATATCACTATGTGTGACCCCTCTCTCTATATCACTATGTGTGACCCCTCTCTATCACTATGTGTGACCCCTCTCTATATCACTATGTGTGACCTCTCTCTATATCACTATGTGTGACCTCTCTATATCACTATGTGTGACCTCTCTATATCACTATGTGTGACCCCTCTATATCACTATGTGTGACCCCTCTCTATATCACTATGTGTGACCTCTCTATATCACTATGTGTGACCCCTCTCTATATCACTATGTGTGACCCCTCTCTATATCACTATGTGTGACCCCTCTATATCACTATGTGTGACCTCTCTCTATATCACTATGTGTGACCCCTCTCTATATCACTATGTGTGACCTCTCTCTATATCACTATGTGTGACCCCTCTCTCTATATATCACTATGTGTGACCCCTCTATATCACTATGTGTGACCCCTCTATATCACTATGTGTGACCCCCCCTCTATATCACTATGTGTGACCCCTCTCTATATCACTATGTGTGACCTCTCTATATCACTATGTGTGACCTCTCTATATCACTATGTGTGACCTCTCTATATCACTATGTGTGACCTCTCTATATCACTATGTGTGACCCCTCTCTATATCACTATGTGTGACCTCTCTCTATATCACTGTGTGACCCCCTCTATATCACTGTGTGACCCCCTCTATATCACTATGTGTGACCCCTCTCTATATCACTATGTGTGACCTCTCTATATCACTATGTGTGACCTCTCTATATCACTATGTGTGACCTCTCTATATCACTATGTGTGACCTCTCTATATCACTATGTGTGACCCCTCTCTATATCACTATGTGTGACCTCTCTCTATATCACTATGTGTGACCCCTCTCTATATCACTATGTGTGACCTCTCTCTATCACTATGTGTGACCCCTCTATATCACTATGTGTGACCCCTCTCTCTATATCACTATGGCTGACCTCTCTATATCACTATGTGTGACCCCTCTCTATATCACTATGTGTGACCCCTCTCTATATCACTATGTGTGACCTCTCTCTATATCACTATGTGTGACCCCCTCTCTATATCACTATGTGTGACCCCTCTCTATATCACTATGTGTGACCTCTCTCTATATCACTATGTGTGACCCCTCTATATCACTATGTGTGACCTCTCTATATCACTGTGTGACCCCTCTATATCACTATGTGTGACCTCTCTATATCACTATGTGTGACCCCTCTCTATATCACTATGTGTGACCTCTCTATATCACTATGTGTGACCTCTCTATATCACTGTGTGTGACCCCTCTATATCACTATGTGTGACCTCTCTATATCACTGTGTGTGACCCCTCTATATCACTATGTGTGACCTCTCTATATCACTGTGTGTGACCCCTCTATATCACTATGTGTGACCCCTCTATATCACTATGTGTGACCCCTCTCTATATCACTATGTGACCCCTCTCTATATCACTATGTGTGACCCCTCTCTATATCACTATGTGTGACCCCTCTCTATATCACTATGTGTGACCCCTCTCTATATCACTATGTGTGACCCCTCTCTATATCACTATGTGTGACCCCCCTCTCTATATTACTATGTGTGACCCCTCTCTATATCACTATGTGTGACCCCTCTCTATATCACTATGTATGACCTCTCTCTATATCACTATGTGTGACCCCTCTATATCACTATGTGTGACCCCTCTCTATATCACTATGTGTGACCCCCCTCTATATCACTATGTGTGACCTCTCTATATCACTATGTGTGACCTCTCTATATCACTATGTGTGACCCCTCTATATCACTATGTGTGACCCCTCTCTATATCACTATGTGTGACCTCTCTATATCACTATGTGTGACCCCTCTCTATATCACTATGTGTGACCTCTCTATATCACTATGTGTGACCCCTCTCTATATCACTATGTGTGACCCCTCTCTATATCACTATGTGTGACCCCTCTCTATATCACTATGTGTGACCTCTCTATATCACTATGTGTGACCTCTCTATATCACTATGTGTGACCCCTCTCTATATCACTATGTGTGACCTCTCTCTATATCACTATGTGTGACCTCTCTCTATATCACTATGTGTGACCCCTCTCTATCACTATGTGTGACCCCTCTCTATATCACTATGTGTGACCCCTCTCTATATCACTATGTGTGACCCCCCTCTATATCACTATGTGTGACCTCTCTCTATATCACTATGTGTGACCCCTCTCTATATCACTATGTGTGACCCCTCTCTCTATCACTATGTGTGACCCCTCTCTATATCACTATGTGTGACCCCTCTCTATATCACTATGTGTGACCTCTCTATATCACTATGTGTGACCTCTCTCTATATCACTATGTGTGACCTCTCTCTATATCACTATGTGTGACCTCTCTCTATATCACTGTGTGTGACCCCTCTCTATATCACTATGTGTGACCTCTCTCTATATCGCTATGTGTGACCCCTCTATATCACTATGTGTGACCTCTCTCTATATCACTATGTGTGACCCCTCTCTATATCACTGTGTGTGACCCCTCTATATCACTATGTGTGACCTCTCTATATCACTGTGTGTGACCCCTCTCTATATCACTGTGTGTGACCCCTCTCTATATCACTATGTGTGACCTCTCTATATCACTATGTGTGACCCCTCTGTATCACTATGTGTGACCTCTCTATATCACTATGTGTGACCTCTCTATATCACTGTGTGACCCCTCTCTATATCACTATGTGTGACCCCTCTCTATATCACTATGTGTGACCCCTCTCTATATCACTATGTGTGACCTCTCTATATCACTATGTGTGACCCCTCTCTATATCACTATGTGTGACCTCTCTATATCACTGTGTGACCCCTCTCTATATCACTATGTGTGACCCCTCTCTATATCACTATGTGTGACCTCTCTCTATATCACTATGTGTGACCCCTCTCTATATCACTATGTGTGACCCCTCTCTATATCACTATGTGTGACCCCTCTCTATATCACTATGTGTGACCCCTCTCTATATCACTATGTGTGACCTCTCTATATCACTGTGTGACCTCTCTATATCACTATGTGTGACCCCTCTATATCACTATGTGTGACCTCTCTCTATATCACTATGTGTGACCCCCCCTCTATATCACTATGTGTGACCTCTCTCTATATCACTATGTGTGACCTCTCTCTATATCACTATGTGTGACCTCTCTCTATATCACTATGTGTGACCTCTCTATATCACTATGTGTGACCCCTCTATATCACTATGTGTGACCTCTCTCTATATCACTATGTGTGACCTCTCTCTATATCACTATGTGTGACCTCTCTCTATATCACTATGTGTGACCTCTCTATATCACTATGTGTGACCCCTCTCTATATCACTATGTGTGACCCCTCTCTATATCACTATGTGTGACCCCTCTCTATATCACTATGTGTGACCCCTCTCTATATCACTATGTGTGACCCCTCTCTATATCACTATGTGTGACCCCTCTCTATATCACTATGTGTGACCTCTCTCTATATCACTATGTGTGACCTCTCTATATCACTATGTGTGACCTCTCTCTATATCACTATGTGTGACCCCTCTCTATATCACTATGTGTGACCCCTCTCTATATCACTATGTGTGACCCCTCTCTATATCACTGTGTGACCCCTCTCTATATCACTATGTGTGACCCCTCTCTATATCACTATGTGTGACCCCTCTCTATATCACTATGTGTGACCTCTCTATATCACTATGTGTGACCTCTCTCTATATCACTATGTGTGACCCCTCTCTATATCACTATGTGTGACCCCCTGTATATCACTATGTGTGACCCCTCTCTATATCACTATGTGTGACCCCCTGTATATCACTATGTGTGACCTCTCTATATCACTATGTGTGACCCCTCTCTATATCACTATGTGTGACCTCTCTATATCACTATGTGTGACCTCTCTATATCACTATGTGTGACCTCTCTCTATATCACTATGTGTGACCTCTCTATATCACTATGTGTGACCCCTCTCTATATCACTATGTGTGACCCCTCTCTATATCACTATGTGTGACCCCTCTCTATATCACTGTGTGACCCCTCTCTATATCACTATGTGTGACCCCTCTCTATATCACTATGTGTGACCTCTCTATATCACTATGTGTGACCCCTCTCTATATCACTATGTGTGACCTCTCTATATCACTATGTGTGACCCCTCTCTATATCACTATGTGTGACCTCTCTATATCACTATGTGTGACCTCTCTCTATATCACTATGTGTGACCCCTCTCTATATCACTATGTGTGACCCCTCTCTATATCACTATGTGTGATCCCTCTCTATATCACTATGTGTGACCCCTCTCTATATCACTATGTGTGACCCCTCTCTATATCACTATGTGTGACCCCTCTATATCACTATGTGTGACCTCTCTATATCACTATGTGTGACCCCTCTATATCACTATGTGTGACCCCTCTCTATCACTATGTGTGACCCCTCTCTATATCACTATGTGTGACCCCTCTCTATATCACTATGTGTGACCTCTCTATATCACTATGTGTGACCCCTCTCTATATCACTATGTGTGACCCCTCTCTATATCACTATGTGTGACCTCTCTCTATATCACTGTGTGACCTCTCTATATCACTATGTGTGACCTCTCTCTATATCACTATGTGTGACCTCTCTATATCACTATGTGTGACCCCTCTCTATATTACTGTGTGACCTCTCTATATCACTATGTGTGACCTCTCTATATCACTATGTGTGACCCCTCTCTATATCACTATGTGTGACCTCTCTATATCACTGTGTGTGACCCCTCTCTATATCACTATGTGTGACCCCTCTATATCACTATGTGTGACCTCTCTATATCACTATGTGTGACCTCTCTATATCACTATGTGTGACCCCTCTCTATATCACTATGTGTGACCCCTCTCTATATCACTATGTGTGACCTCTCTCTATATCACTATGTGTGACCTCTCTCTATATCACTATGTGTGACCCCTCTCTATATCACTATGTGTGACCCCCTGTATATCACTATGTGTGACCTCTCTATATCACTATGTGTGACCTCTCTATATCACTATGTGTGACCCCTCTATATCACTATGTGTGACCCCTCTCTATATCACTATGTGTGACCCCTCTATATCACTATGTGTGACCTCTCTATATCACTATGTGTGACCCCTCTCTATATCACTATGTGTGACCCCTCTCTATATCACTATGTGTGACCCCTCTATATCACTATGTGTGACCCCTCTGTATCACTATGTGTGACCTCTCTATATCACTATGTGTGACCTCTCTCTATATCACTATGTGTGACCTCTCTATATCACTATGTGTGACCCCTCTCTATATCACTATGTGTGACCCCTCTCTATATCACTATGTGTGACCCCTCTATATCACTATGTGTGACCCCTCTCTATATCACTATGTGTGACCTCTCTATATCACTGTGTGACCCCTCTCTATATCACTATGTGTGACCCCTCTATATCACTGTGTGTGACCCCTCTCTATATCACTATGTGTGACCCCTCTCTATATCACTATGTGTGACCTCTCTCTATATCACTATGTGTGACCCCTCTCTATATCACTATGTGTGACCTCTCTATATCACTATGTGTGACCTCTCTATATCACTATGTGTGACCCCTCTATATCACTATGTGTGACCTCTCTATATCACTATGTGTGACCTCTCTATATCACTATGTGTGACCTCTCTATATCACTATGTGTGACCTCTCTATATCACTATGTGTGACCTCTCTATATCACTATGTGTGACCTCTCTATATCACTGTGTGACCCCTCTCTATATCACTATGTGTGACCCCTCTCTCTATATCACTATGTGTGACCCCTCTATATCACTATGTGTGACCCCTCTATATCACTGTGTGTGACCCCTCTCTATATCACTATGTGTGACCCCTCTCTATATCACTATTTGTGACCCCTCTCTATATCACTATGTGTGACCTCTCTATATCACTATGTGTGACCCCTCTCTATATCACTATGTGTGACCCCTCTCTATATCACTATGTGTGACCCCTCTCTATATCACTGTGTGACCTCTCTATATCACTATGTGTGACCTCTCTATATCACTATGTGTGACCCCTCTATATCACTATGTGTGACCCCTCTCTATATCACTATGTGTGACCTCTCTATATCACTATGTGTGACCCCTCTCTATATCACTATGTGTGACCCCTCTCTATATCACTATGTGTGACCCCTCTCTAAATCACTATGTGTGACCTCTCTATATCACTATGTGTGACCCCTCTCTATATCACTATGTGTGACCCCTCTCTATATCACTATGTGACCCCTCTCTATATCACTATGTGTGACCTCTCTATATATCACTATGTGTGACCCCTCTATATCACTATGTGTGACCTCTCTATATCACTATGTGTGACCTCTCTATATCACTATGTGTGACCCCTCTATATCACTATGTGTGACCCCTCTCTATATCACTATGTGTGACCTCTCTATATCACTATGTGTGACCCCTCTATATCACTATGTGTGACCCCTCTATATCACTATGTTTGACCTCTCTATATCACTATGTGTGACCCCTCTCTATATCACTATGTGTGACCCCTCTCTATATTACAGGGATCGGGCAGTGTTTCTGTGTGTATGGTGAATATTTAGTTAGAAACATAGAAGATGTCAGCAGGAAAAGCCCCCCTGCTCCATCTAGTCTAGTTGTGAGTAGTTCAGGACATGGAGGCTGGAGACTGGCTGCACCCACAGGAGAAGCTGCTGTATATACAGTATATATTCCCTCAGATCATGTAGGACATTAGGGAGAAGCTGCTGAGGCGGTGTGATAGATATCTCCCCTGGTATATGACCGGCCATTTATCACGGAGCAGGAGGCCGAGGCGGAGCTGATAACATTCAGGAGTTGGAGTCGGAGCTGCAGCTTACCGACCCCACAGCCCTGGAGGTATACAGTAGTACTATAGAGTTATTCAGTTCTTTAGAGGTATATACAGTAATATAGAGGTATGTACAGCAGTAATATAGAGGTATACAGCAGTAATATAGAGGTATATACAGCAGTAATATAGAGGTATACGGCAGTAATATAGAGATATAAAGCAGTAATATAGAGGTATATACAGCAGTAATATAGAGGTATATACAGCAGTAATATAGAGGTATATACAGTAATATAGAGGTATGTACAGCAGTAATATAGAGGTATACAGCAGTAATATAGAGGTATATACAGCAGTAATATAGAGGTATATACAGCAGTAATATAGAGGTATACAGCAGTAATATAGAGGTATACAGTAATATAGAGGTTTATACAGCAGTAATATAGAGGTATACAGCAGTAATATAGAGGTATACAGTAATATAGAGGTATATACAGCAGTAATATAGAGGTATATACAGCAGTAATATAGAGGTATATACAGCAGTAATATAGAGGTATACAGTAATATAGAGGTATATACAGCAGTAATATAGAGGTATACAGCAATATAGAGGTATATACAGCAGTAATATAGAGGAATACAGCAGTACTATAGAGGTATACAGCAATATAGAGGTAAACAGCAGTAATATAGAGGAATACAGGAGTAATATAGAGGAATACAGGAGTAATATAGAGGAATACAGGAGTAATATAGAGGTATACAGGAGTAATATAGAGGTATACAGGAGTACTATAGAGGTATACAGCTGTAATATAGAGCTCGGAGAGATGGTGAATACCAGGAGGTGATAAATGTAAAATCAATCTGAAATCTGAATAGAGAGAAGAGCTATAGTCTGTGATACAAACACGTTGGGCCTGAGGCCTCCATTATAAGCCGGGCCTGAGGCCTCCATTATAAGCCGGGCCTGAGGCCTCCATTATAAGCCGGGCCTGAGGCCTCCATTATAAGCCGGGCCTGAGGCCTCCATTATAAGCCGGGCCTGAGGCCTCCATTATAAGCCGGGCCTGAGGCCTCCATTATAAGCCGGGACGCTGCCGCTTGCGTCTGTCGCCCTCGGGAAATCGGGAAGGTTTCTCACAGGACAAAAACTTGTTTCTTACAGTGCAACCACCAAGTCAGGCGTGCCCCATGTAATATACTATACAGTATTGGGTGAAGCATCTGGCGGGGACTTACCGGTGCAGCCCAGCCGGTCCGGCGTTGATTGATATCCCGGGATACAGGAACATTGATAGGAACCAATTATATTCACACATTTTCCATTTCTACAGAGATTTCCACTGAGCGAGCACTCATCGACATCTAGGAGAGAGAGAAGCTGAGAACGGCCATCTAGAGGGGGTGTATACCCCACTATAGCAAGTATATACCCCACTATATGACGTGTATATACCCCACTATGTGACGTGTAAATAACCCACTATAGCAAGTATATACCCCACTATATGACGTGTATATACCCCACTATAGCAAGTATATACCCCACTATATGACGTGTATATACCCCACTATAGCAAGTATATACCCCACTATATGACGTGTACATACCCCACTATATGACGTGTACATACCCCACTAGATGACATATATAACCCACTATATATAGGCTGGAGATCATACTGGCTCCATTCAGTACCTACCTACACAGGCTTGGCTCCATACAGTACCTACCTACACAGGCCTGGCTCAATACAGTACCTACCTACACAGGCCTGGCTCAATACAGTACCTACCTACACAGGCCTGGCTCCATACAGTACCTACCTACACAGGCCTGGCTCCATACAGTACCTACCTACACAGGCCTGGCTCCATACAGTACCTACCTACACAGGCTTGGCTGGTTGGGATGAGCTTGTGTCCAGGGGGGCAGTTGCACAGGAAGCTGCCCTCAGTGTTTACACAATCTCCACCTCTGCACAGCTGGGGGTCCCGTTCACACTCATCTATATCTACAAGACAACATACAGGAGACATATAAGAATTATTACAGTATAATGAAGTGAGAGTGGGACTATGGCACCTAACCAGGGTCACAGTTTCCTCTCTACGGGGTCACACACAGCAATGGATACAAGGGGTGTAAATTAAAGGGGTATCCCAACTCAAAAGTTAACCTCTACTTAAAGGATAGGGCATTAGAAGCTGGTAGATGGGCGCGGAACCTCTCGGCAGTACAGCCAGAGCTCCCCAAACATTGCTGGACACTCCGGCTCTCGGCAATGTACAGGAGCCCATACATTTCAGGTATTGGTGGTTATTCTGTGAGTTCCCCTTTAAGGCATTGTAAAAAAATTATTATACAGAGATCAAGACTATAGCAATAAACAGGGCAAATAGTCTAAGTGATGGATGGGCAGAGAGTAGAGGTGACTACGGTGGGGTCTCTATCTGATGGGATCTGTTACTCATCTGTACTCCCCTCCATTCACCAAAGACGACTCCTCACCCCTCCAATACATCTCTATCAGCAGAGACACAGAACTCCAGACTCTGCTATGGCTAGCACTGCCGGACTGACGGCATGTAACCAGGTCCCTCTGCCTCCTCCTAAGGGTTCATGCTGTCCCTGAAAGGTAACTCAAGGCTTCTCTTATATCTGGTAACACCTATAAAAGATTCAGACAGCGGCCCCTTGGGTAGATATTACACAGGGCTGCCCCATACAGGCCCCTCTCCCCCTCTGTATAGTCTGGCAGCTTCTCATCATTGTCAGCAGCTCACTGCTTAGACCACAGCTGCTTCTGGGATACGACCCTCTCCCTGCCTTGGATCCTCACACACACCACTATATATATTATATATATATATATACACACACACACGCATAGTGAGCTGCATCACGTGACTGGGAGACCATATAACGACAGAGGAGATAACTCACCCATGCAGTTCTTCATCATCATGAAGCCGCTTTCAAAGCCCTCATAGCATTCGCATTCAAAGCTGCCGGGGGTATTGACACAGGTGCCGCTCCCGCACACATCAGGGGAGATGCGGCATTCATCAATGTCTGGGTATAAAGAGACGGCCGTTAGTCACGGACCCCACTCACGGTGTACCTGTACTGTGTAGGATGTTACCTGTACAGTTCCGTTCCTCCATGTCCAGAGCAAACCCGCTGTTACATTTACACTTGAAGCTTCCGATGGTATTCCTGCATTTCCCGTTAGTACATATGGAGGGGAAGGCCTTACACTCATTTATATCTGGAAGAGGCAAGGACGTCATTTCACTATCATGTCATAGAAACAGAGAATACGGCCGGGGTCTGATAACCATTACCGGCAGAGAAATAACCGGGGTCTGATAACTATTATCGGCAGGGAATATGGCCGGGGTCTGATAACGATTATCGGCAGGGAATGCGGCCAGGGTCTGACAACTATTACCAGCAGAGAAATAACCGGGGTCTGATAACGATTATCGGCAGTGAATACGGCCGGGGTCTGATAACCATTACCGGCAGAGAAATAACTGGGGTCAGATAACTATTACCAGCAGAGAATACGGCCGGGGTCTGATAACGATTACCGGCAGAGAAATAACCGGGGTCTGATAACGATTACCAGCAGAGAATACGGCCGGGGTCTGATAACGATTACCAGCAGAGAAATAACCGGGGTCTGATAACCATTACCGGCAGAGAATACGGCCGGGGTCTGATAACTATTACCAGCAGAGAAATAACCGGGGGCTGATAACCATTACCGGCAGAGAATACGGCCGGGGTCTGATAACTATTACCAGCAGAGAAATAACCGGGGGCTGATAACCCCCGCAGGGAATACGGCCGGGGTCTGATAACGATTATTGGCAGGCAATACGGCCGGGGTTTAATAACGATTATCGGAAGAGAAATAGCCCGCGTCTGATAACGATTACCGGCAGAGAATACGGCCGGGGTTTGATAACGATTATTAGCAGAGAAAAAGCCAGTGTCTGATAACTATTATCAGCCGAGAATACGGCCGGGGTCTGAAACGATTATCGGCAGAGAATACGGCCGGGGTCTGATAACGATTATCGGCAGAGAATACGGCCGGAGTCTGATAACTATTACCAGCAGAGAAATAACCGGGGTCTGATAACGATTATCTGCAGAGAATACGGCCGGGGTCTGATAACGATTATCGGCAGAGAATACGGCCGGGGTCTGATAACGATTATCTGCAGAGAATACGGCCGGGGTCTGATAACGATTATCGGCAGAGAATACGGCCGGGGTCTGATAACGATTATCGGCAGAGAATACGGCCGGGGTCTGAAACGATTATCGGCAGAGAATACGGCCGGGGTCTGATAACGATTATCGGCAGAGAATACGGCCGGGGTCTGATAACGATTATCGGCAGAGAATACGGCCGGGGTCTGATAACGATTATCGGCAGAGAATACGGCCGGGGTCTGATAACGATTATCGGCAGAGAATACGGCCGGGGTCTGATAACGATTATCGGCAGAGAATACGGCCGGAGTCTGATAACGATTACCAGCAGAGAAATAGCCGGTGTCTGATAACGATTATCGGCAGGGAATGCGGCCGGGGTCTGATAACGATTACCAGCAGAGAAATAACCGTGGTCTGATAACTAATATCGGCAGGGAATACGGCCGGGGTCTGATAACGATTACCAGCAGAGAAATAACCGGGGTCTGATAACTAATATCGGCAGGGAATACGGCCGGGGTTTGATAACGATTACCAGCAGAGAATACGGCCGGGGTCTGATAACGATTATTGGCAGGCAATACGGCCGGGGTTTAATAACGATTATCGGCAGAGAAATAGCCCGCGTCTGATAACGATTACCGGCAGAGAATACGGCCGGGGTTTGATAACGATTATTAGCAGAGAAAAAGCCAGTGTCTGATAACGATTATCAGCCAAGAATACGGACGGGGTTTGATAACCATTATCTGTAGAGAAAAACGTTCTCAGTCTCATATATATATATATATATATATATATATATATATATATATATGTGTATATGTGTGTGTATGTGTTTGTTTCCATTGTGTCAGTTACCTTTATAGAAGGGTCTTCCTGATAAGACGTCTCCCCTGTTGGTGAAGCCCGGACCTCTCGGGCAAAGGGCGTCATATTGGGCAGTGCCAGGCTGCGGACACTCCTCACAGTCGGTGCCCCAGGCCTGTCCCACGGTACAGCAGCAGGCATCCTGACGGAAGCGGCCCGCGACAGTCTGCACACACTCATCCTCATCCCATTTCAGGAAACACTGCTCCATCCGGAGATCTGCACACAGGGATCAGTAGATACTCAGTAGCCGTGTACCACTACATTGTATGGGCAGCTACAACCTGCCCATCATCAGCCGCTTACCCAGACATATCCTGCCCGTGCCATCCAGCGTCAGCCCATCCGGACACTTACAGGAGAAGGATCCCATAGTATTCTGGCAAATCCCATTGGGGCAAACCCCGGGGAAGACCTCACACTCATTGACATCTGAAGCACGAGAAAATAAAACCATCAACTGAATGAAATGCATTGAGTAGGTACATGTCAATTGTATGACCGAGAAAACAACGGAATCAGCTGACCATCAATCTGAATGGGCGGAGAATCACAGCTCCTGTTATATGTGGAATCTCTGATACCCACCGGTCTACATCACCACAAATACTCCAGGAGGGTTAGATGGACGGCCAACTACCTAGCCTGCTTGTAGGCGTCCAGCTCTCCCCAATGGTAGCTATACACATGCCTCCCATTGAGAACACCTACAGGTCGGCTGAGCCAGGACTGCAGGTGTGTATGTGCGTGTGTGTGGGGGGGGGGTGAAGGAATAGCTGTGATCTCAATGGACATTTGGCCACCAGTTTTGTTACATCTATAGTGGCATCTATGGCGGCATTTGTGGCTATATCCATGGCTGCATCTATGGCTACATCTATGGTGGCATCTACGGCGGCATTTGTGGCTACATCCATGGCTGCATCTACGGCTACATCTATGGCTACATCTATGGCTACATCCATGGCGGCATCTATGGCGGCATCTATGGCTACATCCATGGCGGCATCTATGGCTACCTATAGGGACAAGTGAATTTTTAATGCATGGTGTAAAGCACTCCCCCCCCCCACACACACACACACACAATGTATACAGACCAGCAGCTTAGTGTACAGATGAGGGGATAGTGATGGGGGAGTCACACTGCCATTCAGCCTGGTGTCTTCTGCCAGTACTAGTCTACACTAGGACATCCCTGACCCGCTTCTTGCTGCTGTATGCAGGTGACCTGGGGCCAAACACCGGGCAGCACCTCATAGTGAACATCTATCCTCTACATCAACATAAAACACATGGACATAAAGCAAAGTGCTGTCACCTTCACACGAGACTCCCAGGACTCTGGCGAATCCCCGAGGACAGGCCGGGTCTACGAGGACAGAAGGGACAGGTGACAAGCTTTATTATAGCTTTATATTATTAGTATTACAAAGCTTTATTATTATAGAGCTTTTATATTATTATTATAAAGCTTTATTATATATTAGTATTATAGAGCTTTATTATGTTAGTATTATAGAGCTTTATTATATATTAGTATTACAAAGCTTTATATTATTAGTATTATAGAGCTTTATTATATTATTAGTATTATAGAGCTTTATTATATTAGTAGTATTACAAAGCTTTATATTAGTATTATAGAGCTTTATTATATATTAGTATTACAAAGCTTTATATTAGTATTATAGAGCTTTATTATATATTAGTATTACAAAGCTTTATTATATTATTAGTATTACAAAGCTTTATTATTATAGAGCTTTTATATTATTATAAAGCTTTATTATATATTAGTATTATAGAGCTTTATTATATTAGTATTATAGAGCTTTATTATATTAGTATTATAGAGCTTTATTATATATTAGTATTATAGAGCTTTATTATGTTAGTATTATAGAGCTTTATTATATATTAGTATTACAAAGCTTTATATTATTAGTATTATAGAGCTTTATTATATTATTAGTATTATAGAGCTTTATTATATTAGTAGTATTACAAAGCTTTATATTAGTATTATAGAGCTTTATTATATATTAGTATTACAAAGCTTTATATTAGTATTATAGAGCTTTATTATATATTAGTATTACAAAGCTTTATTATATTATTAGTATTACAAAGCTTTATTATTATAGAGCTTTTATATTATTATAAAGCTTTATTATATATTAGTATTATAGAGCTTTATTATATTAGTATTATAGAGCTTTATTATATTAGTATTATAGAGCTTTATTATATATTAGTATTATAGAGCTTTATTATGTTAGTATTATAGAGCTTTATTATATATTAGTATTACAAAGCTTTATATTATTAGTATTATAGAGCTTTATTATATTATTAGTATTATAGAGCTTTATTATATTAGTAGTATTACAAAGCTTTATATTAGTATTATAGAGCTTTATTATATATTAGTATTACAAAGCTTTATATTAGTATTATAGAGCTTTATTATATATTAGTATTACAAAGCTTTATTATATTATTAGTATTACAAAGCTTTATTATTATAGAGCTTTTATATTATTATAAAGCTTTATTATATATTAGTATTATAGAGCTTTATTATATTAGTATTATAGAGCTTTATTATATTAGTATTATACAGCTTTATTATATATTAGTATTATAGAGCTTTATTATATTAGTATTATACAGCTTTATTATGTATTAGTATTATAGAGCTTTATTATATATTAGTATTACAAAGCTTTATATTATTAGTATTATAGAGCTTTATTATATTTAGTATTTTAGAGCTTTATTGTTAGTATTACAAAGCTTTATATTATTAGTATTATAGAGCTTTATTATATTTAGTATTTTAGAGCTTTATTGTTAGTATTACAAAGCTTTATATTATTAGCATTATAGAGCTTTATTACATTTTTAGTATTAGGCTAGGTTCACACAATGTCAAAAAACGGCAGTTTTTCAATGCATTGTGTGCATTGGACGTCCATCCTCCCTGTGACTTCAATTGATTGCCATTGCAGTCAGTTAAATTGCGGCAAAAACAGACAGATTTTTAAATATGTTTTTTGACGTTGTGTGAACCTAGCCTTACAGAGCTTAATATATTATTAGTATTATAGAGCTTTATTATTAGTATTATAGAGCTTTATTATATTAGCAGTATTACAGAGCTTTATTATATTATTAGTAGTAGTATTACAGAGCTTTATTATATTATTAGGAGTATTACAGAGCTTTATTATATTAGGAGTATTACAGAGCTTTATTATTAGTATTACAGAGCTTTATTATATTAGTAGTATTATAGAGCTTTTTATACTACAAATCATATAATCTTATAAAAAACATGGAAAACAAAGAATATATGAATGAATGTGAAATACTATAAAGTGAAGGCACCAACTCCTCTCCCTGTATTAGTGTCAGTGATAAGTGGTGAAGCTTGTTGGCTGATCATCTCCCTGTATAAGTGTCAGTGATCAGTCATGGAGCTTGTTGGCTGATCATCTCCCTGTATAAGTGTCAGTCATGGAGCTTGTTGGCTGATCATCTCCGTGTATTAGTGTCAGTGATCAGTGGTGGAGCTTGTTGGCTGATCATCTCCCTGTATAAGTGTCAGTGATCAGTGGTGGAGCTTGTTGGCTGATCATCTCCGTGTATAAGTGTCAGTGATCAGTGGTGGAGCTTGTTGGCTGATCATCTCCGTGTATTAGTGTCAGTGATGGAGCTTGTTGGCTGATCATCTCCGTGTATTAGTGTCAGTGATCAGTGGTGGAGCTTGTTGGCTGATCATCTCCGTGTATTAGTGTCAGTGATGGAGCTTGTTGGCTGATCATCTCCCTGTATTAGTGTCAGTGATCAGTGGTGGAGCTTGTTGGCTGATCATCTCCGTGTATTAGTGTCAGTGATCAGTCATGGAGCTTGTTGGCTGATCATCTCCGTGTATTAGTGTCAGTGATCAGTGGTGGAGCTTGTTGGCTGATCATCTCCGTGTATTAGTGTCAGTGATCAGTGGTGGAGCTTGTTGGCTGATCATCTCCGTGTATTAGTGTCAGTGATCAGTCATGGAGCTTGTTGGCTGATCATCTCCGTGTATTAGTGTCAGTGATCAGTGGTGGAGCTTGTTGGCTGATCATCTCCCTGTATTAGTGTCAGTGATCAGTGGTGGAGCTTGTTGGCTGATCATCTCCCTGTATTAGTGTCAGTGATCAGTCATGGAGCTTGTTGGCTGATCATCTCCGTGTATTAGTGTCAGTGATCAGTGGTGGAGCTTGTTGGCTTTCATGGCTGTGCGGCTGATCCGGAGATAGCTGGTGCAGCCGCCTCTGGTTAGCTGCCGTGTCTCTCCCTCGGTTCTCACTGTTTGGCCCTCGTTTGCTTCCGTACACGGACGTTATGTCGCTACATCTATGATAACCTGGAGTTTTTTTATATTTTGTCTCTTTTGTCACACTGGTCAATAAGATTGGACCTCAGTCATAAAGAACGGACGCAGAAACTGATCGTCTGGCTGATCTCTGCACCAAGGTAATTCTATCGGTCAGGTTTGATGAATGAGGTTCTCGTCTTCCAGGTTCCGGGCACCAGAAGAAAACCCTTCCATATACTGTGACAATTTATGAAAGGTGATAGCGGATCTCTCCACACGGACACGACCGGCGACATTTCCCACACAGACATATAAGAATATCCTGAGGTCAGACGTACCGATACAACTTACCGATTTCACACCTTTCACAAGGACTTCCCCAAGCAGCACCCAGCGTAGAGCAGCACTCCGACTTCAGGGTCGCCCCATTGATGTTGACCTCACAGCGATTATCCTGAATATTAAGCCAACATGTTCCTTTCAGGCTGTCTGCAACACAGAAGATTGTATAAATCCGGAGGCACCAGGATATCGCCAGGATGTCACCAGGAGACGCCAGGACATCGCCAGGAGACGCCAGGATATCGCCAGGAGACGCCAGGATGTCACCAGGAGACGCCAGGATATCGCCAGGACGTCGCCAGGAGACGCCAGGACGTCGCCAGGAGACGCCAGGACGTCACCAGGAGACGCCAGGACGTCACCAGGAGACGCCAGGACGTCACCAGGAGACGCCAGGACGTCACCAGGAGACGCCAGGACGTCACCAGGAGACGCCAGGACATCACCAGGAGACGCCAGGATGTCACCAGGAGACGCCAGGATGTCACCAGGAGACGCCAGGATATCACCAGGAGACGCCAGGATGTCACCAGGAGACGCCAGGATGTCACCAGGAGACGCCAGGATGTCACCAGGAGACGCCAGGATGTCACCAGGTGACGCCAGGATGTCACCAGGAGACGCCAGGATGTCACCAGGAGATGCCAGGATATCACCAGGAGACGCCAGGATATCACCAGGAGACTCCGTGATCACCATGATCACGGGCCGAGGGGGAGGACACAGACGGATGATCACATGGTCCTATCATGAATGAAGTCGCTGCTATCGAGACTATAACTTGTGTGGCCAACAGTTTGGGGGGGGAGGTCTCATTGGAGTACAATAGAGAGAGGAACGTCTTCCACTTGAACATCTTAGAGGTACTCCAGCGAAAAACTTTTTCCCAGTAATTGAAACACATTACAAAGTTTATATAACTTAGTAATATGCTTCAATCACCTATCTGCCCCCTTCCCTATCTTTTGCCCCCTCAACCCCCCCACCAGGAAGTGAAGTAAACTCCTTCTTACCTAATGACTGTTGACCCCAGGCTTTTCTGTGGCAGCCATTTTGTGACAATGACCTCATTGAGAGGGAGGCGGGTCTAAGCCCTGTTAAGCCAGCCTCCCTTTGTCAGATGACTCAGGCTGCTTAGCTCTGATTGGCTGAACAAGCTGTAAGCCATCTAACAGTTTTACAGAGTCAGTTAGACAATACAGGAGACAAAGTGCATCATGGGAAAGCCCAAACCAGGAAGTGAAGAAAAAATTAAGCCACCAACTGGAGGTTCAGGGACCTGCAAACAGTGGGAAATACAAACGGAGACAGATTCTGGAGGGATA
The DNA here is from genome assembly GCA_027789725.1 of Dendropsophus ebraccatus. Lineage (NCBI taxonomy): Eukaryota > Metazoa > Chordata > Amphibia > Anura > Hylidae > Dendropsophus > Dendropsophus ebraccatus. The sequence goes on along the minus strand of JAQFWZ010000074.1, from coordinate 1,650,703 downwards.
GTAAGTGGGAAAACTATGTTTATGATTAATAGTTTCCTTTTTTATCAGCGCCGGAGTACTCTTTTAACCCCTTAACGACATCGGGCGTAAACTTACGCCCTCGCGCCCTGGTACTTGGCGCATCAGGGCGTAAATTTACGCCCGATGTTTCCCCGATCGCTGCGTGTTCACACACAGCGGTCGGGGAAGATGGCCTGCTATAAATCATAGCAGGCCATCTTAGCTTCACGGCACGGGGGGTGGTTAACACCCCCCGTGCTTACGATCGACGCTATAGGCTGATCAATTCAGATCAGCCAATAGCGGCGATCGGAACCTTTCCGGGTCATCGGCGACCCGATGACCCGGAAAAAAATGGCGGTCGGTGCTGTCCGAGGACGGCACCGACCGCCATTACTGTAAAAAGTAATGGCGATCGGGCCGGTGGCACGGCGATCAGAGTCCCACAATATAGTAAATACCTGCCCTGGACCCCTCAGCTAGGTAGCCGAGGGGTCCAGAGCAGGTATTTGTACATTACTCACCTGTCCCGGGCTCCTGATCGGCGTCTTCCGGGTTCGCGGCATCCTCGTCTTCGTTCGGGTCTTCGGCTTCTTCCGTGACGTCACGTTCGGCTTCTCTCGGCTATTTTCGGCTCCAGCGTCGGCTCTTTCCGTATTTTGCGCTCTGCTGCCCTCTAGCGGCTGATATGTGTAATACACTTATCAGCAGCTACAGGGATGTTCAGAATGTAGAAATTTTTTTTTTTTTTTTCAAATTTTTTTTTTCTATTTTCCGCACCCTATCGCCGCTGAGTGTTGATCAGCATCGCACGAAAGTGCGCTGCTAATCAGCAACTCCTCCTTTTTGGCGTAGGGTGTTTTTTTTCTATATTCTACTGCCACGGTCTGCTTATAAGTGCCGCACATAAGTGCGGCATTTATCAGCAACTCCTTTGTTGGCATACGTTTTTTTTTTTATACTTACTGTAAAAAAACACGTAAAAAACACTACATTACACCACACTACATTGAATAAAGTTTGACACTACACCACTACATACCCCATATACTAATCCCCGTATAAAGATGGCCCCCAGGGTGTTTTCGGCGTCAGAGGGATACGTTATTATTGCCTCCGACACCGAAACAGCCAGTGAGGATGAATGGGGGGATCCTTCTTTCCTCCATTCATCCTCATCATCCTCCTCATCATCCAGTGACGTGTCTGGGGGTAGCTTAGCGTACGCTGCCCCCCAGACACGTCTTTTCCGCCAGTACCGTCCCAATAAGAGATGACGGTATGGTGTGAAATTCTACACACTCTGTGACAGTACCTCAGGGTACACTTACAGATTTAGGGTACGTGCACACTGCGGAATGGCAAAGGATAACCCTTTGTGCATTCCGCAGCTGGCACCCGCCGGCGGACTGATGGAGGCGCGTGTCTCCACCCGTGTCATAGACTCCATTCTATGCACGGGCGGATTCCATCGTCCATCCAAAGAATGAACACGTTGGACGGAGAGCGGAATCCGCCCGTGCATAGAATGGAGTCTATGACACGGACGGAGACGTGCGCCTGCATCAGTCCGCCGGTGGGTGCCAACTGTGGAATGCACGAAGGGTTATCTGTCGCGATTCCGCAGTGTGCATGTACCCTTAGAGTGTATGTAGGAAGGGACACCCGAATCCAGCCCCAGATGCCCCCTCCCCCCCCATCCTCGGAGTTAGTGGGGAGATCGTTTGGGAACTGATCTTCCCACTGCTGGATAAAGGTCACCACCTGAACGGGGATAACTTTTATACCAGCGCCCCCTCTTCTGGTCCCTCGCTGCCCGAGCTACTGTAGCTTGCGGCACGATCCGAACATATCAGAAGCAGTAATAGCGCCCTAATATTTAGCAGCCATGGAGCGGACCCAGCGCTTCTGGATATGAGGGACCCCGTATCGCACCAGGACAACATTCTCCAGGTGACGTCCCCCACACTGGAGAAAGGGAGACCCCAGAAGAAGTGCAGAGTGTGGCGTAACGGGGGGATCAGGAAGGACGCCATTTTCCAGTGTGCCACCTGTCCTGATCACCCCGGCCTCTGCATACTGGATCGCTTCAAGGCGCACCACACGTCACTGGGGTTCTACATTATCTAAATTCTGTCCCTTATTCCTATTTCAGGGGTCACGTTGATCCAGGGATTATTCTGATCGCCATTATGGAGTCGGGAAGGAATTTTTCTCCTGTGATGAGGCTACTGTCGTCTGCCTTACGAGGGTTTTTTTTTGCCTTCCTCTGGATCAACACAGGTTGAGTTTGATGGACACCTGTCATTTCCAACCTTATAAACTAATAATTGCCCTAATACCCCCAAATAAATTAGAATTGTCCCTTTTCCCCAGCTAAGTAGGTATGGCTGCCATTCCCATTAGAGGATGCCATGATGCAATTACAAAGCCTCTGTGCGGCCAGGACAGTAGAAACCCCCCACAAGTGACCCCATTCTGGAAACTACACCCCATAAGGAATCTAACAAGTGGGGCAGCGGGTATATGGCCCCCTGGTGACGGCCACATTTGGGACGTGAAAATGAAAAAAATTGTATTTTTTATTTTCTCGGCACATGTTCTACGTAAGTGCCCGTCACCAGTGGGGTCCATATGCTCACTGCACCCCTTGTTAGATTCCTTATGGGGTGTAGTTTCCAGAATGGGGTCACTTGTCGGGGGTTTCTACTGTCCTGGCAGCACAGGAGCTTTGTAATTGCGACATGGCCTCCATCCTCCATTCCAGCCTCTAAATGGCGCTCTGTCCCTTTGGTGACTTGCCCTGTGCCCATATGGCACATTATGCCCACATGTGGGGTATTTTCGTACTCAGGGGACACTACCCTACACGTTTTGTGTTCATTTTCTTTTTAACCCCTTGTGGAAATGGAAAAAAAATCAAGGCTAGACCAACATTTAGTGTAATTTTTGTAAAATTTTTACTCTAAATCATTAATCTTGTCATGTTTTTTCATTTTCACAAGGGGTTAAAAGATAAAAAAAACATTTAATGTGTAGAGCAATTTCCCCTGAGTACAGAAATACCCGACATGTGGACATAAAGCGCCATGCGGGTGCAGGGTAAGCCTCCGAAGGGAAGGAGCGCCATTTGGTTTTTGAAGGCTGGATTTGGATGGAATGGATTTCGAGGGGCCATGTTGCATTCAAAAGGCCCCTGTGTTGCCAAGACAGTTGAAACCCCCCACAAGTGACCCCATTATGGAAACTGCACCCCTCAAGGAATGTAACAAGGGGTGTAGTGAGCATATGGACCCCACTGGTGACTGGCACAAATGTGGAACAATGTGGCGTGAAAATGAAATATTACATTTTTTACACTATAATGTTGGTTTAGCCTTGAATATATCATTTTCACAAGGGGTTAAAAGAGGAGAAAAAAAACAAAATGTGTAGCGCAATTTCCCCCGAGTCCGTAAATACCCCACATGGGGACATAAAGCACCATGCGGGTGCAGGGTAAGCCTCCGAAGGGAAGGAGCACCATTTGGTTTTTGAAGGCTGGATTTGAATGGAATGGATTTCGAGGGGCCATGTTGCATTCAAAAGGCCCCTGTGTTGCCAAGACAGTTGAAACCCCCCACAAGTGACCCCATTATGGAAACTGCACCCCTCAAGGAATGTAACAAGGGGTGTAGTGAGCATATGGACCCCACTGGTGACTGGCACAAATGTGGAACAATGTGGCGTGAAAATGAAATATTACATTTTTTACACTATAATGTTGGTTTAGCCTTGAATATATCATTTTCACAAGCGGTTAAAAGAGGAGAAAAAAAACAAAATGTGTAGCGCAATTTCCCCCGAGTCCGTAAATACCCCACATGTGGACATAAAGCGCCATGCGGGTGCAGGGTAAGCCTCCGAAGGGAAGGAGCACCATTTGGTTTTTGAAGGCTGGATTTGAATGGAATGGATTTCGAGGGGCCATGTTGCATTCAAAAGGCCCCTGTGTTGCCAAGACAGTTGAAACCCCCCACAAGTGACCCCATTATGGAAACTGCACCCCTCAAGGAATGTAACAAGGGGTGTAGTGAGCATATGGACCCCACTGGTGACTGGCACAAATGTGGAACAATGTGGCGTGAAAATGAAATATTACATTTTTTACACTATAATGTTGGTTTAGCCTTGAATTTATCATTTTCACAAGGGGTTAAAAGAGAAAAAAACACACAATATGTGTAGAGCAATTTCCCCCGAGTCCGTAAATACCCCACATGTGGACATAAAGCGCCATGTGGGCGCAGGGCAAGCCTCCGAAGGGAAGGGGCGCCATTTGGATTTTGGAGGTTGGATTTGGCTAGAATGGATGATGAACGCCATGTCGCATTTACAGAGCCCTCGTGCTGCCAAAACACTGGAAACCCCCCACAAGTGACCCCATTCTGGAAACTGCACCCCTCAAGGAATCTAACAAGGGGTGCAGTGAGGATATGGACCCCTTGATGACGGGCACATTTGTGCCATGAAAGTGAAAAAATGAAATTTTTCCCTTTCACGTCACATTGTTCCACATTTGTGCCCGTCACCAGTGGGGTCCATATGCTTACTGCCCCCCTTGTTAGATTCCTTGAGGGGTGTAGTTTCCAGAATGGGGTCACTTGTGGGGGGTTTCCAGTGTCTTGGCAGCACGAGGGCTCTGTAAATGCGACATGGCCCTTGAAATCCTTTTCAGTGAAATTCAGCTTCCAAAAGCCAATTGGCGCTCCTTCCCTTTGGAGGCTCGTCCTGCGCCCCCTCGGCACTCTATCGCCACATGTGGGGTATTTCTGTACTCGGGAGAAACTGCGCTACACATTTTTTGTCTTTTTTTGCCTCTTATCCCTTTAAGAAAATGAAAAAATGAAGGCTAGAACAACGTTTTAGTGTAAAAAATAAATTTTTCTTTTTTCACGCCATATTGTTCGGAAAATCTGTGAAGCACCTGTGGGGTCCAGATGCTCACCGCACCCCTTGTTACATTCCTTGAGGGGTGTAGTTTTCTAAATGGTGTCACTTTAGGGGTGTTTTTTAGGTTTTGACACCCCAGAGCCTCTGCCAACCTGAAGTGGTACAGTCAAAAATGACCAAATATAACGGAGGCGTTGAAATTCACTAGGCGCTCCCTTATATCTGAGGCTTGTGGTTGCGTCAAATAGCGCAATAGGGCCACATATGGGGTATTTCTATAAACTGCAGAAACGGGGCAATAATTATTGGGGTGCATTTCTCTGGTAATAGGTTTATAATTATGAAAAATATTGGATTACAATAAAATCTCTGCACAGAAAATTAAAATTTTCAAATTCCTTACACACTTAGCTTTTATTTCTGTGACTCCCCTAAAGGGTTAAAACACTTTCTGGATATGCTTTTGCAGAGTGTGGGGGGTGCAGTTTCTGAAATGGGGTGCTTTGTGGGGCTTTCTAACATACAGGCCCCTCAAATACACTTTAAATCTGAACAGGTCCCTAAAAATATCTGATTTTGAAATTTTACTGAAAATTTGGAAATTTGCTGCTAATGTTTTAAGCTTCCTATCGTCTAAAAAAAATGAAAGATAGTTTAATAAATGCCGCCAACATAAAGTAGACATGTTGCTAATGCTATTTAATATATAATTTATGTGGTATAACCACTTTCTGTATACGCAAAGAAGTTTCAAAGTTGGAAAAATGCATTTTTTCACATTTTTTCACATTATTTGGGTTTTTTTCATAAAGATTTGTTATGATTATCGACTGCAATTTACCAGAAATGTAAAGTACAATATGTCACGAGAAAACAATCTCAGAATCAGCCGGATAGGTAAAAGCATCCCGAAGTTATTAATGAATAAAGTGACACTGGTCATATTCATAAAATTTGTCTCTGTCATTAAGGCCATTTCAGGCTCTGTCCTTAAGGGGTTAAATACTGGTTTGGTTTAAAGTGTCACTGTCATATTTTTTTTTATTGCAGAAATCAGTAGTATAAGCGATTTTAAGAAACTCTGTAATAGGTTTCATCAGCCAAAAAAGCCTCCTTCTGTACTCAAGAAGCAATCTCCCAGCCTCCCCCCCTGACCTCTTATCTGTGCATTATCAGGCAAACACGTCTTCATTACAGAGAAGCCAGTGAAGACGGGCTCTGCTCTCTCCATTGTAATCCTATGGAGGGGGGAGGGGCTGAGGGAGATGAGGGAGCAGGAAGAGGTGACATGAAGGTCAGCTGTTTGTAGACTCTCTGGGCACCTAAACCGCAGGATTCTGGGGTCAGAAAGGTCAGTGCTTATCTATGAACTTACTGAGAGAAGATTGCAGGGTGTTGTGCTGTGCAGGACTGCTCCGTGCTCACTCACTCCTAACAGCCCCTCCCCTCTCCATAGCCACATAATCGAGACAGAAATCCTGCTTCATCTGATGTGAGGGGGGAGGCTGGGAGATTGCTTTTTCAGTACAGAAGGAAACTCTTTTAGTACATAAAACCTATTACAGAGTTTCTTAAAATCGCTTGTACTGTTGATATTTAAGGTTTTCAGAAAAATGGCCCTGAAATGACAGTTACGCTTTAACTCTGCCAATAAGGTCATTTACCAGGAAATCCCACCTGACTGATTGTTACACAAATTACAGTACAAACCAGATAGTATATACAGTGGTACCTTGGTTTAAGAGTGTTTTGGTATAGCAGCTCACAGTTTTTCAAAATAGTGACTTGGTGTGAGAGCATTGAGTGAACGACCAGCTGCTCTGCGACCCTGGCTGGGTCACGGAACGGCCGGTCTCTGCCCAGATCATCCAGGCCGTTACTTAAGTACCGGCCGGATGACCTTTCCGGCCGCAGGGTTCTGATGCAGGCGCATCAGCGCGCACCCACATCAGAACTTCCCATAGCGCACAATGAAGCAAGTGGCCGAAGCCGCTCTCTTCATTGTGTGAACGGACATGTCAGTTATTTGCGGCGCTGCACGTGATCCCAGGTACAAACACACTGGGGGTATTCCCAGCTGCGGATTCCTGCCCTGTACACTCTATGGGCAGACAAACTCGCAGCAGGATGGACATCCCGCTTCAAGTTTGTCAGCAGCCTGCCCCATTAACCCCCCACTGCCGGAGCCTATACATCCCCTGGTCCCCGCTCCGGCTTGCTTCGGGGCTCCCATTGTCTTCGTGTCCCGCTCAGCCAATCAGTGCGCTGCGACGCGGGAATCCCCAAAGCAAGCCGTAGTGGGGACCAGGTGACGTATACTCTCTGGCAGCGGGGGGTTAACAAACTCACAGCGGCAGTATAGGGACTACCTGCAGGGGGGTGTATAGAGTATGGGGGCTACTTGCAAGTGGGGGAAGTGTAGAGAGTATGGGGGGTACCTCCAAGTAAGGGGAGTGTATAGAGTGGGCTACCTGCGAGGGTGGAGTGTATACAGTATAGGAGTACCTGCAAGGGGGGTGTATAGAGTATAGGGGCTACCTGCAGGGAGGGAGTTTATACAGTAGTATAGGAGTACCTGCAAAGGGGGGGGTGTATACAGTATAGGAGTACCTGCAAAGGGGGGGGGGTGTATACAGTATAGGAGTACCTGCAAAGGGGGGGGGGTGTATACAGTATAGGAGTATTTGCAAAGGGGGGGGTGTATACAGTATAGGAGTACCTGCAAAGGGGGGGGTGTATACAGTACAAGGGCTACCTGCAGGGAGGGAGTTTATACAGTAGTATAGGAGTACCTGCAAAGGGGGGGGTATACAGTACAAGTATACAGGACCTCCACTAGCACTGTCAATGTTGTATATAACCAGGCTCAGCATAACACTACCAATGTTGTATATAACCAGGCTCAGCATAACACTACCAATGTTAAACATAACCAGGCTGTATATAACACTGGTAATGTTGTATATAACAAGTGTTAGAATTTGTTTCCTGTGTGTGAATTCGGCTGGAAGAACCAGCCGAAGCCCCATTACTCTGACCTGATTCACACACTTCTATCTGTGCTGCCAGGGAGCCGACACCCGGCTTCATGTTTCTCCTGATTCCTCTCTGGTGTTTGTGGGGTTAAGCCTTCAGGTGTTGCATTGCTCCTGGGGCTTGCTCCATTTAGAGCACAGGGACGGCTCCCTGGCTGCTATTGGTCTGCATCACAGCTGTCAGACTCCTTCCTCCTATCAGGAGCTGGGGCGGGAGTTCTGGCAGCATTTAGTCTGGCCACTTCCATCAGCAGTGGCCAGTGTATGTTTGGTCTCCAGATACACCTGCGTTCCATTGTGTTACTTTGACTCGGACTTAGACTTTGCCTTATCCTCCTGTGCTCGACCTTGGACTGGACTCTGTTAACCCATTGCTTGCCGATTTGAATTTTTACATTGCCTCCTGTTGCCGACTCTGACTGCCTGACCTGTTTGTATATACCTGTCTGTGTGTTCTGTTTACCTCCCCGTATCCCTAGTTAGGCTAGGGACTGTCGCCCAGTTGCTGCCCTTAAGGTTTAGCCTAGGGGGGCAAGCAGGTAGGGACAGGGGTTGCGGGTCGAGAGAAGGGAATGTCATCTTCCCGGATCCCAGGACTCCCTGACAACCAGGCTGTGTATTACACTGCTAATGTTGTATATAACCAGGGTCATTATAACACTGTTATTGTTGTATACCTGGCTATATACTGTATAACACTACCAATGTTGTATATACCCAGGCTTTATACTGTATAACTCTGCCAATGTTGTATATAGCCAGGCTCTGTATATAACACTGCCAATGTTGTATATAACCAGGCTCTGTATATAACACTGCCAATGTTGTATATAACCAGGCTGTATATAACACTGCCAATGTTGTATATAACCAGGCTGTATATAACACTGCCAATGTTGTATATAACCAGGCTGTATATAACACTGCCAATGTTGTATATAACCAGGCTCAGCATAACACTACCAATGTTTTACATAACCAGGCTTTATACTGTATATAACCCTGCCAATGTTGTATATAGCCAGGCTCTGTATATAACACTGCCAATGTTGTATATAACCAGGCTGTATATAACACTGCCAATGTTGTATATAACCAGGTTCTGTATATAACACTGCCAATGTTGTATATAATTAGGCTCTGTATATAACACCTGCCAATGTTGTATATAACCAGGCTGTATATAACACCTGCCAATGTTGTATATAACCAGGCTGTATATAACACTGCCAATGTTGTATATAACCAGGCTCAGCATAACACTACCAATGTTGTACATAACCAGGCTTTATACTGTATATAACACTGCCAATGTTGTATATAGCCAGGCTGTATATAACACTGCCAATGTTGCATATAACCAGACTGTATATTACACTGCCAATGTTGCATATAACCAGGCTGCATATTACACTGCCAATGTTGCATATAACCAGGCTCTGTATAAAACACTGACAATGTTGTATAAAAAACTGCCAATGTTGTATATAACCAGGCTGTATATAACACTGCCAATGTTGTATATAACCAGGCTCTGTATATAACACCTGTCAATGTTGTATATAACCAGGCTGTATTTAACACTGCCAATGTTGTATATAACCAGGCTGTATTTAACACTGCCAATGTTGTATATAACCAGGCTGTATATAACACTGCCAATGTTGTATATAACCAGGCTCTATATAACACTGCCAATGTTGTATATAACCAGGCTCTGTATATAACACTGACAATGTTGTATATAACCAGGCTGTATATAACACTGACAATGTTGTATATAACCAGGCTCTTTATACAGTCTGATCACATGACATCTCAGTTTGGCTATTAGGTATTTAGGAAGTTTAAAGTTTTTCATGTTCTAATGTGCATAAGCTACAATTTACATAAACAGTGAAGAACTGTTGGGGTATACAGTGTATATAGGGCTCCTGGCCATTTCCCTGTAAATAAAAAAAAAAAAAAAAACTACCTTGGAACACATCTAATCAACACACTGACACTTTATACCTGGGCAGCGCCGAGTACATTTTCTAGTTTATACACACCAGATACTATATACACACCAGATATTATATACTATATATACACCAGATACTATATACACACCAGATACTATATACTATATATACACCAGATACTATATATACACCAGATATTATATACTATATATACACCAGATACTATATACACACCAGATACTATATACACTATATACACACCAGATACTATATACACCAGATACTATATACTATATATACACCAGATACTATATACACACCAGATACTATATATACACCAGATACTATATACACACCAGATACTATATACACACCAGATACTATATACACACCAGATATTATATACTATATATACACCAGATACTATATACACACCAGATATTATATACTATATATACACCAGATACTATATACACACCAGATACTATATACACTATATACACACCAGATACTATATACACCAGATACTATATACTATATATACACCAGATACTATATATACACCAGATACTATATATACACCAGATACTATATATACACCAGATATTATATACTATATATACACCAGATACTATATATACACCAGATACTATATACACTATATACACACCAGATACTATATACACCAGATACTATATACACTATATACACACCAGATACTATATACACCAGATACTATATACTATATATACACCAGATACTATATATACACCAGATACTATATATACACCAGATACTATATATACACCAGATACTATATACTATATATACACCAGATACTATATATACACCAGATACTATATACACTATATACACACCAGATACTATATACACACCAGATACTATATACAAACCAGATAATATACACACCAGATACTACAGTATATACACCAGATACTATATACACACCAGATACTATATACTATATACACACCAGATACTATATACACACCAGATACTATATACTATATATACACCAGATACTATATACACACCAGATACTATATCTATATCATAAAAATCAAAGTCTGTCTGTCTGTCTGTCCTTCTGTCTGTCCTTCTGTCTGTCTGTCCTTCTGTCTGTCCTTCTGTCTGTCTGTCTGTCCTCTATAGACTTCCAAACGCCTGAACCGTTTGACCCCAAATTTGGCCCACAGATACATTGGGTGCCCGGGAAGGTTATTGCGGAGGTCCCGTCCCCGCCAGATGTACAGGAGGGGAGGGGGAGGGGAAAGAGAGGCGCCCCATAGAGATGAATGGGAAAATCTCCTCACTGCAAACACAGGTGATATAATTAGCTGCAGCAGACACGGCAGTTGGAGCCTTAGCAACCAATAGGATTACTGCTTTCATTTTCACAGGGAGCAATGGTTGCTAGGGAAGCTGCCTCACAACATCCACAGTAATAACTGGTAGACCCCCTACTCCATCTATACAGTACAGGTATACAGGACCCCCTACTCCATCTATACAGTACATGTATACAGGGCCCCCTACTCCATCTATACAGTACATGTATATACAGGACCCCCTACTCCATCTATACAGTACATGTATATACAGGACCCCCTACTCCATCTATACAGTACATGTATATACAGGACCCCCTACTCCATCTATACAGTACATGTATATACAGGACCCCCTACTCCATCTATACAGTACATGTATATACAGGACCCCCTACTCCATATATACAGTACATGTATATACAGGACCCCCTACTCCATCTATACAGGACATGTATACAGGACCCCCTACTCCATCTATACAGTACATGTATATACAGAGCCCCCTACTCCATCTATACAGTACATGTATATACAGAGCCCCCTACTCCATCTATACAGTACATGTATATACAGGACCCCCTACTCCATCTATACAGTACATGTATACAGGACCCCCTACTCCATCTATACAGTACATGTATATACAGGACCCCCTACTCCATCTATACAGTACATGTATATACAGGACCCCCTACTCCATCTATACAGTACATGTATATACAGGACCCCCTACTCCATCTATACAGTACATGTATACAGGAACCCCTACTCCATCTATACAGTACGTGTATACAGGGCCCCCTACTCCATCTATACAGTACATGTACTGTATAGATGGAGTAGGGGGTTCTGTATATACATGTACTGTATAGATGGAGTAGGGGGTTCTGTATATACATGTATATACAGGACCCCCTACTCCATCTATACAGTACATGTATACAGGACCCCCTACTCCATCTATACAGTAGAGGTATACAGGACCCCCTACTCCATCTATACAGTACATGTATATACAGGGCCCACTACTCCATCTATACAGTACATGTATATACAGGACCCCCTACTCCATCTATACAGTACAGGTATACAGGACCCCCTACTCCATCTATACAGTACATGTATACAGGGTCCCCTACTCCAACTATACAGTACATGTATACAGGGCAGTATTACCAGCTGCTGCTGCCCTAAGCGCTAAACCTGAGGACACCCCATCCTCACTCACCAATTAGCATCAGGATTGGTAGGTAATAGCTCCAGACATCACATTTAACTGTGACTGGATAACACCGCCATACCAGACCTGACCAATACCGCCATACTGTGACTGGATAACACCGCCACACCAGACCTGACCAATAACACCATACTGTAACTGGATAACACTGCCAGACCTGACCAATACCGCCATACTGTGACTGGATAACACCGCCATACCAGACCTGACCAATACCGCCACATTGTGACTGGAGAACACCTCCACACCAGACCTGTCCAATACCGCCACACTGTGACTGGATAACACTGCCAGACCTGACCAATACCACCATACTGTGACTGGATAACACCACCATACCAGACCTGACCAATACCACCATACTGTGACTGGATAACACTGCCATACCAGACCTGACCAATACCGCCATACTGTGACTGGATAACACTGCCATACTGTGACTGGATAACACTGCCACACCAGACCTGACCAATACCGCCATACTGTGACTGGATAACACTACCATACCAGACCTGACCAATACCGCCATACTGTGACTGGATAACACTACCACATCACCTCCACCAACTCTATACTACAGGTATACAGAACCCCAAACTATACACTACTGGTATACAGCACCTCCACCAACTCTATACTACAGGTATACAGCACCTCTACCAACTCTATACTACAGGTATACAGCACCTCCACCAACTCTATACTACAGGTATACAGGACCCCCTATACACACTGACACTTTATACCCGGGCAGCGCCGGGTACATTTTCTAGTACTATATATACACCAGATACTATATATACACCAGATACTAAATACTATATATACCAGAATAACAGTACACACTACACACACACATAATATATATATGTGTGTGTGTACTGTTATTCTGGTGTATATAGTATACAGTATCTGGTATGTATAGTATCTGGTGTATATAGTATCTGGTATATTTAGTATATATAGTATCTGGTGTATATATAGTATATAGTATCTAGTGTATATAGTATCTGGTGTATATATAGTATCTGGTATATTTAGTATATATAGTATCTGGTGTATATATAGTATCTGGTGTATATAGTATCTAGTGTATATAGTATCTGGTGTATATATAGTATCTAGTGTATATAGTATCTGGTGTATATATAGTATCTGGTGTATATATAGTATATAGTATCTGGTGTATATATAGTATCTAGTGTATATAGTATCTGGTGTATATATAGTATCTGGTATATTTAGTATAGTATCTGGTGTATATATAGTATATAGTATCTAGTGTATATAGTATCTGGTGTATTTAGTATAAGGTGTACAGTTATTCCTATTTATATATATATATAATCACTGAGAATAGGAAGTTATAAAATATACCTTTTATTTCTTTTCCTTTAAAAATGTGCCAAGAAAAAATGTGTATTTATTAAGAGAAAAAAAACAAACAAAAAATCCTCAATTAGAGGCGAATCAAACAAACAAAAGTTCATATGTGCTTAAAACTCTTCACGGCCAACATCTCGCTGCCTTTTGATTTTTAAGAGTTTTTGGTCGTTCTCCAAACTAGTGTGTTTGATAAATTTGTTTACACCAAATTATTACTTAATGTCTCTATTGCATTGTTATTATTGAAACACGGGATAGCCAGATATCTCTAGCCTGTTGCCAAAAAAAAAAAACCCCGAAACGGCTGTCTGTGGGTGGAGGCCTGCCTTTGCAAGCCCTTGTCATGATCGCAATACTCGCACCTTGAGTTAGACATTGACAAAAGGGGCCACCCTGTTGTTTCCCTGTCTATGTTCCAATACTCGCAACCGAGTGGGACTTAAGGGGTTATTTATCAGGGTGGTGTGGTGCTCTCTCCATCATGGAGGCACCCCGTTGGCAACAGGCTAGAGATATCTGGCTATTCCCGTGTTTTGAGACTCGTAACTGAGGCTCCACGGACTCTTGTTTTGCATTGTTATTATTGCACTTGTGTGATTTACTTGTCCTATTGCACTTCGATTTATTGCACTTTATTTATTGCACATAACCTCTTTTTATTTTATTGCAATGGTTACTCTAGTAAAGTGCATAGTCCATCGTTTTTATGTCTTGCATAGAATTCTTTTCTCAAAAAAATGCAAACATTTTTCAAAAATAAAGTATTAAAAAAGACTTCCTTTTTATTTTCACTGGAGTCCATTCAGATGTCTTGTTGGTAGCCCTACGCGTTTCTTTTGCGGTAAATCCTCAGGGTCTTGTTTGGCTCTGTTTCAGATGGAGTTATTTGCATGTTGGCCGCACACTGACTCCTGTCCTTCAGCCTCCTTTTATACCGTCCATGATCCCGCCCTCTTTTTGATGGACGCAATCCTCAACCACTCCGAAGTCACACACCGCACTCGTCAGTGTGGACGCACTAGAGCGGAGAGCTTGTTATGTCCGGGGTCCCGGTCATGTGACTATTACGTATCCTTAATCATGTGATTTCACTATTGGAACGCATATTGCGTTCCAAGTCCCGCTTACGACTTCCTTATATCCTTTTCTTGGATTCAGCCATAGTTAATGATGAGGTAAGGTATTTCTACTGCATACACAGAACCGCCGGGTTTTCTTATTAATATTAGGCAATTATTGATGATTATATACAACTTTGGTTTGTATATCGGAGCGCTTCTTTACAGATCTCACTTAAAGCACATGTAGGGTATAAAATCATTAAAGGGAACCTGTCACCCCCCGTGCCGGGGTGACAGGCTCCCGACCCCCCGCTACAGCCCCCTATACTCACCTGATCCCGGCGGGTCCCGCTTCTGGATCCAGTCGGGTCACAGAGATATCAGCCGCTGCGGCCCGGCGCGCGCGCTGAGAGATGAGTCCAACGCTCATAGAGAATGACTGAGAGTCCAGCGCTCCGTCATTCTCTATGAGTGTTGTACCAGGCGGGATCAGGTGAGTATAGGGGGCTGTAGCGGGGGGTCGGGAGCCTGTCACCCCGGCACGGGGGGTGACAGGTTCCCTTTAAGCCCTTCAGGTTTTACTGTGTTTAGTCTAAACGTCCATTGGGCTTCTTTTTGCAGCAATAATCTGTTGAAGTTTCCTGGACGTTTTGTCCGCTCAATCACTTCCAATACTTGACACTTCAGACCATCCGCTTTCCCACCATCTTCTTCTGTGAAGTGTAATACAACTGGTGTCTCTCTCTTATTTCTTATGTCACCAATGTGCTCACTCAGCCTTTTCCTTAGGGATCTGAATGTCTTCCCCACATACCCCTTTGGACATGGGCATGTCAGTAGATACACCACTCCTTCAGGGGAGCAACTAGCAAAGTTCCGCATTACAAATGTTTCACCTGTAGAAGTGCTTGAAAATGTTTTACTCTGGCTGAGAAATTTGCACCTAGTGCAATGTCCACACTTGTAGGTTCCTTTCATTCTCCTTTCCAGGTAGGTAGTTATGGACAAGTCTCTCATATTCCTCCCCCTCCTGTACGTTATTTGTGGGCACTCAGCGATGAGGTGAGAGATCATTCTGTCAGATTTCAGTAATGGCCAATACCTCCTGATTTTTTTCCTCCTTCCTTGTGGGTGACAACAGTTTGTTTGTCTTTTGTTACTGCCTTCCAATATGCTGTCCTTAGCACCTTTTTGGGGTATCCCCTCCTAAGTAGTCTGTTTCTTCACTCCCCTGCTTTTTCTATGAATTCAGCCATCGTGGAGCAGTTTCGCCTTACACGCAAGTACTGCCCCACCGGTATGCCCGTTTTTAGAGATTTGGGGTGACAGCTGTCCCATTGGAGTATGGAGTTGGTGGCAGTTTCCTTTCTATAAACCGTGCTCAGTAGATCCCCTCCTTCACCGATCCGTATTTTCAAGTCCAGGAAGATCACCTCTTTTGCACTGATGGTTTGGGTGAATTTAAGTCTCAGTTGATTGTCATTCAGTCGTTCCACGAATTCGATGAATTTCTCCACTGTGGACGTCCAGATTAAAAGGACGTCATCTGTAAACCTTATCCAGAGGCCTATATGACATGACCATTCCAGCATTTCCTCTCCGAAGACGACCCGATCCTCCCAGCAGCCAAGGTACAGATTTGCATATGTGGGGGCGCAGGGGCTCCCCATCGCTGTACCCCGCTGCTGGTGGAACAGGTCGTCTCCGAAGAGGAAGTAGTTGCTGGTAAGTATGAAGTCTAATAGTTCACAGACAAACTGTATTGCGTGCCTCTAGAACTCAGAAAAAAACTGGACAGCCAGCTTTCCCCCTTCATGTGGGATGGAGGAGTAAAACGCCTCAACATCCAAGGAGGCCAAATATACCCCTCCATCCACTTGTACTCCCATCCTGAGTACATCAGTAGTGTCCCCAACATATCAGGGCAATGTTGGACGTATGAACTTTTGTTTGTTTGATTTGCCTCTAATTGAGGAATTTATGTCGGGTTTTTTTAAATATCCCCAGAGGCCCCCCCCCCCCCTATTTCCCCTTCCACCCCCCAACCCTGCCGAAGGAAAAGAAGAGAGAGATAGAGAGAAGACAATAAATAAATACACAATTGAAAAAATAAACAAACAAACAAAATCACCACATTAATAGTCTACCATTCCAGACTTAATTATAATATTCTTCATATCTGGTTTTACACCTCTCCCAGTGCGAGGCACTAGGGGCCACGGACCCCATCCAGTTCCTTATTAGTATCAATCTAGCATAGAAAAACCATCTTAATACTTTCTTTAGTGTTTTTTCCCCCATTTTTATCTTCTCAGAGTCCCCCAAAAGAGCAAACCGAGGAGATGGTACCAATTGGATCCCAACTTCATTATTTGTTTTTTTCGTATACTTCTAACCAAAAATTCTGAATCCGTGGGCAAGCCCATAACATATGTAACATGTCAGCTACCACTGAGCCACATCTGGGAAAATTTCCATCAGGTCTTAATTTTATATAAAAACAGTGGAGTGAGGTACAACCTATGATTTATATTACATTGAATCAGACGGTGATTGCCTGACCTAGACACATTTTGATATATTTTCCTCCATTGTTTATCATTAATGGGCCCCAAATCATCCTCCCACTTCCTCCTACTATTGCTACTAATTTCCACTGTTCTTTTCAAATAAGCATAAATATAAGACACTATTCGCGTTTTAATTGACCCCCTAACTAACTGTTCTATCAATATGTCCAGGTCAAACTCCCCCATCCTTAGCCATATCACACTTTTTAGGGCGTAGCATAGCCTAGCATAATCATACCATACAGTCTGTGGAAGCTCATATTCCTCTTTAATTCTATTCCAATCCTTAATTTGACCGTTTACATATATATATCACCTAATTTCAATATACCTTTACCCATCAGACTCTCCATCACCCCAATTCTTCGGACTTTCTGAATGTTCTCATTCCACCATATAGGAGTGAACTCAAAAACTGACTTTAAATTTAACATATCCTTCAGCATCTTCCATGCTCTAAGTGCTGTCACTACCAGGGGTGGCTTCCTCTTGTCACCTATCTTCCATACTCCCATCTCTAAAATCTTATAAAAATTAAACAGGGTGGCATCTTTCTCCTTCCACAGCTGTCGAAAAAAACTACTTTCATTTCCCCTCACCAACCAAAACAATTGCGAGGCCAGAAAGTACACTTTCAGATCAGGAAAATCCAGACCCCCTTTAGCTTTAGGAAGTGTAAACATCTCTATCTTTATCCGGGCCCTCTTCCTGCCCCAGATCAAAGAATTGGACAACACCCTTATTTTTTTCAGGTATCTATCAGAGATCCAAATTGGGGCAACTCCAAATATATATAGAAATTTGGGGAGACAAATAGTTTTAAATCAAACCATCCTATCCATTCTAGAGATGGGTAGTTTATGCCATACAATACATTTTCTCTCTACTTCCTCTACTATACCTCTCAAGTTGAGTTCATTAAATTCCTCTAAATCCCTAGAAATTCTAACTCCTAAGTATTTAAAACTATCGTTCTCTTCCAGTACCTGTAATTGTGGCAGAGAAAAATCTAACCTCCCCAAGGGCATCAGGATTGATTTACTCCAATTAATGCTTAAGCCAGATATATATCCAATTTCATCAATCAACTCTATTACCCAGGGCACGCTTCGGCGAGGATCCTCAAGAAATAAGAAAACATCATCATCAGCATAGAGTGAAACCCTGTCCCCTCCACCTCCCGCCCCAAAGCCAACAATATCAGGATCAGACCTTATTAAATGGGCCAGAGGCTCGATACTTAGGGCAAAAAGTAGAGGGGAGAGGGGACACCCCTGCCTAGTACCCCGATGTAACGAAAAAAACTCTGACCTATCCCCATTAACCAATACCGCTGCCCTTGGGTTCTTATACAGCAATTGCACCAACTCCACATACCTAGGACCAATACCAAAACATTTCATAACATCCCACAGGTACCCCCACTCCACCCTGTCAAAGGCCTTAGTGGCATC
Source organism: Dendropsophus ebraccatus (assembly GCA_027789725.1). Taxonomy (NCBI): domain Eukaryota; kingdom Metazoa; phylum Chordata; class Amphibia; order Anura; family Hylidae; genus Dendropsophus; species Dendropsophus ebraccatus. The sequence goes on along the minus strand of JAQFWZ010000074.1, from coordinate 1,631,709 downwards.
CAATGACAGGATGGAGTGAGAGCGCGGTTCATCTACTAACTGGAGATTCTCGAACACCCTCCTGATATTATATTTGGCCATTCTACCCGGGATAAAACCACATTGATCCTCGTGGATTAGTTCAGGGATCACCTTCTGTATCCTGATTGCCAGCAGCTTTGCGAGGATTTTTGCATCCACGTTCATCAGGGAGATTGGGCGGTAAGACTCCAAATCATATTTGTCTTTATCCGGTTTTAAAATAAGAGATATTGCTGCCTCTTCCATAGAGGCCGGCAACCGCCCAATCTGCACTGATGAATTTATTACCTCCAGCAATTTTGGCATTAAAATCTCACGGTGCCTTTTATATAATTCATAGAGTAACCCATCCAGCCCTGGCGCTGTATTCTCGGGGAGTGATCCAATGCAAGGTTTAGCTCTTCCAGGGTTATCTGGGCATCTAATTCTGCCTGCTGTTCTGGGCTGAGTCTTGGGAGGCAACATTTGCTTAAAACCTTGGTAATGCCATTACTAGAGATCTCATGCTCTACCGCATAAACCTCAGAGAAGTGATTTCTAAATTGTTCCAAAATTTCGCTGGTTTCGTAAACTATATCCCTTCTGTCTGATTTAATCGCCTGAATACCCCTATTTGCCAACTGGGTTTTAACTATAGCCATAAGGCCTTTATTTGGTGTACCGGCGCCCAGATCATTTTTCCGCCCCAGAAGGCCAGCTGATTTCTAGCCTTCTCCATCAGATAGTTGTTATTATGTTATTATGCTTAGCTGTTTCAAGGTGCAACAAGGAATCCTCTGAACCGTTTCTTCCATATTCCTCCTCACTTTCCCGGAGAGTCTCCTCTAATTTTCTTTCCTTAACCCTATACCCTTTTCTAACATTGTTAATTATCCCATAGTATTTCCCTCTAACTACTGCTTTTAGTGTATCCCATACCACCTGTAGTGATGCCGTGTTCACATTTATATTCCATATATCTTCAAAGTCTTTACCTATTTCTCTTATATTAGGAATCAAACTCAACCAGTGACCATTTATTTTAATTTCAAATGTTCTTCTTGTGCCCCCAGTATACAACTCAAACAAAACCGGTGCATGGTCGGATAGTCCCCTACCCAAGTGCTTAACATTTTTAACTTTTTGTGCCATATGTTTACTTACAAATCCAATATCAATTCTTGATAGCGTAGCTTTTGCCCTGTTCCAGCACGTATATTCCCTTTTCTCCGGATTCCTATCCCTCCAAACATCAAACAATCCATGCTCCAGAATCAAATCCCCCAGTGCCGTTCTACACACTTTTGTAACTGACCTAGAGCCCCTATATCTATCCTTCTCCTCATGCATTACCGCATTAAAATCAGCCATTACCAAAATTGGTGCATTTATATATTTTTTTGTGAATAAAAATAATTGCTCTAAAACAAGTGTATTAAAGGGAGGAGGAACATATACAAACGCCAGGATACATGCCAAACCCTCCAATTTACCAAACAAAAAAATAAACCTTCCATTCTCATCCACTCTTATCAAATAGTTCCCAATTAATCTTTTTATGGAATAACACCGTAACTGCCCTTGAGTAGCTAGAATAGGTGGAATGGTATTGTTCTGCCCACCATTGTCTGCTCACCTTATGCTCAGTTTCTTTAGTGAAATGAGTCTCAACTAAGCAGACCACCGCCGGCAGAGAGGGTTTTACGTAATCCAACACGTTTCCTCCTGTCCCCTAAACCCCACACATTCCAGGTGATATTCTTATTTACAGACATCTAGCCCAGGAGAAGAGAAAAGAAAAGCAGCAGCCAAGCAAAAAAAAAAACACAGAAAAAAAAAACCACACACACACACACAAAAAACAGAAGAAAAAAAACAAGACAAAAAAACACACAAAAAAACAGAAGGAAAAAAAACAACAAAAAAAAGACACAAAAAAACACACAAGAGAAAAAAGAAAAGAAAAAAAAAACAAGGAGACCCCAGACAAGAAGGCCCACCAACCTCCCCCGCCCCCCCCCCCCCCCCCCACTTTGACTCATAGTAAAAAACCTGAGTCTCTCTACCTGAGAACCCCCCGCTACCTCTTACTACATATAGCTAGTACACAGAACATCAAATGCCTTTTTGGTCCAGCCATGACACCGCTTCGCTAGGTGAAGTGAAAAACCATGTCTTAAGGCCCTATTCCACCAACAGATCTGACGACAGATTATCTGCCAAAGATTTGAAGCCAAAGCCAGGAGTGGATTTGAAAAGAGGAGAAATCCAGTCTTTCCTTTATGACCTGTTCTCTGATTATAGTCTGTTCCTGGCTTTGGCTTCGAATCTTTGGCAGATAATCTGGGGTCAGATCTGTTGGTGGAATAGGGCCTTTATCCTCATACTCAATCCTGAGCTTTGCTGGGAAGATCAGAGCATACTAATGTGTTTGAGTCTCAGTCTTTTTTTCATCTGTAGGAACTCCATCCTCTTTTTCTGAGTCTCATATGCAAAATCTGGGTACAGTGAAATACGATTGTTATCAATACTTAATCTTCCTTCTCTCTCGCCTTTCTTATCTCTAAAGGACAGCATCTTCATTAATATTGGCCTTGGAAATCCTCCTGGAGAAGGGGGTTTAGATGGTACTCTATGTATTCGCTCTATACACACTGTCTCAGGTACCGCCAGCGCGTGTAACAGCCACTTCTGCAGAAATCCTCGGGCATCTTTACCCTCTACACCTTCAGGGAACCCCACTGCTCTTATATTGTTCCTTCTGGAACGGTCCTCCAACTCTACCAACTTTCTTTTAAGCAATTGATTTTCTTCCAACAGAGTTGCCACATTCCCCTGAACCTTCTGCATAGTGTCCTCTGAAGAGCTTATCCGGGTTTCCACTTCACCAAACCTTTCCCTCATCTTGTTTAAATCAGATCTCATAAGGGACATATCTGAGCCCATAGACCCCACTTGTGATGAGAAGTCCAAGATAGAGGAGTCACATTTTTTAATTGCAGATAACACTTCCGCCAGCCAGGGTGGGCACTGTGTCCCATCACCCCCTGCGGCTCCAGCACCAATGAAGCTTTCATCTCCAGCTTTCCCCGCACTCTTAGATTTAACAAGATTTGGGGAGCAAAGCATCTTGTCAATCTCCCCCGCACTCTTTCCTCCCTTCATCCTGGAGATACTGCAAAGTAATGGAATCAGAAATGTTGCAGATACCGACTCTCTCAGAACAGGACAAGACCTCTGTGCACACAGTGAGTTATTTAGATAAAGTCTATGCAGTATATAAATCTCAGTTGTTTTTGCAGATACCGACTCTCTCAGAACAGGACAAGACCTCTGTGCACACAGCTGGTAAGGCTAGGTTCACACTGCGTTTTCAGCATCCGTTTAACGCATCCGTTTTTTGCAAAAAACGCATGAAAAACGGATTGCAAAAAACGGATTCATTTGTGTGCATCCGTTTTTCCATTGACTTCCATTATAAAAAAAAACGGATCCGTTTTTTTTGGCGGACCAAAACGGACCAAAAAACGTTGCTGACCCTATTTTTCTGGACGTTAAAAAAAACGGATCCGTTAAACGGATGCTGAAAACGCAGTGTGAACCTAGCCTTAGCTAGCGAGCACTTGTACAAAAGCAAATACTCCAGGTGGCAGCGCAAGTCTTGAGATTAGGAAGCGATAGACCAGTCACTCAAACCATTAGGGCGCAGAGTTAGACAGTATTTGTATAGTTCCATATACTCCAGGAGCAGCTGTAAGCCTCAAATTAAGTAAACAATAGTCCATGCAGACACCAAACTCCCCTTATTGCTGCACAAGATAAGTGTATGGACTAGGTGCTCATTCACACTGCTTCCAATGCCGCAGGGTGCCGAATGCAATCAGTTTATAACAGCAAGACAATCCAACTGGGGCCCAGAGTTAACCCCCGAGGCTCCTCTCACCAGACACGGGATCAACTCCGCTATGCCCCCTCTGCTTTGACAACTCCCAGTTTGGCTTACCGATCCTTGCTTCAGCCGGATTCACACTCTCACCGTGTCCCAAGTATTCAATCTTACCGCCGCGCAGCAGCTGGGCCACATACGCTGTACAGATGAAGGAGGAAGCAGACAACTCTCTTACCCCAGGTACCCGAGCAGGCCTCGTCTGCCCCCTGCGCAGCACCACACGTAACTTCGGCGTCCGTCCGCCTGACTTGCCGAGGCTCTAGTCCCACCATGGATCAGCTCCCCTCTCCAGCCCAATAGCCGCTGGTTCTGACACCGCTGCCCTCCTCTCACCAGGCAGACAGTATCCTTCCGGTCCTCACGCCAACAACACTCCACAGGGTCGCGGGGTTTCTGCTCCAACACGGGAGTTATCAATGTCCGGCAGCACCTGATTCTCTCCCCGAGAAAGAGCATACACAGCCAGTCACCACATAGCCGATCATCAGAGGCGCTTAGGGAGAGGCGGCCCTCAGCTCCACCTCATTCTCCTCCCAAAAACAGAGCTTTAAAGTTTTTTTTCTTAATAATTATACATTTTTTAAGGTATATTTTATAACTTCCTATTCACAGTGATTATATTCAATAAAAGGGAAGTGACAAAAGAAAAAGGATCCGAACGATCTCAGTATATATATATATATATATATATATACTCTATCAGAATAACTGTACACACACTTATACTAAATATACCAGATACTATGTACTATATACACCAGATACTATACATACCAGATACTGTATACACCAGATGCTATATACACCAGATACTGTATACACCAGATGCTATATACTCCAGATACTATATACACCAGATGCTATATACACCAGATACTGTATACACCAGATACTGTATACACCAGATGCTATATACACCAGATACTGTATACTATATATACACCAGATACTGTATACACCAGATGCTATATACACCAGATACTGTATACTATACATACCAGATACTATATACACACACTATATAGTATATATACACCAGATACTATATACTATATATACACCAGATACTATATACTATATATACACCAGATACTGTATACACCAGATGCTATATACACCAGATACTGTATACTATACATACCAGATACTATATACACACTATATAGTATATATACACCAGATACTGTATACTATACATACCAGATACTATATACACACTATATACTATATATACACCAGATACTATATACTATATATACACCAGATACTATATACCAGATACTATATATACACCAGATAATATATACTATATATACCAGACAATGCGGGAGGTAAAGGGCAGAAATAGTTAAGGACTTTGCGGGACAGATCATTCCCAATGGACACAGAACACTATGGCAGCTATCGCCAACCATCATTCTCACCAAAGATAGATGATGATTAGGGTACAGGAGGGCCGGCTGGCACCGTACAGGAGGGCTGGCTGGCACCGTACAGGAGGGCCGGCTGGCACCGTACAGGAGGGCCGGCTGGCACCGTACAGGAGGGCCGGCTGGCACCGTACAGGAGGGCCGGCTGGCACCGTACAGGAGGGCCGGCTGGCACCGTACAGGAGGGTTGGCTGGCACCGTACAGGAGGGTTGGCTGGCACCGTACAGGAGGGCTGGCTGGCACCGTACAGGAGGGCTGGCTGGCACCGTACAGAAGTAGAGGAGGATTAATTTCCTATAATTGTCTTGTGTAAATAGGACGTCACTAGGGCACAATATAAAAGGTTTTGCCAGAATACATAAAATGATCAGGGGCACAGGGGGGTTTCCCACAATAGTTCTAGAACTTTTAGAGCGTGACTGTTCCCTGTCCCGGAATATGATAAAACCTGTGCCCGTCCATATATAAGCCCTACCCCATCTATATACACAGTATATATATATCACACTATACAGGGGCCAAAGCATTCTTCTGCATCATGACCACATATAACTACCACATAGACCCCTATAAGCAAACTACTACCACCATCATCATGCTCGCACAACTGCCATAGTGTAGTAATCTACACTGGAGCTCATACAACTAGGGCCATGGTAATACAACTTGAGTTTAGTATTATCACGGCCGTTGTTGCAATGACCATAATTAATACTAAACTTACATTGCACTGCAGTCTCAGGGAATCCTGTTTGGAGTGTATACACATAGTATACATACATACACATAGTATACACATAGTACATATATACATACACATAGTATACACACAGTACATATATACATACACATGGTATACACATAGTACATATATACATACACATAGTATACACATAGTACATATATACATACACATAGTATACACATAGTACATATATACATACACATAGTATACACATAGTACATATATACAAATACATAGTATACACATAGTACATATATACATACACACAGTATACACATAGTACATATATACATACACATAATATACACAGTACATATATACATACACATAGTACATATATACATACACATAGTACATATATACATACACATAGTATACACACAGTACATATATATACATACACATAGTATACACACAGTACATATATATACATACACATAGTATACACACAGTACATATATACATACACATAGTATACACACAGTACATATATACATACACATAGTATACACATAGTACATATATACATACACATAGTATACACACAGTACATATACACATACATATAGTATACACATAGTACATATATACATACACATAGTATACACATAGTACATATATACATACACATAGTATACACACAGTACATATATACATACACATAGTATACACATAGTACATATATACTGTAGGGATCTTCCCGGGGGATGGTGTGGTTGGACACAGTTCAGACAGCAAACTTGGACTTATAAAAACAACTGGGTGTTTATTAGCTGCATAAACAGTCCTCAACAGAAATGTAGCAATACCATGCTTTTCAGAACAAAACAAAAACAAAAAGGTCCTTGCCCGTCTGGGCACTTACTAACACAGGTCTCCTATCTGACTCTTCAGTAGGCAGTATCACAGGATATGAATAGGCCCCAGCGGCGGCAGTATTCGTTGCTCCCAGGAGATACAGCATACAAGCTGTTCACCCCTGGCTGAGAGCAATCCCCTGTAGCACTGTGAAGCTTTTAAGTTGTTGCAGGCTAATCAGGGCACACCTGATTGCAACAACCGAACTGGATCGGGGGGAAGGGAATGGCAGGTCCCACTACCAACCTACCCACCATTCCAGTAAATCCGGCCCGGAAAATGTAAAGAACAACTCAGCAGCATAACACTGCTGAGTAAGAGATCTTTCCCGGATTTACCATCTCACCGTAAGCAGTAGCCTGGGTGAGATGTACCTCCCCTCGCACACTTTACCAGTGACATGTCCACAATACATACACATAGTATACACACAGTACATATATATACATACACATAGTATACACATAGTACATATATACATACACATAGTATACACACAGTACATATATACATACACATAGTACATATATACATACACATAGTACATATATACATACACATAGTATACACATAGCACATATATACATACACATAGTATACACATAGTACATATATACATACACATAGTATACGCTTCAGCTGGGATCCCTTTGCAGCCGCAGCGAAAACGGACATGTCAGGTTTGTGTGGCCACAATTCATTGAATAACGGCCGCTCAAGCCTGGCAGGTCAGACAATAGAGAGTGCGGCTCCGGCTCCATTGTGTGATATGTGATTTGGGATGCGGGATGAAGATCATCCAAACCGCTACTGCAGTACTGTCCGGGATGATCTTCACTGACACCGGCCGTTCTGTGACATGACTGGGTTGTACGCGGTGTGAACACGGCCTAAAACCGTATCCAAGTATCTCCAGTCACAGGGGAGGTTCTCTCTGATTGGAGACATCAGCTTTTATATTTCCTCCCTTTCTAACCTTCCTCATCTCTGTCCTGTCCCCACATAGGGCCCCCCACTATACATGCCCCTCCTGGTATGGCTGCACAGACAGTATACCCTGCAATTCCTCTGATTCAGTCTTGTCACCCCCATCTCTTCTGCATCTCCAACATACTCCTCATTTCAGGTGCAGATGCAGTGTCCCAGAACATGCAGACTACTACTCCTATTATGGCCATTTCTCTTGCTGTGTCCATGCCTGTTCTGGTAAGTGTTTGCACTGCAACTGCTGCTGGTTTTCCCCTAGTATTCTCTGGTAATGTGCATTCTCATGTGTTCCTGTGTATTATTGCATTGTACAGTGGTATGCAAGGCTGTTGATCACGTGACCTGTAACCATGGTTCCTCCAATGGCCGACTAGCTCTGGCCAGGAGCAACCATGTGACCTCCCACTTCCTCCTAACAAGTGAGTCTTCCCCCTGCTCCCAAGCAAGGAGGATGTGTGTCGTCCCTCTCTTGCCTCAGAGGAGTTGGGCTTCTTCTCTGCAGCTCCCACTTCACCACTAGAAGTGTGGATCGAGTGCTCTGCTGTATTCAAGTCTTCGGCTGTATCTGCCTGCTCAAGTGACCGGATTCTTCTCTCTCATCTGGGTGTCATTCCGTTATCTCTCCTCATCGCTGCAAGGATTCACAGCAAGTATTATTCTCAAGCTAATCCACCCAGCAACGCTATTTCTCTCATACTCCTACTCCCATCATCCGGCACGTATTCTCACAGCCTATGCAGCACCACTCCTGCCTTGTTTGTCAAAGCCTGCTATATACCCGGTTGCATCCGGACAGAACTGTTGCTACTAGTTACCTCATCTATAATAAAACCGCTGTTACTGAACCCTGGCATTGGTGTCCACTAACTGGTGCCCTGACTAGGTGCAGCGAAGAATCGCATGCCCATCATCACCCGCAGATTCCACAGACCGGCCCTACAGCTGTGCTGCCCTCAGGCCTATACCGTGACAAGTATACACCCTGCAGCTGCCCCGGTCATTGCCCGCTCATAACACCAGCACTGCGGAAGTGGCCCCCAGGGGCCAGGGCATCGCACAGACATGAACTGGTAGAAAATATTATATTTATGGTACAGTCACCTATAATAGAGGAGTATGGGGAATCCCCCCCTATAATAGAGGAGTATGGGGAATTCCCCCCGTATAATAGAGGAGTATAGGGAATCCCCCAGTATAATAGAGGAGTATGGGGAATCCCCCCGTATAATAGAGAAGTATGGGGAATCCCCCCGTATAATAGAGGAGTATGGGGAATCCCCCCGTATAATAGAGGAGTATGGGGAATCCCCCCGTATAATAGAGGAGTATAGGGAATCCCCCAGTATAATAGAGTATGGGGAATCCCCCCCTATAATAGAGGAGTGTGGGGAATCCCCCCGTATAATAGAGTATGGGGAATCCCCCCCTATAATAGAGGAGTGTGGGGAATCCCCCCAGTATAATAGAGTATGGTGAATCCCCCCGTATAATAGAGGAGTATGGGGAATCCCCCCCTATAATGGAGGTGTATGGGGAATCCCCGTATAATAGAGGAGTGTGGGGAATCCCCCCGTATAATAGAGGAGTGTGGGGAATCCCCCCGTATAATAGAGGAGTATGGGGAATCCCCCCGTATAATAGAGGAGTATGGGGAATCCCCCTGTATAATAGAGGAGTGTGGAGAATCCCCCCGTATAATAGAGGAGTATGGGGAATCCCCCCGTATAATGGAGGTATATGGGGAATCCCCCCACATAATGGAGGTGTATGGGGAATCCCTGTATAATAGAGGAGTATGGGGAATCCCCCCGTATAATAGAGGAGTATGGGGAATCCCCCTGTATAATAGAGGAGTGTGGAGAATCCCTCCGTATAATAGAGGAGTGTGGGGAATCCCCCCGTATAATAGAGGAGTATGGGGAATCCCCCCCTATAATAGAGGAGTATGGGGAATCCCCCCGTATAATAGAGGAGTATGGGGAATCCCCCCGTATAATAGAGGAGTGTGGGGAATCCCCCCGTATAATAGAGGAGTATGGGGAATCCCCCCCTATAATAGAGGAGTATGGGGAATCCCCCCCTATAATAGAGGAGTATGGGGAATCCCCCCGTATAATAGAGGAGTATGGGGAATCCCCCCGTATAATAGAGGAGTATGGGGAATCCCCCCGTATAATAGAGGAGTATGGGGAATCCCCCCCTATAATAGAGGAGTATGGGGAATCCCCCCCGTATAATGGAGGTGTATGCAGGGCCGTCTTACCCATTGGGCAAGGTAGGCGGCTGCCCGGGGGCCCTTGCGTCTGAGGGGGCCCCGAAAGTCTTTTTGATCCCGCCAGCGCCGAAATAACAGCAGCCGGTTACTTCGGCGCTAGCGGGCCGCGGGAGCGGGATCAGCCGGCAGCACTTAGTGCCGTCGTACGTCCGGACGCCATCGTGACGTCATCACCCCACTCTTCATTGGACGGAGGGCCGCAGTGGACGGCCGCACGCTCCGGCCCCGCCTCTCTCCTGTCCACAAGTAGCTGTAGCGGCGTGAGGCTTCTCCCCCGCCGCGCTCCTTTACGTCAGGCTGCTGCACAACCACGGCGGTGAGTTTTGTAACCCCGGAGGATTACTGTGTGTGTTTGGGGCGGGGGATGGCGGTCTGCAGGGATAGTGTGTGGGGAATAGTGTTGGCGGCTGGGGGGTGGCAGTGTGTGTGTGTGTGTAGGAGGAGGATGATGGGGGTAATGTGTGTGTAGGAGGAGGAGGATGGGGGTAGTGTGTGTAGGAGGATGGGGGTAGTGTGTGTAGGAGGAGGAGGAGGATGGGGGTAGTGTGTGTAGGAGGATGGGGGTAGTGTGTGTAGGAGGAGGATGGGGGTAGTGTGTGAAGGAGGAGGAGGAGGATGGGGGTAGTGTGTGTAGGAGGAGGAGGAGGAGGATGGGGGTAGTGTGTGTAGGAGGAGGAGGATGGGGGTAGTGTGTGGAGGAGGAGGAGGATGGGGGTAGTGTGTGGAGGAGGAGGATGGGGGTAATGTGTGTAGGAGGAGGAGGATGGGGGTAGTGTGTGGAGGAGGAGGATGATGGGGGTAGTGTGTGTAGGAGGATGATGGGGGTAGTGTGTGTAGGAGGATGATGGGGGTAGTGTGTGTAGGAGGATGATGGGGGTAGTGTGTGTAGGAGGATGGGGGTAGTGTGTGGAGGAGGATGGGGGTAGTGTGTGGAGGAGGATGGGGGTAGTGTGTGGAGGAGGAGGAGGATGGGGGTAGTGTGTGGAGGAGGGGGGTAGTGTGTGGAGGAGGAGGAGGATGGGGGTAGTGTGTGAAGGAGGAGGAGGAGGATGGGGGTAGTGTGTGAAGGAGGAGGAGGAGGATGGGGGTAGTGTGTGAAGGAGGAGGAGGAGGATGGGGGTAGTGTGTGTAGGAGGAGGAGGAGGATGGGGGTAGTGTGTAGGAGGAGGAGGATGGGGGTAGTGTGTGGAGGAGGAGGAGGAGGATGGGGGTAGTGTGTGGAGGAGGAGGATGGGGGTAGTGTGTGTAGGAGGAGGAGGATGGGGGTAGTGTGTGGAGGAGGAGGAGGAGGATGGGGGTAGTGTGTGTAGAGGAGGAGGAGGAGGATGGGGGTAGTGTGTAGGAGGAGGAGGATGGGGGTAGTGTGTGGAGGAGGAGGAGGAGGATGGGGGTAGTGTGTGGAGGAGGAGGATGGGGGTAGTGTGTGTAGGAGGAGGAGGATGGGGGTAGTGTGTGGAGGAGGAGGAGGAGGAGGATGGGGGTAGTGTGTGTAGGAGGAGGAGGAGGATGGGGTAGTGTGTGTAGGAGGAGGAGGAGGATGGGGGTAGTGTGTGAAGGAGGAGGATGGGGGTAGTGTGTGAAGGAGGAGGAGGAGGATGGGGGTAGTGTGTGAAGGAGGAGGAGGAGGATGGGGGTAGTGTGTGTAGGAGGAGGAGGAGGATGGGGGTAGTATATAGTATACACATAGCACATATATACATACACATAGTATACACATAGTACATATATACATACACATAGTATACGCTTCAGCTGGGATCCCTTTGCAGCCGCAGCGAAAACGGACATGTCAGGTTTGTGTGGCCACAATTCATTGAATAACGGCCGCTCAAGCCTGGCAGGTCAGACAATAGAGAGTGCGGCTCCGGCTCCATTGTGTGATATGTGATTTGGGATGCGGGATGAAGATCATCCAAACCGCTACTGCAGTACTGTCCAGGATGATCTTCACTGACACCGGCCGTTCTGTGACATGACTGGGTTGTACGCGGTGTGAACACGGCCTAAAACCGTATCCAAGTATCTCTAGTCACAGGGGAGGTTCTCTCTGATTGGAGACATCAGCTTTTATATTTCCTCCCTTTCTAACCTTCCTCATCTCTGTCCTGTCCCCACATAGGGCCCCCCACTATACATGCCCCTCCTGGTATGGCTGCACAGACAGTATACCCTGCAATTCCTCTGATTCAGGGGGTAGTGTGTGGAGGAGGAGGAGGAGGATGGGGGTAGTGTGTGGAGGAGGAGGATGGGGGTAGTGTGTGTAGGAGGAGGAGGATGGGGGTAGTGTGTGGAGGAGGAGGAGGAGGATGGGGGTAGTGTGTGGAGGAGGAGGATGGGGGTAGTGTGTGTAGGAGGAGGAGGATGGGGGTAGTGTGTGGAGGAGGAGGAGGAGGATGGGGGTAGTGTGTGTAGAGGAGGAGGAGGAGGATGGGGGTAGTGTGTAGGAGGAGGAGGATGGGGGTAGTGTGTGGAGGAGGAGGAGGAGGATGGGGGTAGTGTGTGGAGGAGGAGGATGGGGTAGTGTGTGTAGGAGGAGGAGGATGGGGGTAGTGTGTGGAGGAGGAGGAGGAGGAGGATGGGGGTAGTGTGTGGAGGAGGAGGAGGAGGATGGGGTAGTGTGTGTAGGAGGAGGAGGAGGATGGGGGTAGTGTGTGAAGGAGGAGGATGGGGGTAGTGTGTGTAGGAGGAGGAGGAGGATGGGGTAGTGTGTGTAGGAGGAGGAGGAGGATGGGGGTAGTGTGTGTAGGAGGAGGAGGATGGGGGTAGTGTGTGGAGGAGGAGGAGGATGGGGGTAGTGTGTGTAGGAGGATGGGGGTATTGTGTGTAGGAGGAGGAGGAGGATGGGGGTAGTGTGTGTAGGAGGAGGAGGAGGATGGGGGTAGTGTGTGTAGGAGGAGGAGGAGGATGGGGGTAATGTGTGTGTAGGAGGAGGAGGATGGGGGTAGTGTGTGTAGGAGGATGGGGGTAGTGTGTGTAGGAGGAGGAGGAGGATGGGGGTAGTGTGTGTAGGAGGAGGAGGATGGGGGTAGTGTGTGTAGGAGGAGGAGGATGGGGGTAGTGTGTGTAGGAGGAGGAGGAGGATGGGGTAGTGTGTGGAGGAGGAGGAGGATGGGGGTAGTGTGTGGAGGAGGAGGAGGATGGGGGTAGTGTGTGTAGGAGGATGGGGGTAGTGTGTGTAGGAGGATGGGGGTGGTGTGTGTAGGAGGAGGATGGGGGTAGTGTGAGTAGGAGGAGGAGGATGGGGGTAGTGTGTGTAGGAGGAGGAGGATGGGGGTAGTGTGTGTAGGAGGAGGAGGATGGGGGTAGTGTGTGTAGGAGGAGGAGGATGGGGGTAGTGTGTGTAGGAGGAGGAGGATGGGGGTAGTGTGTGTGTATAGGTCAGGTGGGGGTTGTGTGCGTAGGAGGAGGAGGAGGAGGAGGATGGGGGTAGTGTGTGGAGGAGGAGGAGGATGGGGGTAGTGTGTGGAGGAGGAGGATGGGGGTAGTGTGTGGAGGAGGAGGAGGAGGATGGGGGTGGTGTGTGTATGAGGAGGATGGGGGTAGTGTGTGGAGGAGGAGGAGGAGGATGGGGGTGGTGTGTGTATGAGGAGGATGGGGGTAGTGTGTGTAGGAGGAGGATGGGGGTAGTGTGAGGAGGAGGAGGAGGATGGGGGTAGTGTGTGTATGAGGAGGAGGAGGATGGGGGTAGTGTGTGGAGGAGGAGGAGGAGGAGGATGGGGGTAGTGTGTGGAGGAGGAGGAGGATGGGGGTAGTGTGTGGAGGAGGATGGGGGTATTGTGTGTAGGAGGAGGAGGATGGGGGTAGTGTGTGGAGGAGGAGGAGGATGGGGATAGTGTGTGTAGGAGGAGGAGGATGGGGATAGTGTGTGTAGGAGGAGGAGGAGGAGGATGGGGGTAGTGTGTGTAGGAGGATGATGGGGGTAGTGTGTGTAGGAGGATGGGGGTAGTGTGTGGAGGAGGATGGGGGTAGTGTGTGGAGGAGGATGGGGGTAGTGTGTGGAGGAGGATGGGGGTAGTGTGTGGAGGAGGAGGAGGATGGGGGTAGTGTGTGGAGGAGGATGGGGGTAGTGTGTGGAGGAGGATGGGGGTAGTGTGTGTAGGAGGAGGATGGGGGTAGTGTGTGTAGGAGGAGGATGGGGGTAGTGTGTGTAGGAGGAGGATGGGGGTAGTGTGAGGAGGAGGAGGAGGATGGGGGTAGTGTGTGTATGAGGAGGAGGAGGATGGGGGTAGTGTGTGTATGAGGAGGAGGAGGATGGGGGTAGTGTGTGTAGGAGGAGGAGGAGGATGGGGGTAGTGTGTGGAGGAGGAGGAGGAGGATGGGGGTAGTGTGTGGAGGAGGAGGAGGATGGGGGTAGTGTGTGGAGGAGGATGGGGGTAGTGTGTGTAGGAGGAGGAGGAGGAGGATGGGGGTAGTGTGTGTAGGAGGAGGAGGAGGATGATGGGGGTAGTGTGTGTAGGAGGATGATGGGGGTAGTGTGTGTAGGAGGATGATGGGGGTAGTGTGTGTAGGAGGATGGGGGTAGTGTGTGGAGGAGGATGGGGGTAGTGTGTGGAGGAGGATGGGGGTAGTGTGTGGAGGAGGATGGGGGTAGTGTGTGGAGGAGGATGGGGGTAGTGTGTGGAGGAGGATGGGGGTAGTGTGTGGAGGAGGATGTGGGTAGTGTGTGGAGGAGGATGGGGGTAGTGTGTGGAGGAGGATGGGGGTAGTGTGTGGAGGAGGATGGGGGTAGTGTGTGGAGGAGGATGGGGGTAGTGTGTGGAGGAGGAGGAGGATGGGGGTAGTGTGTGGAGGAGGAGGAGGATGGGGGTAGTGTGTGGAGGAGGAGGAGGATGGGGGTAGTGTGTGGAGGAGGAGGAGGATGGGGGTAGTGTGTGGAGGAGGAGGAGGATGGGGGTAGTGTGTGGAGGAGGAGGAGGATGGGGGTAGTGTGTGGAGGAGGAGGAGGAGGAGGATGGGGGTAGTGTGTGTAGGAGGAGGAGGATGGGGGTAGTGTGTGGAGGAGGATGGGGGTGGTGTGTATAGGAGGAGGAGGATGGGGGTAGTGTGTGAAGGAGGAGTAGGATGGGGGTAGTGTGTGTGTGTATGGGTCAGGTGGGGGTTGTGTGTGTGTGTGTGTGTGTGTGTGTAGGGGGAGGATGGGGGTAGGGGAGGAGGATGGGGTAGTGTGTGTTTAAGGGGAGGAGGGGGGGAAATGGGGGTAGTGTGTTTTTAGGGGGGCAGATGGGGGTAGTGTGTGTGTGTGTGTAGGGGGGGTCAGATGGGGGTAGTGTGTGTGTGTAGGGGGGGGGGTCAGATGGGGGTAGGGTGTGTGTGTGTGTGTGTGTGTAGGGGGGGGGTCAGATGGGGGTAGGGTGTGTGTGTGTGTGTGTGTGTAGGGGGGGGGTCAGATGGGGTAGTGTGTGTGTGTGTAGGGGGGGTCAGATGGGGGTAGTGTGTGTGTGTAGGGGGGGGGTCAGATGGGGTAGTGTGTGTGTGTGTGTGTAGGGGGGGTCAGAAGTAATTGTACTGGCTAGGGGAGGGGTTGCAAAGATGGGGGGGGGTTGATGGCGGCGGCTGTGGGGGGCCCAATTCGCACCTCTGCCCAGGGGCCCATAATGCTGTTAAGACGGCCCTGGGTGTATGGGGAATCCCCCCGTATAATGGAGGTGTATGGGGAATCCCCCCGTATAATGGAGGTGTATGGGGAATCCCTGCCTATAATGGAGGTGTATGGGGAATCCCCCCGTATAATAGAGGAGTAAGGGGAGTGCTCACCTATAATAGAGGAGTATGGGGAATCCCCCCGTATAATAGAGTAAGAGAAGTACTCACCTATAATAAAGGAGTAAGGGGAGTACTCACATATAATAGAGGAGTATGGGGAATCCCCCCCGTATAATAGAGGAGTATGGGGAATCCCCCCGTATAATAGAGGAGTATGGGGAATCCCCCCGTATAATAGAGGAGTATGGGGAATCCCCCCGTATAATAGAGTAAGAGAAGTACTCACCTATAATAAAGGAGTAAGGGGAGTACTCACATATAATAGAGGAGTATGGGGAATCCCCCCCGTATAATAGAGGAGTATGGGGAATCCCCCCCGTATAATAGAGGAGTATGGGGAATCCCCCCCGTATAATAGAGGAGTATGGGGAATCCCCCCGTATAATAGAGGAGTATGGGGAGTCCCCCCGTATAATAGAGGAGTATGGGGAATCCCCCCGTATAATAGAGGAGTATGGGGAATCCCCCCGTATAATAGAGGAGTATGGGGAATCCCCCCGTATAATAGAGGAGTATGGGGAATCCCCCCGTATAATAGAGGAGTATGGGGAATCCCCCCGTATAATAGAGGAGTATGAGGAATCCCCCCCGTATAATAGAGGAGTAAGGGGAATCCCCCCGTATAATAGAGGAGTATAGGGAATCCCCCCGTATAATAGAGGAGTAAGGGGAATCCCCCCGTATAATAGAGGAGTATAGGGAATCCCCCCGTATAATAGAGGAGTATGAGGAATCCCCCCCGTATAATAGAGGAGTAAGGGGAGTACTCACTTATAATAGGTTGGCATTCCCCATACTCCTCTATTATAAGTGATAACCAGCAGGGTGTTACTAAGGACAGAAGCTGTCAAACCAACCTAATATGTTTCTATGAAGAGGTGAGTAGAAGCCTGGATGGGGGGGGCGGCTGTGGATATCGTGTACCTGGATGGGGGGGGGGCGGCTGTGGATATCGTGTACCTGGATGGGGGGCGGCTGTGGATATCGTGTACCTGGATGGAGGGCGGCTGTGGACATAGTGTACCTGGATGGGGGGGCGGCTGTGGATATCGTGTACCTGGATGGGGGGGCGGCTGTGGATATCGTGTACCTGGATGGGGGGGCGGCTGTGGATATCGTGTACCTGGATGGGGGGGCGGCTGTGGATATCGTGTACCTGGATGGGGGGGCGGCTGTGGATATCGTGTACCTGGATGGGGGGGCGGGCGGCTGTGGATATCGTGTACCTGGATGGCGGCGCGGCTGTGGATATCGTGTACCTGGATGGGGGGGGGGGCGGCTGTGGATATCGCGTACCTGGATGGGGGGGGGGGCGGCTGTGGATATCGCGTACCTGGATGGGGGGCGACTGTGGATATCGCGTACCTGGATGGAGGGCGGCTGTGGATATCGTGTACCTGGATAGGGGGGCGGCTGTGGATATCGTGTACCTGGATGGGGGGGCGGCTGTGGATATCGTGTACCTGGATGGGGGGGCGGCTGTGGATATCGTGTACCTGGATGGGGGGGCGGCTGTAGATATCGTGTACCTGGATGGGGGGGGGGGCTGTAGATATCGTGTACCTGGATGGGGGGGCGGCTGTGGATATCGTGTACCTGGATGGGGGGGGCGGCTGTAGATATCGTGTACCTGGATGGGGGGGCGGCTGTGGATATTGTGTACCTGGATGGGGGGGGCGGCTGTGGATATCGTGTACCTGGATGGGGGGGGGGGCTGTGGATATCGTGTACCTGGATGGGGGGCGGCTGTGGATATCGTGTACCTGGATAGGGGGGGGGGCGGCTGTGGATATCGTGTACCTGGATGGGGGGGCTGTGAATATCGTGTACCTGGATGGCGGCGCGGCTGTGGATATATTGTACCTGGATTTTGCAGAAGCGTTTGACACAGTTCCTCATGGACGTCTGATGGGTAAGTTAAAGTCTATCGGTTTGGAAAGTTTAATGTGTAACTGGATTGAAAACTGGCTTAATAATCGTACCCAGAGAGTGGTGGTCAATGATTCCTACTCCGAATGGTCCCCGGTAATAAGTGGTGTACCCCAAGGGTCAGTACTCGGCCCTCTTCTGTTTAACTTGTTTATTAACCCCTAGACGACCCTGGACGTAACCTTACGTCCTGGGTGTTTTTCCCGCTATGAAGCGTGCTCCGGAGCGGAGCGCGCTTCATAGCAGGTGGGGGCCGGCTGCAATCAGCAGCCGGGATCTCACCGGTAATGACATGCTGCAGCGATCGCGCTGCCGCGTGTCATTAACCCCTTAAACGCCGCGATTGCGGCGCGACCGCGGCGTTTAAGTGTAAGTGACAGGGGGAGTCCCCTGTCACTTACCGATCGTTGAAACGGACTGCAGGAGGTCTCTCACCTGCCTCCGTGCGGTCCGATCGGCGATCTGCTACACTGAGCCTGCACAGGCAGGCTCAATGAGCAGATCGCCGATAACACTGATCAATGCTAGGTCTATGGCATAGCAATGATCAGTGTATAAATCAGAGTACTGGATGTACAAGTCCCCCAAAGGGACTTCAAAAGTGTAAAAAAAAAAAAAAGTTCGAAACACTAACACACTACCCCAAAGCCCCTCCCCCAATAAAAGTCTAAATCACCCCCCTTTCCCATTATATAAATAAAACATATAAAAATGAATAAATAGATAAACATATAATATACCGTAGCGTGCGTAATTGTCCGATCTATTAAAATATAACAAGCGTCATTGCGACCGGTAAACGGCGTACACGAAAAGAGGGGAAAAAGTGCGCAGATTACCGATTTTATGTTACATTATATATTAAAAAAAAATCAATAAAAAGTGATCAAAACGTCCGATCTTCACAAATATGGTATTAATAAAAACTAGAGATCATGGCGGAAAAAATGACACCCCATACAGCCCCGTAGGTGAAAAAATAAAACCGTTATAAGCGTCACAATAGGCCCATTTTATTAATATTTAATTGCCAAAAAAAAGGATTTCATAAAAAAAAATATATATATAACATTAGAGAATCTGTGTAACCTGCATATGGTTGTGTTCAGACCTATAGAATAATAGTATCATGTCGCTGTTACCATATAGTGCATTACGTAGACACAGGAACCCCCCAAACGTTACCATATTGCATTCTTATTTACGATTTCACCTATTTATATCTTCATAAATAATATATTTGGGGTTCCATCATACATGATATATTTGGGGTTCCATCATACATAATATATTTGGGGTTCCATCATACATTATATATTTGGGGGTTCCATCATACATAATATATTTGGGGTTCCATCATACATAATATAATTGGGGTTCCATCATAAATAATATATTTGGGGTTCCATCATACATGATATATTTGGGGTTCCATCATACATAATATATTTGGGGTTCCATCATACATAATACATTTGGGGTTCCATTATACATGATATATTTGGGGTTCCATCATACATGATATATTTGGGGTTCCATCATACATAATACATTTGGGGTTCCATTATACATGATATATTTGGGGTTCCATCATACATGATATATTTGGGGTTCCATCATACATAATATATTTGGGGTTCCATCATACATAATATATTTGGGGTTCCATCATACATAATATATTTGGGGTTCCGTCATACATAATATATTTGGGGTTCCGTCTTACATGATATATTTGGAATTCCATCATACATAATATATTTGGGGTTCCATCATACATGTTATGGTAAAATGAATGACGCCATTACACAGTACACCTATTCCTGTAAAAAATAAGCACTTACATGGCCTGTAGATAGAAAACTGAGAGTGCTGGAGCTCTTAGAAGGGGAGGAGGGAAAAACGGAAACACTAAGATCAAAATTTGCGCGGTCCACTGGGTCATTTTGGGCCTGGTCCTCAAAGGGTTAATGATATTGAGAATGGAATTAACAGCAATGTTTCTATCTTTGCAGATGACACCAAGCTTTGTAGTACAGTACAGTCTATGGAGGATGTGCAGATGTTACAGGCTTTGTAGTACAGTACAGTCTATGGAGGATGTGCAGATGTTACAGGATGTGTAGTACAGTCTATGGAGGATGTGCAGATGTTACAGGATGTGTAGTACAGTCTATGGAGGATGTGCAGATGTTACAGGCTTTATAGTACAGTCCAGTCTGAGGAGGATGTGCAGATGTTACAGGCTTTGTAGTACAGTACGGTCTATGGAGGATGTGCAGATGTTACAGGCTTTGTAGTACAGTCCAGTCTATGGAGGATGTGCAGATGTTACAGGCTTTGTAGTACAGTCCAGTCTATGGAGGATGTGCAGATGTTACAGGCTTTGTAGTACAGTCCAGTCTATGGAGGATGTGCAGATGTTACAGGATGTGTAGTACAATACAGTCTATGGAGGATGTGCAGATGTTACAGGCTTTGTAGTACAGTACAGTCTATGGAGGATGTGCAGATGTTACAGGCTTTGTAGTACAGTACAGTCTATGGAGGATGTGCAGATGTTACAGGCTTTGTAGTACAGTACAGTCTATGGAGGATGTGCAGATGTTACAGGCTTTGTAGTACAGTCCAGTCTATGGAGGATGTGCAGATGTTACAGGCTTTGTAGTACAGTACAGTCTATGGAGGATGTGCAGATGTTACAGGCTTTGTAGTACAGTCCAGTCTATGGAGGATGTGCAGATGTTACAGGCTTTGTAGTACAGTACAGTCTATGGAGGATGTGCAGATGTTACAGGCTTTGTAGTACAGTACAGTCTATGGAGGATGTGCAGATGTTACAGGCTTTGTAGTACAGTACAGTCTATGGAGGATGTGCAGATGTTACAGGCTGTGTAGTACAGTACAGTCTATGGAGGATGTGCAGATGTTACAGGTTTTGTAGTACAGTCTATGGAGGATGTGCAGATGTTACAGGCTTTGTAGTACAGTACAGTACAGTCTATGGAGGATGTGCAGATGTTACAGGCTTTGTAGTACAGTCCAGTCTATGGAGGATGTGCAGATGTTACAGGCTTTGTAGTACAGTCTATGGAGGATGTGCAGATGTTACAGGCTTTGTAGTACAGTCCAGTCTATGGAGGATGTGCAGATGTTACAGGCTTTGTAGTACAGTACAGTACAGTCTATGGAGGATGTGCAGATGTTACAGGCTTTGTGGTACAGTACAGTACAGTCTATGGAGGATGTGCAGATGTTACAGGCTTTGTAGTACAGTACAGTCTATGGAGGATGGGCAGATGTTACAGGCTTTGTAGTACAGTACAGTACAGTCTATGGAGGATGTGCAGATGTTACAGGCTTTGTAGTACAGTACAGTCTATGGAGGATGTGCAGATGTTACAGGCTTTGTAGTACAGTACAGTCTATGGAGGATGTGCAGATGTTACAGGCTTTGTAGTACAGTACAGTCTATGGAGGATGTGCAGATGTTACAGGCTTTGTAGTACAGTACAGTCTATGGAGGATGTGCAGATGTTACAGGCTTTGTAGTACAGTACAGTCTATGGAGGATGTGCAGATGTTACAGGCTGTGTAGTACAGTACAGTCTATGAAGGATGTGCAGATGTTACAGGCTTTGTAGTATAGTCTATGGAGGATGTGCAGATGTTACAGGCTTTGTAGTACAGTACAGTCTATGGAGGATGTGCAGATGTTACAGGATGTGTAGTACAGTACAGTCTATGGAGGATGTGCAGATGTTACAGGCTTTGTAGTACAGTACAGTCTATGGAGGATGTGCAGATGTTACAGGATGTGTAGTACAGTACAGTCTATGGAGGATGTGCAGATGTTACAGGCTTTGTAGTCCAGTCTATGGAGGATGTGCAGATGTTACAGGCTTTGTAGTACAGTCCAGTCTATGGAGGATGTGCAGATGTTACAGGCTTTGTAGTACAGTCCAGTCTATGGAGGATGTGCAGATGTTACAGGCTTTGTAGTAGAGTCTATGGAGGATGTGCAGATGTTACAGGCTTTGTAGTACAGTCTATGGAGGATGTGCAGATGTTACAGGCTTTGTAGTACAGTCCAGTCTATGGAGGATGTGCAGATGTTACAGGCTTTGTAGTACAGTCCAGTCTATGGAGGATGTGCAGATGTTACAGGCTTTGTAGTACAGTACAGACTATGGAGGATGTGCAGATGTTCCAGGCTTTGTAGTACAGTACAGTCTATGGAGGATGTGCAGATGTTACAGGCTTTGTAGTACAGTACAGTCTATGGAGGATGTGCAGATGTTACAGGTTTTGTAGTACAGTCTATGGAGGATGTGCAGATGTTACAGGTTTTGTAGTACAGTCTATGGAGGATGTGCAGATGTTACAGGCTTTGTAGTACAGTCCAGTCTATGGAGGATGTGCAGATGTTACAGGCTTTGTAGTACAGTACAGTCTATGGAGGATGTGCAGATGTTACAGGCTGTGTAGTACAGTACAGTCTATGGAGGATGTGCAGATGTTACAGGCTTTGTAGTATAGTCTATGGAGGATGTGCAGATGTTACAGGCTTTGTAGTACAGTCTATGGAGGATGTGCAGATGTTACAGGCTTTGTAGTACAGTACAGTCTATGGAGAATGTGCAGATGTTACAGGCTTTGTAGTACAGTCCAGTCTATGGAGGATGTGCAGATGTTACAGGCTTTGTAGTACAGTCCAGTCTATGGAGGATGTGCAGATGTTACAGGCTTTGTAGTACAGTCTATGGAGGATGTGCAGATGTTACAGGCTTTGTAGTACAGTCCAGTCTATGGAGGATGTGCAGATGTTACAGGCTTTGTAGTACAGTCTATGGAGGATGTGCAGATGTTACAGGCTTTGTAGTACAGTCCAGTCTATGGAGGATGTGCAGATGTTACAGGGTTTGTAGTACAGTACAGTACAGTCTATGGAGGATGTGCAGATGTTACAGGCTTTGTGGTACAGTACAGTCTATGGAGGATGTGCAGATGTTACAGGCTTTGTAGTACAGTACAGTCTATGGAGGATGGGCAGATGTTACAGGCTTTGTAGTACAGTACAGTACAGTCTATGGAGGATGTGCAGATGTTACAGGCTTTGTAGTACAGTACAGTCTATGGAGGATGTGCAGATGTTACAGGCTTTGTAGTACAGTCCAGTCTATGGAGGATGTGCAGATGTTACAGGCTTTGTAGTACAGTACAGTCTATGGAGGATGTGCAGATGTTACAGGCTGTGTAGTACAGTACAGTCTATGGAGGATGTGCAGATGTTACAGGTTTTGTAGTACAGTCTATGGAGGATGTGCAGATGTTACAGGCTTTGTAGTACAGTACAGTCTATGGAGGATGTGCAGATGTTACAGGCTTTGTAGTACAGTCCAGTCTATGGAGGATGTGCAGATGTTACAGGCTTTGTAGTACAGTCCAGTCTATGGAGGATGTGCAGATGTTACAGGCTTTGTAGTACAGTCTATGGAGGATGTGCAGATGTTACAGGCTTTGTAGTACAGTCCAGTCTATGGAGGATGTGCAGATGTTACAGGCTTTGTAGTACAGTACAGTACAGTCTATGGAGGATGTGCAGATGTTACAGGCTTTGTGGTACAGTACAGTCTATGGAGGATGTGCAGATGTTACAGGCTTTGTAGTACAGTACAGTCTATGGAGGATGGGCAGATGTTACAGGCTTTGTAGTACAGTACAGTCTATGGAGGATGTGCAGATGTTACAGGCTTTGTAGTACAGTACAGTCTATGGAGGATGTGCAGATGTTACAGGCTTTGTAGTACAGTACAGTCTATGGAGGATGTGCAGATGTTACAGGCTTTGTAGTACAGTCCAGTCTATGGAGGATGTGCAGATGTTACAGGCTTTGTAGTACAGTACAGTCTATGGAGGATGTGCAGATGTTACAGGCTGTGTAGTACAGTACAGTCTATGGAGGATGTGCAGATGTTACAGGCTTTGTAGTATAGTCTATGGAGGATGTGCAGATGTTACAGGCTTTGTAGTACAGTACAGTCTATGGAGGATGTGCAGATGTTACAGGATGTGTAGTACAGTACAGTCTATGGAGGATGTGCAGATGTTACAGGCTTTGTAGTACAGTACAGTCTATGGAGGATGTGCAGATGTTACAGGATGTGTAGTACAGTACAGTCTATGGAGGATGTGCAGATGTTACAGGCTTTGTAGTCCAGTCTATGGAGGATGTGCAGATGTTACAGGCTTTGTAGTACAGTCCAGTCTATGGAGGATGTGCAGATGTTACAGGCTTTGTAGTACAGTCCAGTCTATGGAGGATGTGCAGATGTTACAGGCTTTGTAGTATAGTCTATGGAGGATGTGCAGATGTTACAGGCTTTGTAGTCCAGTCTATGGAGGATGTGCAGATGTTACAGGCTTTGTAGTACAGTCCAGTCTATGGAGGATGTGCAGATGTTACAGGCTTTGTAGTACAGTCCAGTCTATGGAGGATGTGCAGATGTTACAGGCTTTGTAGTACAGTACAGACTATGGAGGATGTGCAGATGTTCCAGGCTTTGTAGTACAGTACAGTCTATGGAGGATGTGCAGATGTTACAGGCTTTGTAGTACAGTACAGTCTATGGAGGATGTGCAGATGTTACAGGTTTTGTAGTACAGTCTATGGAGGATGTGCAGATGTTACAGGTTTTGTAGTACAGTCTATGGAGGATGTGCAGATGTTACAGGCTTTGTAGTACAGTACAGTCTATGGAGGATGTGCAGATGTTACAGGCTTTGTAGTACAGTACAGTCTATGGAGGATGTGCAGATGTTACAGGCTGTGTAGTACAGTACAGTCTATGGAGGATGTGCAGATGTTACAGGCTTTGTAGTATAGTCTATGGAGGATGTGCAGATGTTACAGGCTTTGTAGTACAGTCTATGGAGGATGTGCAGATGTTACAGGCTTTGTAGTACAGTACAGTCTATGGAGAATGTGCAGATGTTACAGGCTTTGTAGTACAGTCCAGTCTATGGAGGATGTGCAGATGTTACAGGCTTTGTAGTACAGTCCAGTCTATGGAGGATGTGCAGATGTTACAGGCTTTGTAGTACAGTCTATGGAGGATGTGCAGATGTTACAGGCTTTGTAGTACAGTCCAGTCTATGGAGGATGTGCAGATGTTACAGGCTTTGTAGTACAGTACAGTACAGTCTATGGAGGATGTGCAGATGTTACAGGCTTTGTGGTACAGTACAGTCTATGGAGGATGTGCAGATGTTACAGGCTTTGTAGTACAGTACAGTCTATGGAGGATGGGCAGATGTTACAGGCTTTGTAGTACAGTACAGTACAGTCTATGGAGGATGTGCAGATGTTACAGGCTTTGTAGTACAGTACAGTCTATGGAGGATGTGCAGATGTTACAGGCTTTGTAGTACAGTACAGTCTATGGAGGATGTGCAGATGTTACAGGCTTTGTAGTACAGTACAGTCTATGGAGGATGTGCAGATGTTACAGGCTTTGTAGTACAGTCCAGTCTATGGAGGATGTGCAGATGTTACAGGCTTTGTAGTACAGTACAGTCTATGGGGGATGTGCAGATGTTACAGGCTGTGTAGTACAGTACAGTCTATGGAGGATGTGCAGATGTTACAGGCTTTGTAGTATAGTCTATGGAGGATGTGCAGATGTTACAGGCTTTGTAGTACAGTACAGTCTATGGAGGATGTGCAGATGTTACAGGATGTGTAGTACAGTACAGTCTATGGAGGATGTGCAGATGTTACAGGCTTTGTAGTACAGTACAGTCTATGGAGGATGTGCAGATGTTACAGGATTTGTAGTACAGTACAGTCTATGGAGGATGTGCAGATGTTACAGGCTTTGTAGTATAGTCTATGGAGGATGTGCAGATGTTACAGGCTTTGTAGTCCAGTCTATGGAGGATGTGCAGATGTTACAGGCTTTGTAGTACAGTCCAGTCTATGGAGGATGTGCAGATGTTACAGGCTTTGTAGTATAGTCTATGGAGGATGTGCAGATGTTACAGGCTTTGTAGTCCAGTCTATGGAGGATGTGCAGATGTTACAGGCTTTGTAGTACAGTCCAGTCTATGGAGGATGTGCAGATGTTACAGGCTTTGTAGTACAGTCCAGTCTATGGAGGATGTGCAGATGTTACAGGCTTTGTAGTACAGTACAGACTATGGAGGATGTGCAGATGTTCCAGGCTTTGTAGTACAGTACAGTCTATGGAGGATGTGCAGATGTTACAGGCTTTGTAGTACAGTACAGACTATGGAGAATGTGCAGATGTTACAGGCTTTGTAGTACAGTACAGTCTATGGAGGATGTGCAGATGTTACAGGCTTTGTAGTACAGTCTATGGAGGATGTGCAGATGTTACAGGCTTTGTAGTACAGTCTATGGAGGATGTGCAGATGTTACAGGCTTTGTAGTACAGTACAGTCTATGGAGGATGTGCATATGTTACAGGCTTTGTAGTACAGTACAGTCTATGGAGGATGTGCATATGTTACAGGATTTGTAGTATAGTACAGACTATGGAGGATGTGCAGATCTTAAAGGCTTTGTAGTACAGTACAGTCTATGGAGGATGTGCAGATGTTACAGGCTGTGTAGTACAGTACAGTCTATGGAGGATGTGCAGATGTTACAGGCTTTGTAGTATAGTCTATGGAGGATGTGCAGATGTTACAGGCTTTGTAGTACAGTCTATGGAGGATGTGCAGATGTTACAGGCTTTGTAGTACAGTACAGTCTATGGAGAATGTGCAGATGTTACAGGCTTTGTAGTACAGTCCAGTCTATGGAGGATGTGCAGATGTTACAGGCTTTGTAGTACAGTCCAGTCTATGGAGGATGTGCAGATGTTACAGGCTTTGTAGTACAGTCTATGGAGGATGTGCAGATGTTACAGGCTTTGTAGTACAGTCCAGTCTATGGAGGATGTGCAGATGTTACAGGCTTTGTAGTACAGTACAGTACAGTCTATGGAGGATGTGCAGATGTTACAGGCTTTGTGGTACAGTACAGTCTATGGAGGATGTGCAGATGTTACAGGCTTTGTAGTACAGTACAGTCTATGGAGGATGGGCAGATGTTACAGGCTTTGTAGTACAGTACAGTACAGTCTATGGAGGATGGGCAGATGTTACAGGCTTTGTAGTACAGTACAGTCTATGGAGGATGTGCAGATGTTACAGGCTTTGTAGTACAGTCCAGTCTATGGAGGATGTGCAGATGTTACAGGCTTTGTAGTACAGTACAGTCTATGGAGGATGTGCAGATGTTACAGGCTTTGTAGTACAGTACAGTCTATGGAGGATGTGCAGATGTTACAGGCTTTGTAGTACAGTACAGTCTATGGAGGATGTGCAGATGTTACAGGCTGTGTAGTACAGTACAGTCTATGGAGGATGTGCAGATGTTACAGGTTTTGTAGTACAGTCTATGGAGGATGTGCAGATGTTACAGGCTTTGTAGTACAGTACAGTACAGTCTATGGAGGATGTGCAGATGTTACAGGCTTTGTAGTACAGTCCAGTCTATGGAGGATGTGCAGATGTTACAGGCTTTGTAGTACAGTCCAGTCTATGGAGGATGTGCAGATGTTACAGGCTTTGTAGTACAGTCTATGGAGGATGTGCAGATGTTACAGGCTTTGTAGTACAGTCCAGTCTATGGAGGATGTGCAGATGTTACAGGCTTTGTAGTACAGTACAGTACAGTCTATGGAGGATGTGCAGATGTTACAGGCTTTGTGGTACAGTACAGTCTATGGAGGATGTGCAGATGTTACAGGCTTTGTAGTACAGTACAGTCTATGGAGGATGGGCAGATGTTACAGGCTTTGTAGTACAGTACAGTACAGTCTATGGAGGATGTGCAGATGTTACAGGCTTTGTAGTACAGTACAGTCTATGGAGGATGTGCAGATGTTACAGGCTTTGTAGTACAGTACAGTCTATGGAGGATGTGCAGATGTTACAGGCTTTGTAGTACAGTACAGTCTATGGAGGATGTGCAGATGTTACAGGCTTTGTAGTACAGTCCAGTCTATGGAGGATGTGCAGATGTTACAGGCTTTGTAGTACAGTCCAGTCTATGGAGGATGTGCAGATGTTACAGGCTGTGTAGTACAGTACAGTCTATGGAGGATGTGCAGATGTTACAGGCTTTGTAGTATAGTCTATGGAGGATGTGCAGATGTTACAGGCTTTGTAGTACAGTACAGTCTATGGAGGATGTGCAGATGTTACAGGATGTGTAGTACAGTACAGTCTATGGAGGATGTGCAGATGTTACAGGCTTTGTAGTACAGTACAGTCTATGGAGGATGTGCAGATGTTACAGGATGTGTAGTACAGTACAGTCTATGGAGGATGTGCAGATGTTACAGGCTTTGTAGTCCAGTCTATGGAGGATGTGCAGATGTTACAGGCTTTGTAGTACAGTCCAGTCTATGGAGGATGTGCAGATGTTACAGGCTTTGTAGTACAGTCCAGTCTATGGAGGATGTGCAGATGTTACAGGCTTTGTAGTATAGTCTATGGAGGATGTGCAGATGTTACAGGCTTTGTAGTCCAGTCTATGGAGGATGTGCAGATGTTACAGGCTTTGTAGTACAGTCCAGTCTATGGAGGATGTGCAGATGTTACAGGCTTTGTAGTACAGTCCAGTCTATGGAGGATGTGCAGATGTTACAGGCTTTGTAGTACAGTACAGACTATGGAGGATGTGC
This sequence comes from Dendropsophus ebraccatus, assembly GCA_027789725.1. Classification (NCBI taxonomy): domain Eukaryota; kingdom Metazoa; phylum Chordata; class Amphibia; order Anura; family Hylidae; genus Dendropsophus; species Dendropsophus ebraccatus. The sequence continues at coordinate 1,603,015 of JAQFWZ010000074.1, read as the reverse complement.
AGATGTTCCAGGCTTTGTAGTACAGTACAGTCTATGGAGGATGTGCAGATGTTACAGGCTTTGTAGTACAGTACAGTCTATGGAGGATGTGCAGATGTTACAGGTTTTGTAGTACAGTCTATGGAGGATGTGCAGATGTTACAGGTTTTGTAGTACAGTCTATGGAGGCTGTGCAGATGTTACAGGCTTTGTAGTACAGTCCAGTCTATGGAGGATGTGCAGATGTTACAGGCTTTGTAGTACAGTACAGTCTATGGAGGATGTGCAGATGTTACAGGCTGTGTAGTACAGTACAGTCTATGGAGGATGTGCAGATGTTACAGGCTTTGTAGTATAGTCTATGGAGGATGTGCAGATGTTACAGGCTTTGTAGTACAGTCTATGGAGGATGTGCAGATGTTACAGGCTTTGTAGTACAGTACAGTCTATGGAGAATGTGCAGATGTTACAGGCTTTGTAGTACAGTCCAGTCTATGGAGGATGTGCAGATGTTACAGGCTTTGTAGTACAGTCCAGTCTATGGAGGATGTGCAGATGTTACAGGCTTTGTAGTACAGTCTATGGAGGATGTGCAGATGTTACAGGCTTTGTAGTACAGTCCAGTCTATGGAGGATGTGCAGATGTTACAGGCTTTGTAGTACAGTACAGTACAGTCTATGGAGGATGTGCAGATGTTACAGGCTTTGTGGTACAGTACAGTCTATGGAGGATGTGCAGATGTTACAGGCTTTGTAGTACAGTACAGTCTATGGAGGATGGGCAGATGTTACAGGCTTTGTAGTACAGTACAGTACAGTCTATGGAGGATGTGCAGATGTTACAGGCTTTGTAGTACAGTACAGTCTATGGAGGATGTGCAGATGTTACAGGCTTTGTAGTACAGTACAGTCTATGGAGGATGTGCAGATGTTACAGGCTTTGTAGTACAGTACAGTCTATGGAGGATGTGCAGATGTTACAGGCTTTGTAGTACAGTCCAGTCTATGGAGGATGTGCAGATGTTACAGGCTTTGTAGTACAGTACAGTCTATGGGGGATGTGCAGATGTTACAGGCTGTGTAGTACAGTACAGTCTATGGAGGATGTGCAGATGTTACAGGCTTTGTAGTATAGTCTATGGAGGATGTGCAGATGTTACAGGCTTTGTAGTACAGTACAGTCTATGGAGGATGTGCAGATGTTACAGGATGTGTAGTACAGTACAGTCTATGGAGGATGTGCAGATGTTACAGGCTTTGTAGTACAGTACAGTCTATGGAGGATGTGCAGATGTTACAGGATGTGTAGTACAGTACAGTCTATGGAGGATGTGCAGATGTTACAGGCTTTGTAGTATAGTCTATGGAGGATGTGCAGATGTTACAGGCTTTGTAGTCCAGTCTATGGAGGATGTGCAGATGTTACAGGCTTTGTAGTACAGTCCAGTCTATGGAGGATGTGCAGATGTTACAGGCTTTGTAGTATAGTCTATGGAGGATGTGCAGATGTTACAGGCTTTGTAGTCCAGTCTATGGAGGATGTGCAGATGTTACCGGCATTGTAGTACAGTCCAGTCTATGGAGGATGTGCAGATGTTACAGGCTTTGTAGTACAGTCCAGTCTATGGAGGATGTGCAGATGTTACAGGCTTTGTAGTACAGTACAGACTATGGAGGATGTGCAGATGTTCCAGGCTTTGTAGTACAGTACAGTCTATGGAGGATGTGCAGATGTTACAGGCTTTGTAGTACAGTACAGACTATGGAGAATGTGCAGATGTTACAGGCTTTGTAGTACAGTACAGTCTATGGAGGATGTGCAGATGTTACAGGCTTTGTAGTACAGTCTATGGAGGATGTGCAGATGTTACAGGCTTTGTAGTACAGTCTATGGAGGATGTGCAGATGTTACAGGCTTTGTAGTACAGTACAGTCTATGGAGGATGTGCATATGTTACAGGCTTTGTAGTACAGTACAGTCTATGGAGGATGTGCATATGTTACAGGATTTGTAGTATAGTACAGACTATGGAGGATGTGCAGATCTTAAAGGCTTTGTAGTACAGTACAGTCTATGGAGGATGTGCAGATGTTACAGGCTGTGTAGTACAGTACAGTCTATGGAGGATGTGCAGATGTTACAGGCTTTGTAGTACAGTCTATGGAGGATGTGCAGATGTTACAGGCTTTGTAGTACAGTACAGTCTATGGAGGATGTGCAGATGTTACAGGCTTTGTAGTACAGTACAGTCTATGGAGGATGTGCAGATGTTACAGGCTTTGTAGTACAGTACAGTCTATGGAGGATGTGCAGATGTTACAGGCTTTGTATTACAGTCTATGGAAGATGTGCAGATGTTACAGGCTTTGTAGTACAGAACAGTCTATGGAGGATGTGCAGATGTTACAGGCTGTGTAGTACAGTCTATGGAAGATGTGCAGATGTTACAGGCTTTGTAGTACAGTACAGTCTATGGAGGATGTGCAGATGTTACAGGCTTTGTAGTACAGTACAGTCTATGGAGGATGTGCAGATGTTACAGGCTTTGTAGTACAGTCCAGTCTATGGAGGATGTGCAGATGTTACAGGCTTTGTAGTACAGTCTATGGAGGATGTGCAGATGTTACAGGCTTTGTAGTACAGTCTATGGAGGATGTGCAGATGTTACAGGCTTTGTAGTACAGTCTATGGAGAATGTGCAGATGTTACAGGCTTTGTAGTACAGAACAGTCTATGGAGGATGTGCAGATGTTACAGGCTTTGTAGTACAGTACAGTCTATGGAGGATGTGCAGATGTTACAGGCTTTGTAGTACAGTCTATAGAAGATGTGCAGATGTTACAGGCTTTGTAGTACAGAACAGTCTATGGAGGATGTGCAGATGTTACAGGCTTTGTAGTACAGTCTATGGAGGATGTGCAGATGTTACAGGCTTTGTAGTACAGAACAGTCTATGGAGGATGTGCAGATGTTACAGGCTTTGTAGTACAGTACAGTCTATGGAGGATGTGCAGATGTTACAGGCTTTGTAGTACAGTACAGTCTATGAGGATGTGCAGATGTTACAGGCTTTGTAGTACAGTCTATGGAAGATGTGCAGATGTTACAGGCTTTGTAGTACAGAACAGTCTATGGAGGATGTGCAGATGTTACAGGCTGTGTAGTACAGTCTATGGAAGATGTGCAGATGTTACAGGCTTTGTAGTACAGTACAGTCTATGGAGGATGTGCAGATGTTAAAGGCTTTGTAGTACAGTACAGTCTATGGAGGATGTGCAGATGTTACAGGCTTTGTAGTACAGTACAGTCTATGGAGGATGTGCAGATGTTACAGGCTGTGTAGTACAGTACAGTCTATGGAGGATGTGCAGATGTTACAGGCTTTGTAGTACAGTCTATGGAGGATGTGCAGATGTTACAGGCTTTGTAGTACAGTCCAGTCTATGGAGGATGTGCAGATGTTACAGGCTTTGTAGTACAGTCTATGTAGGATGTGCAGATGTTACAGGCTTTGTAGTACAGTACAGTCTATGGAGGATGTGCAGATGTTACAGGCTGTGAAGTACAGTCCAGTCTATGGAGGATGTGCAGATGTTACAGGCTGTGTAGTACAGTACAGTCTATAGAGGATGTGCAGATGTTACAGGCTTTGTAGTACAGTACAGTCTATGGAGGATGTGCAGATGTTACAGGCTTTGTAGTACAGTACAGTCTATGGAGGATGTGCAGATGTTACAGGCTTTGTAGTACAGTCTATGGAGAATGTGCAGATGTTACAGGCTTTGTAGTACAGAACAGTCTATGGAGGATGTGCAGATGTTACAGGCTTTGTAGTACAGTACAGTCTATGGAGGATGTGCAGATGTTACAGGCTTTGTAGTACAGTCTATGGAGGATGTGCAGATGTTACAGGCTTTGTAGTACAGAACAGTCTATGGAGGATGTGCAGATGTTACAGGCTTTGTAGTACAGTACAGTCTATGGAGGATGTGCAGATGTTACAGGCTTTGTAGTACAGTACAGTCTATGGAGGATGTGCAGATGTTACAGGCTTTGTAGTACAGTCTATGGAAGATGTGCAGATGTTACAGGCTTTGTAGTACAGAACAGTCTATGGAGGATGTGCAGATGTTACAGGCTTTGTAGTACAGTACAGTCTATGGAGGATGTGCAGATGTTACAGGCTTTGTAGTACAGTCTATGGAAGATGTGCAGATGTTACAGGCTTTGTAGTACAGAACAGTCTATGGAGGATGTGCAGATGTTACAGGCTTTGTAGTACATTACAGTCTATGGAAGATGTGCAGATGTTACAGGATGACTTAGACACACTTAGTGTTTGGGCGTCCATTTGACAAATGAGGTTCAATGTGGATAAATGTAAAGTTATGCACCTGGGTACTAATAATCTGCAGCATCCTATGTCCTGGGGGGAGTAATAACCTGCAGCATCCTATGTCCTGGGGGGAGTAATAACCTGCAGCATCCTATGTCCTGGGGGGAGTAATAACCTGCAGCATCCTATGTCCTGGGGAGGAGTAATAACCTGCAGCATCCTATGTCCTGGGGAGGAGTAATAACCTGCAGCATCCTATGTCCTGGGGGGAGTAATAACCTGCAGCATCCTATATCCTGGGGGGAGTAATAACCTGCATCATCATATGTCCTGGGGGGAGTAATAACCTGCATTATCATATGTCCTGGGGGGAGTAATAACCTGCAGCATCCTATGTCCTGGGGGGAGTAATAACCTGCATCATCATATGTCCTGGGGGGAGTAATAACCTGCAGCATCATATGTCCTGGGGGGAGTAATAACCTGCAGCATCCTATGTCCTGGGTGGAGTAATAACCTGCATCATCATATGTCCTGGGGGGAGTAATAACCTGCAGCATCATATGTCCTGGGGGGAGTAATAACCTGCAGCATCCTATGTCCTGGGGGAGTAATAACCCGCATGCATCATATGTCCTGGGAGAGTAATAACCTGCAGCATCCTATGTCCTGGGGGGAGTAATAACCTGCAGCATCATATGTCCTGGGGGGAGTAATAACCTGCAGCATCATATGTCCTGGGGGGAGTAATAACCTGCAGCATTCTATGTCCTGGGGGGAGTAATAACCTGCAGCATCCTATGTCCTGGGGGGAGTAATAACCTGCAGCATCCTATGTCCTGGGGGGAGTAATAACCTGCAGCCTCCTATGTCCTGGGGGGAGTAATAACCTGCAGCATCCTATGTCCTGGGAGGAGTAATAACCTGCAGCATCCTATGTCCTGGGGTGGTTACACTGGTGCAGTCGCTGATGGAGAAGGATCTGGTTGTACTTGTACATAATAGACTACAGAACAGCACAATGTCAGTCAGCTGCTTGTAAGGCCGGCAGGATATTGTCATGTATATACCAGGCCTGGACTCTGGGGACAGGGATATAATATTACCCCCCTATAAAGCTTTGGTGCGGCCTCATCTGGAGTCGCCGTCCAGTTTTGGAGGACGTTCTAGAGCTGGAGAGGGAACAAAGACGGCCACTAAACTAATAAGGGGAATGGAGCATCTTAGTTATGAGGAAAGATAATAGAATTACATGTGTTTAGTCTGGAGAAGAGACGGATAAGGGGAGATGATTACTGTATTTACATATATAACGGGGGCCCCTACAGGAAATATGGGGGGAAGATGTTCCAGGTAAAACCCCCTCAAAGGACAAGGGGGCACTGCCTCCACCCAGAGAGACAAGGGGGCGCTGCCTCCACCCAGAGAGACAAGGGGGCGCTGCCTCCACCCAGAGAGACAAGGGGGCACTGCCTCCACCCAGAGAGACAAGGGGGCGCTGCCTCCACCCAGAGAGACAAGGGGGCGCTGCCTCCACCCAGAGAGACAAGGGGGCGCTGCCTCCGCCTGGAGAGACAAGGGGGCGCTGCCTCCGCCTGGAGAGACAAGGGGGCGCTGCTCCCACCCGGAGAGACAAGAGGGCGCTGCCTCCGCCTGGAGAGACAAGGGGGCGCTGCCTCAACCCGGAGAGACAAGGGGGCGCTGCCTCCACCCGGAGAGACAAGGGGGCACTGCCTCCACCCAGAGAGACAAGGGGGCGCTGCCTCCACCCAGAGAGACAAGGGGGCGCTGCCTCCACCCGGAGAGACAAGGGGGCGCTGCCTCCACCCGGAGAGACAAGGGGGCGCTGCCTCCACCCAGAGAGACAAGGGGGCACTGCCTCCACCCAGAGAGACAAGGGGGCACTGCCTCCACCCAGAGAGACAAGGGGGCGCTGCCTCCACCCAGAGAGACAAGGGGGCGCTGCCTCCACCCGGAGAGACAAGGGGGCGCTGCCTCCACCCAGAGAGACAAGGGGGCGCTGCCTCCACCCAGAGAGACAAGGGGGCACTGCCTCCACCCAGAGAGACAAGGGGGCGCTGCCTCCACCCAGAGAGACAAGGGGGCGCTGCCTCCACCCGGAGAGACAAGGGGGCGCTGCCTCCACCCGGAGAGACAAGGGGGCGCTGCCTCCACCCAGAGAGACAAAGGGGGCACTGCCTCCACCCAGAGAAACATGGGGGCGCTGCCTCCACCTGGAGAGACAAAGGGGCGCTGCCTCCACCCAGAGAGACAAGGGGGCGCTGCCTTCACCTGGAGAAAAAAAGGTTCAGTCTCCGGAGGCGACAATCCTTCTTTACCATGAGAACTGTGAATCTGTGGAACAGTCACCACAGGATCTGGTCACAGCAACAACAGTAGAGGCTTCAAAACAGGAGAGACAAGTTCTTAGAGCAAAATAATATAGATGCATATGTATAGAACCTATCGCCCCTCCCCCTTCCCTGTATGTATAGTACTATCACCCCTCCCCCTTCCCTGTATGTATAGTACTATCACCCCTCCCCCTTCCCTGTATGTATAGTACTATCACCCCTCCCCCTTCCCTGTATGTATAGAACCTATCGCCCCTCCCCCTTCCCTGTATGTATAGTACTATCGCCCCTCCCCCTTCCCTGTATGTATAGTACTATCACCCCTCCCCCTTCCCTGTATGTATAGAACCTATCGCCCCTCCCCCTTCCCTGTATGTATAGTACTATCACCCCTCCCCCTTCCTGTATGTATAGTACTATCACCCCTCCCCCTTCCTGTATGTATAGTACTATCACCCCTCCCCCTCCCCTGTATGTATAGTACTATCACCCCTCCCCCTTCCCTGTATGTATAGTACTATCACCCCTCCCCCTTCCCTGTATGTATAGTACTATCACCCCTCCCCCTTCCCTGTATGTATAGTACTATCACCCCTCCCCCTTCCCTGTATGTATAGTACTATCACCCCTCCCCCTCCCCTGTATGTATAGAACCCATCACCCCTCCCCCTTCCTGTATGTATAGTACTATCACCCCTCCCCCTCCCCTGTATGTATAGTACTATCACCCCTCCCCCTCCCCTGTATGTATAGTACTATCACCCCTCCCCCTCCCCTGTATGTATAGTACTATCACCCCTCCCCCTCCCCTGTATGTATAGTACTATCACCCCTCCCCCTCCCCTGTATGTATAGAACCCATCACCCCTCCCCCTTCCTGTATGTATAGTACTATCACCCCTCCCCCTCCCCTGTATGTATAGTACTATCACCCCTCCCCCTCCCCTGTATGTATAGTACTATCACCCCTCCCCCTCCCCTGTATGTATAGTACTATCACCCCTCCCCCTTCCCTGTATGTATAGAACCCATCACCCCTCCCCTTTCCCTGTATGTATAGTACTATCACCCCTCCCCCTCCCCTGTATGTATAGTACTATCACCCCTCCCCCTTCCCTGTATGTATAGAACCCATCACCCCTCCCCCTTCCCTGTATGTATAGAACCCATCACCCCTCCCCCTTCCCTGTATGTATAGAACCTATCACCCCTCCCCCTTCCCTGTATGTATAGAACCTATCACCCCTCCCCCTTCCCTGTATGTATAGAACCCATCACCCCTCCCCTTTCCCTGTATGTATAGTACTATCACCCCTCCCCCTTCCCTGTATGTATAGAACCCATCACCCCTCCCCTTTCCCTGTATGTATAGTACTATCACCCCTCCCCCTTCCCTGTATGTATAGTACTATCACCCCTCCCCCTTCCCTGTATGTATAGAACCCATCACCCCTCCCCCTTCCCTGTATGTATAGTACTATCACCCCTCCCCCTCCCCTGTATGTATAGTACTATCACCCCTCCCCCTCCCCTGTATGTATAGAGCCTATCACCCCTCCCCCTTCCCTGTATGTATAGAACCAATCACCCCTTCCCCTTCCCTGTATGTATAGAACCCATTACCCCTCCCCCTTCCCTGTATGTATAGAACCCATCACCCCTCCCCCTTCCCTGTATGTATAGAACCCATCACCCCTCCCCCTTCCCTGTATGTATAGAACCCATCACCCCTCCCCCTTCCCTGTATGTATAGAACCCATCACCCCTCCCCCTTCCCTGTATGTATAGAACCCATCACCCCTCCCCCTTCCCTGTATGTATAGAACCCATCACCCCTCCCCCTTCCCTGTATGTATAGAACCCATCACCCCTCCCCCTTCCCTGTATCCATCCCCTCCTTGGTTGAACTTGATGGACATGTTTTTTTTAACCGTATTAACTATGTAACTATGTAATAGAGGAGTATGGGGAATCCCCCCGTATAATAGAGGAGTATGGGGAATCCCCGCGTATAATAGAGGAGTATTGGGAATCCCCCCGTATAATAGAGGAGTAAGGGGAGTACTCACCTATAATAGAGGAGTAAGGGGAGTACTCACCTATAATAGAGGCGTATGGGGAATGCCCACCTATAATAGAGGAGTAAGGGGAGTACTCACCTATAATAGAGGAGTAAGGGGAGTACTCACCTATAATAGAGGCGTATGGGGAATGCCCACCTATAATAGAGGAGTAAGGGGAGTACTCACCTAAGAGGTGTATGGGGAGTACTCACCTATAATAGAGGAGTAAGGGGAGTACTCACCTATAATAGAGGCGTATGGGGAATGCCCACCTATAATAGAGGAGTAAGGGGAGTACTCACCTATAATAGAGGAGTAAGGGGAGTACTCACCTATAATAGAGGCGTATGGGGAATGCCCACCTATAATAGAGGAGTAAGGGGAGTACTCACCTAAGAGGTGTATGGGGAGTACTCACCTATAATAGAGGAGTAAGGGGAGTACTCACCTATAATAGAGGTGTATGGGGAGTACTCACCTATAATAGAGGAGTAAGGGGAGTACTCACCTATAATAGAGGCGTATGGGAAATGCCCACCTATAATAGAGGAGTAAGGGGAGTACTCACCTATAATAGAAGAGTATGGGGAGTAGTCACCTATAATAGAGGAGTATGGGCAGTACTCACCTATAATAGAGGAGTATGGGCAGTACTCACCTATAATAGAGGCGTATGGGGAGTACTCACCTATAATAGAGGCGTATGGGGAGTACTCACCTATAATAGAGTATGGGGAGTACTCACCTATAATAGAGGCGTATGGGGAGTACTCACCTATAATAGAGGCGTATGGGGAGTACTCACCTATAATAGAGGAGTATGGGCAGTACTCACCTATAATAGAGGAGTATGGGCAGTACTCACCTATAATAGGAGTAAGGGGAGTACTCACCTATAATAGAGGTGTATGGGGAGTACTCACCTATACATATGAGGCCGGTGGGGTCCAGCTTACTTCCAGGAGAACACTCGCAGTGAAAGGAGCCGAGAATATTCCGACATGCCCCACTAACACACGGGCTGCGCTCACATTCATTTACGTCTGGAAAACATAGAAGAAACTTGTGGTTGGACGGGGATAATGTAAGACACCGAAGCAGAGAACCAATAAATACAAATGGCAATAGACGTCGTCTCGCTGTTATAAGATTTTCTGAGACATAACAATTGCGTGGAGCTCCGAGATGATAACGTGGTGAGACGACTGTAACGTGTAATAATGTCTCTGGCAGCAAGTACGGGATTCCATCATCTCAGCCCATCGTCCTGGGAAACGTTTCCAGTAAGGGGCAAGCTGTCCGCCCCGGGGATGACTGGGGCTTTTCTTACTGGCTCTGTAATTGCTATGGGCCCTTATTATGTCGCTGACCCTTTAGGATGAAGCAAAGATCGAACTGAGCGCAGGACACGAGGGGGCGAGGGCCCGCAGGACACGAGGGGGCGAGGGCCCGCAGGACACGAGGGGGCGAGGGCCCGCAGGACACGAAGGGGCGAGGGCCCGCAGGACACGAGGGGGCGAGGGCCCGCAGGACGCGAGGGCCCGCAGGACACGAGGGGGCGAGGGCCCGCAGGACACGAGGGGGCGAGGGCCCGCAGGACACGAGGGGGCGAGGGCCCGCAGGACACGGGGGGCGAGGGCCCGCAGGACACGGGGGGGGCGAGGGCCCGCAGGACACGAGGGGGCGAGGGCCCGCAGGACACGAGGGGGCGAGGGCCCGCAGGACACGAGGGGGCGAGGGCCAATGTGTATATATTACCTGAAGTTCTTATCACTTATTCTAATAGCGGGAGAGGTTGTAATAAATAAGAAAATGCTTCAATACTTGTAAACCAAAAGCAGAACAACGTCCAGAGACTACACGGCCAGAATTGTGTATGGTATATACTGTACTTACCCTCACAGGTATCGGTGTCCGATCTGAAGAGGTATCCCTGAGGACAGGAGCAGGTGTAACTTCCCGGAGTATTGCGGCAGAGCCCATTGTCACACAGCAGTCTGTTCACCAGGCATTCATCTATGTCTGCAGAAGAAAGAACGGCCGGCAGGTAAAGGGAACGCCAAGACGGCACATAGGATGCACCAGGGATGTACCCCTCCTATTCTGTAAATACAGGGAACATTTACACCATAGGGGTCTGGGATACGTGTGTGTGTGTGTGTGTGCGCGTGTGTGTGTATATATATATATATATATATATATATATACACAGACATACACAGGGGTGGAACTACCGCCGTAGCATCGGGGGGCCCGTGGCCCCGGAGCTTACTGTCTACAACACCCGGCGGCGGGTGTTCAGTGTTCTGACTGACAGCACAAGATGCCATAGGCTTTCCGCCCTGTCAATCACTTGTGACCGCAAGCAGCGTTTTGCTTGCGATCACAAGAGTGTTGCCCCCGCCCCCGACAGATCGCCAGCTTCCAGGCGAAGTCCCGGGCAGCGCCACCACTGAGCTGTACCGGAAGTCCCAGCCGCCGCGGCGCACACTGAGCTCAGTGGTGGCACTGCCCGGGACTTCGCCTGGAAGTTGCTGATCTGTTGGGTGCGCATAAAGAGAGGAGAAGAGACCTGCGACCGACGGGGGATCGTGTGGTTAGGTGGGTTGTGAGTTTTTTATTATCAGAGGGGAACACTGGGGGCTATATATATATGGTGGAGGCACAGCACTGGGGGCTGTATATATATGGGGGAGGCACAGCACTGGGGGCTGTATATATATGGTGGAGGCACAGCACTGGGGGCTGTATATATATGGTGGAGGCACAGCACTGGGGGCTGTATATATATGGTGGAGGCACAGCACTGGGGGCTGTATATATATGGTGGAGGCACAGCACTGGGGGCAATATATATGGGGGAGGCACAGCACTGGGGACTGCATATATATGGGGGAGGGACAACACTGGGCGCTGCCTATGGGGGAGGGACAACAGTGGGGGCTGCCTATGGGGGAGGGACAACAGTGGGCACTGCCTATGGGGGAGGGACAACAGTGGGGGCCGCCTATGGGGGAGGGACAACAGTGGGCACAGCCTATGGGGGAGGGACAACAGTGGGCGCTGCCTATGGGGGAGGGACAACACTGGGCGCTGCCTATTGGGGAGAGACAACACTGGGCGCTGCCTATGGGGGAGGGACAACAGTGGGGGCCGCCTATGGGGGAGGGACAACAGTGGGCACAGCCTATGGGGGAGGGACAACAGTGGGCACAGCCTATGGGGGATTGACAACACTGGGCGCTGCCTATTGGGGAGAGACAACACTGGGCGCTGCCTATGGGGGTGGGACAACACTGGGCGCTGCCTATGGGGGAGGGACAACACTGGGCGCTGCCTATGGGGGAAGGACAACAATGGGTGCTGCCTATGGGGGAGGGACAATACTGGGCGCTGCCTATGGGGGAGGGACAACAATGGGCGCTGCCTATGGGGGAGGGACAACAATGGGCGCTGCCTATGGGGGAGGGACAACACTGGGCGCTGCCTATGGGGAAGGCACAACACTGGGCGCTGCCTATGGGGAAGGGACAACACTGGGCGCTGCCTATGGGGAAGGGACAACACTGGGCGCTGCCTATGGGGAAGGGACAACACTGGGGGCCATTTGTAAGAGGAACAACACTGGGCGCTGCCTATGGAGGAGGGACAACACTGGGTGCTGCCTATGGGGGAGGGACAACACTGGGTGCTGCCTATGGAGGAGGGACAACACTGGGTGCTGCCTATGGGGGAGGGACAACACTGGGTGCTGCCTATGGGGGAGGGACAACACTGGGTGCTGCCTATGGGGGAGGGACAACACTGGGCGCTGCCTATGGAGGAGGGACAACACTGGGTGCCATCACTGGGGCCATCTAAGGGAACAACACAGGGGGCAATCTATAAGGAGGATGACACAGAGGAGGCATCTATAAGGGTAACTACACTGCGTGGTGTATATAACAGGGCATGCACCGAGGGGGGGGGATATCTACTATAGTGGACTACACAGAGGGGTCATCTATAAGGGGACTACACAGAGGGGGCCATATACTACAGGGCAGGGATAGGGAACCTTGGCTCTCCAGCTGTTTAAAAACTACAGCTTTAGCTTTGAATGTCTACACATGATGGGAGTTGTAGTTTTGCAACAGCTGGAGAGCCGAGGTTCCCTACCCCTGGTATAGGAGAAACAGATTGCTGAACTCAGGGAGACCAGCCAAACGACAACACTGCCGGCTGCTAGTGAAAGCGCTCAATGCAGTGAAGTCCTAGGTGCATTGCCCCCTGGGAAACATGAGTATGAAAAAGAAGAGCCTGTGGAGCCTCACTGAAGAGTCTCAAAACACAGGACTAGCCAGATATCCCTCCGGGAAGGACCCAGCCAAGTGGCAGCTCCTGTTAGAAAAACCACCAAATCCACCATATTAAGTGGCCCTATAAGTCAGTGTACTGACAAGGGATAAACCAAGGCTAGGTAACCATCCATCCTGCTCCACACTGATGAGGGGCAACACCCCGAAACAGCTGTCTGTGGATGGTTACCTAGCCTTGGTTTATCCCTTGTCAGTACACTGACTTATAGGGCCACTTAATATGGTGGATTTGGTGGTTTTTCTAACAGGAGCTGCCACTTGGCTGGGTCCTTCCCGGAGGGATATCTGGCTAGTCCTGTGTTTTGAAACTCTTCAGTGAGGCTCCACAGACTCCTCTTTTGCATACCCCTAGTATAGGGGATGCACAGAGGTTGTCATACCCCTAGTATAGGGGATGCACAGAGGTTGTCATCTACTATAAACACAGAGGGGCTCTCTACTATAGTAGATGCACACAGGGCCATCTATGTGGAAGACTGAACAAGGGACGATCTATAAGGAGCCAGGGCTACCCACTGAAAGAGGGCTTATAGGGGCCAATACAGATGTGCAGTGTGTATAGAGATGAGGATGGTGCCAGAGCGAGGAGCCTAATACTGTAATGTCTGTCTGGCAGATTCTGTGGATTCGTGGCTCGGAGAAGTTCTCATAACGGCCCAGGACAGATGGAGAAGAAGATGAAAAGGGAAGAACTCCGATCAGAGGAGACGTCCCCGGTGAGTCACTAAATATATTTGCACTGTAATTTATATGTAGTACAGACCCTGTGTAGAGCTGGGTGTGTTGACGGCGCAGTGGTCCGTTGAGGGGGGGGGGGCAATTAAAAGTTTGCTACGGGGCCTGGGATATTATATATATACAGGGCCGCCGATAGGGCAGTACAACCGGTACTGCCGTATGGGGCCCGGACCCTAAGAGACATGGGGGGGGGCCCGGCGGGCCCGCCGGCCGCCGCCCCCCCCGACCGCTACGCTAGGGGGGCCCGCACGGCCCCCCTTGCCACCTGGGGGGGGGGGGTTGTGCCGCTTCGGTCCGGTGAGCTTCCGGCACACGCTGCTTCTATCACTGGCCGGAAGCTCACAGCTGCAGCCCTGCGGTCCTTCTCTCCTGCTCGGCAGCGGCGCACGTGACGTCATCTCGCCGAGCAGGAGAGAAGTTCCTGGACCGCGGGGCTGCAGCTGTGAGCTTCCGGCCAGTGATAGAGGCAGCGTGTGCCGGAAGCTCACCGGACCAAAGCTGCATGGGAAGGGGGGACCTGCCTCACCTGCCTCACCTGCTTCACCTGCCTCTGCTCCCCCGGCCGCTCCCTCTTCCCCCAGCCTCTCCTCCTGTACCCCCCCCCCTCCAGCCTCTCCTCCTGCACCCCCTTTCCAGCCTCTCCTCCTGTACCCCTTCCAGCCTCTCCTCCTGTACCCCCCTCCAGCCTCTCCTCCTGTACCCCCCCTCCAGCCTCTCCTCCTGTACCCCCCTCCAGCCTCTCCTCTTGTACCTCCCCTCCAGCCTCTCCTCCTGTACCCCCCCCCTCCAGCCTCTCCTCCTGTACCCCTCCTCCTGTACCCCCTCTAGCCTCTCCTCCTGTACCCCCCCTCCAGCCTCTCCTCCTGTACCCCCCCTCCAGCCTCCCCTCTTGTACCCCCCCTCCAGCCTCTCCTCCTGTACCCCCCCTCCAGCCTCTCCTCCTGTACCCCCCCTCCAGCCTCTCCTCCTGTACCCCCCCTCCAGCCTCTCCTCCTGTACCCCCTCCAGCCTCTCCTCTTGTACCCCCCCTCCAGCCTCTCCTCCTGTACCCCCCCTCCAGCCTCTCCTCCTGTACCCCCCCCTCCAGCCTCTCCTCTTGTACCCCCCCTCCTGTACCCCCTCCAGCCTCTCCTCTTGTACCCCCCTGCCTCGCCTCCTGCACCCCCAGCCTCTCCTCCTGCACCCCACAGCCTCTCCTCCTGCACACCACAGCCTCTCCTCCTGTACCCCACAGCCTCACCCCCCTGCACCCCACAGCCTCTCCCCCAGCCTCTCCTCCTCTACCCCCCTCCAGCCTCTCCTCCTGTACCCCCTTCCAGCCTCTCCTCCTGTACCCCCCCTCCTGTACCCCCTCCAGCCTCTCCTCTTGTACCCCCCTCCTCTCCTCCTGCACCCCCCAGCCTCTCCTCCTGCAACCCCCAGCCTCTCCTCCTGCAACCCCCAGCCTCTCCTCCTGCAACCCCCAGCCTCTCCTCCTGCAACCCCCAGCCTCTCCTCCTGCACCCCCCAGCCTCTCCCCCTACACCCCCCAGCCTCTCCTCCTGCACCCCCCAGCCTCTCCTCCTGCACCCCCAGCCTCTCCTCCTGCACCCCCAGCCTCTCCTCCTGCACCCAACAGCCTCTCCCCCAGCACCCCCCAGCCTCTCCTCCTGCACCCCACAGCCTCACCCAGCCTCTTCTCCTGCACCCCTCAGCCTCTCCTCCTGCACCCCCCAGCCTCTCCCCCAGCCTCTTCTCCTGCACCCCCAGCCTCTCCTCCAGCCTCTCCTCCTGCACCCCACAGCCTCTCCTCCTGCACCCCACAGCCTCTCCTCCTGCACTCCACAGCCTCTCCTCCTGCACCCCAAAGCCTCTCCTCCTGCACCCCACAACCTCTCCCCCTAGCCTACCCTCCTGCACCCCCAGCCTCTCCCCCAGCCTTTCCGTCAGCACCCCCCCAACCTCTCTGTCAGCACCCCCCAGCCTCTCTGTCAGCACCCCCCAGCCTCTCCTCCTGCACCCCCTAGCCTCTCCACCAGCACCCCCAGCTGCTCTCCCTGCCCCCCAGCTGCTCCTCCTGCCCCCCATCTTCTCCCCCTGCCCCATCTGCTCCTCCGCCTGTCCCCCATCTTCTCCCCCTGCCACCCCAGCTGCCCAATCTTCTCCCTGCCACCCTAGCTGCCCCCTATCTGCTCCCCCTGCCTGCCACCCCAGCTGCTCCTCCTGCCCCCCATCTACTCCCCCTGCCACCCCAGCTGCTGCCCCCGAGCTGATCCCTCTGCCCCACATTGCTCCCTCTTACCCCCCAGCTGCTCCCCCTGCCCCTCTCACCCCAGCTGCTCCCCCTGCCCCCATCTACTACCCCTGCCCCTCTCACCCCAGCTGCTCCCCCTGCCCCCCATCTGCTCCTCCTCCTGCCCCCATCTACTCCCCCTGCCCCCAGCTGCTCCCTCTGCCTCCCCAGATTCTCACCCTGCCACCCCTAGCTGCTCCCCCTCCCCGTCACCCCAGCTGCTCTCCTTCCCCCTGTCACCCCAGCTTCTCCCCTTCACCCCAGCGGCTTCCCCTGCCACCCCCAGCTGCCTCCCTTCCCCAGTCACCCCCAGCTGCCTGCTTGCAGACTAGTTGTGGTCGGAGAAGTCTTCTTGATTGCTGCGCCAGATGGAGAAGAAAGCAAGAAGCGACGGCAATCGGAGAAGACGTCACCTGTGAGTCATTAGTAACTGCACTGTAATCACTTCTATAGTGTGCAGAGCCTGTGTACCATTGGGGTCTAAATGGGTCAGTGTATTGTTTGCGGTAGTGTACTGACACAGCCCCGCGGTCACTACAGTACACTAGCGCAAACTTTTAAACTAGGACCCAACTACAACAGCCGCAGGCACTACAACTCCCAGCATATGCTGAGGGCTGCAGACTGTCAGTAAATGCTGGGAGTTGTAGTGCCTGCAGCTGTTGTAGTTGGGTCCTAGGTGCATTATACACTGGATGCTTTGTGGCATATAAGAATACATAGATCTGTGGGGGCTCAGTGCAGGGACGTGACCCCAGAACATCACTAATAGGGGATAGTGGTAGATGTTTTGTTCTATCCCCTATTAGTGATGTTCTGGGGTCACTTCCCTGCACTGAGCCCCCACAGATCTATGTATTCTTATATGCCACAAAGCATCCAGTGTATAGGACCCAACTACAACAGCTGCAGGCACTACAACTCCCAGCATGTACTGACAGTCTGCAGCCCTCAGAGTATGCTGGGAGTTGTAGTACAGTGTAGACAGATGTATTGCTGGACCTTCAGGGCTGATGGTTGTCACCCACAGATTGCAGCCACCAGGAGCCTCTGCACACAGTGATTTATTACAGGGTTGTCCTCTCAGAGACTACAACTCCCAGCATACCCTGAGAGCTGTATAAATGTAGGGATTTGTCACAAATACAGATGAATTCAGGAAAGGAGCGGGTCAGCATGTCGTGTCTCACTGATTCTATATTGGTGGGCTCCAGGTCCCCCAGTCCGACACTGGACAGAAGCGGCCCCCAAACTAAGACGTCCCCGGCCTCCTTCCTTCCTCCATCACATCTGTTTGATGAGAACAGCGGGCATCAAGCAGAGCGACACCCAAGTGCCAGGGTATATACCATGCATGTACAGTAATGGGGGGGGGGGCGCCTCAGCGTGCAAAGTGCCTAGGGCAGCATAAACTCTAAATACAGGCCTGGCTGCCGGCACTTCATACCAGCAGCCTATGGGAGGCCGGGCCGTGACCTCTCCGGCAGGCGTGATCATGTGACGTCATCACGCCTGCCGGAAGTCCCGTCCCTGCGGCTCGCAAGATGGAGCCCGAAGAGGAGGAAGAGCTGCTGCCTGCACAGTGCGGATTAGGTGAGTAGGATGTTTGTTATTTTAGGGGCACCTCTGGGGGCATTATTAGTTCATGGGGGCACCTCTGGGGGCATTATTAGTATATGGGGGCACCTCTGGGGGCATTATTAGTATATGGGGGCACCTCTGGGGGCATTATTAGTTCTTGGGGGGCACCTCTGGGGGCATTATTAGTATATGGGGGCACCTCTGGGGGCATTATTAGCATATGGGGGCACCTCTGGGGGCATTATTAGTTCATGGGGGGCATCTCTGGGGGCATTATTAGTATATGGGGGCACCTCTGGGGGCATTATTAGTATATGGGGGCACCTCTGGGGGCATTATTACTTCATGGGGGGCACCTCTGGGGGCATTATTAGTGTATGGGGGCACCTCTGGGGGCATTATTATTGGTGAACATATACAAATCAAACAGCCCCCCAGACCCTCGAAATTCAATAACCCCAAACCGGGCATTGCCTAGTACTCACCAGCATTCTGAATACAGGGGAACCCCTACCCCACTCTTGTATAAGTTTTAGTCTCCATCATAATGAGCCCCGCTGGGCTTGTAGACACGCTATAAATTGTACGTTGCAGGGGTGAGTATAATGCACTGCATACAGAGCACAAGAGGCAGCTATACAAGTAAGTGTCTGTATGGTGACATTTAAATTGCACCTTGTTCACATTTAGTTTCTATAATTTTATAACTGTATAACAGAGGTTACATTTTAAGCCACTGGGGAAAATGGGGTATATGAGCCAGTTCTCTAGAATTGATCGGAACCAAATTATACCTCCCAGCAAGGCGTGGGGCCAACACACTATTTTTTTTTAAATTAATGTGGGGGGCCCAGACACTTTGGTTGTATGGGGCCCCGAAATTCCTGATGGCAGCCCTGTATATATATATATAGGGGTCTGGGATATATATAGGGGTCTGGGATATATATAGGGGTCTGGGATATACATATGGGTTAGGGATATATATAAAGGGGTCTGGGATATATAGCTGTATGGGATATATTGTATGTATTGGGATATACATATGGGTTAGGGATATATATAAAGGGGTCTGGGATATATAGCTGTATGGGATATATTGTATGTATCGGATATACTGTATATAGGGTCTGAGATACATAAGGGTCTGGGATATGTATATATATATATATATATTGGAGCCTGTGAGAGATTATATATTAGTGTAATTTTTAGTCACGTAAATTCTCTTTCCTGTAGTCCGAAGCGGCAGCACATATATGGGGAAGATTCTATCTTCCTGCAATGATAGGACAGATGGGAACAGGCAATTAAGGTTTTAATGAGCCGCCTATAAGAGACCCTACAGACCCGGCCTCGTTGTGTAGTTCTAACTACTTGTGTAAAAAAACATCTAAAATATATTTATCAAAATAACTACTAAGACAGACTCAAGGTATGATGCAAAATATAAATCTTTTATTGGGGGGTTTGCTTGTGCTGCCGCTTCGGACTACAGGAAAGAGAATTTACGTGAGTAAAAATTACACTTTCCCTTACGTCCTAAGCGGCAGCACATAATGGGGATATAGCAAGATCCCCAAAAAAGTGAGGGACATAACAAAATTCACATAGCAGTACTCAAGACAGCACTCACAAAGGACTGATGTCCCGAGGATCTAATGTCCAGTCTATAATGCCTGGCAAAGGTGTGAGATGATGCCCAGGAGGCGGTCCTGCAAATTTGGTCAATAGGAATACAATTCCATTCTGCCCAAGATGTGGACATTGCCCTGGTAGAGTGGGCTTTGAAGGCTTCAGGCACTTGAACATCTGCTTCCTCATATGCTAATGTGATAGCCTCTCTTATCCATTGGGATACGGTTGCTCTTGATGCCCCGGTACCCCTGTTCCTTCCTGCAAAGGATACAAAAAGGTTTTCAGAACTTCTGAAATATCCTGTACGGTCCAAGTAGATTCTTAACGCTCTACCTACGTCTAGAGAGTGCAGCCTTAATTCATTCTCGTTAGAGGGATTAGGCAGGAAAACTGGTAATTTGATCTGCTGATTTATATTATTGAAGGAAGGAACTTTAGGGGTGAAGGGCGGTAGGGTTCTCAGAACCACACGATCCTGTAGGAAAATTCTACCGATGGTAGAGGCTCAAAAAGAGGTTTGATCCAAGAACAATCCCAGATCCCATTTGGGGGCTGGATTAGTGACAATGGGTCTGATGCGCTGTGTAGCTTTTAAGAACCTCTGAATCAGGATCTCTTGAGACAGTCTTCTTACTAGAAGAGCAGACAGGGCAGACACATGAACCTTCATAGTGTTTGGACTTAAACCCTTGTCAAAACCATCCTAGAGGAATTGTAGAATCTGTTCCACAGATGGCGAGGACGGTGGCACTTGCGTTCTGGCACACCAGGCGTCAAAAGCTCTCTTGATTCTCAGGTAAGTCCTATTAGTAGAGGAAGCTCTGGATTGTAGGAGCGTGTTAACAACTGCATCGGAGAGACCTCTACCCCTTAGTAAGGAGCCGTCAATTTCCATGCTGTCAGATGTAGTTGATCTAGGTTCAAGCAGTCTGTCGCCCTGAGACAGTAGGTGGGGAAACACAGGGAGCCTCCAAAAGGTCCCCCTGGACATAGTCATCAGGAGAGCGAACCAGGCTCTCTTGGGCCAGTAAGGTGCTATTATTATCACCGATGCCTGATCCTGTCTTGTCTTTTGCAAGATCTTGGTGATCATGGGGATTGGATCATGGGGATTGGTGGGAACACATAACCCAGCCTGAAAGTCCACCTGAATGATAGGGCTTCCAGCCTCCAAGGTTTGTCTGCTTGGTACAGGGAGCAGAACCTTGTACTTTCACGTTCTCGGCAGTAGCCATAAGGTCCACTGATGGAACGCCCCTTAACTGTGTCATCTGGAGGAAAATCTCGGGATCCAAAGACCATTCCCCTGACAAGGGAAGGTCCCAGCTCAGCCTGTCCACTAGGACATTGAGACAACCTCTCAGATGAGCAGCCGATATTCTGAGCAGACATCTCTCTGCCCATGAGAATATCTTCTCCGCTTCCAGTAAGAGGGGAAGCGACCTGGTGCCCCCCTGGCCGTTTATGTATGCCACGGCCGTGGCGTTGTCTGACCTTATCTTGACAGATTGCCCCTGGATCTGGGGTTCGAAGTGAATCAGGGCTAAAGGACGGCCATCATCTCTCTCTTAGGTTGGATGACAGGACTCTGTCTAGAGATGTGACCATTTCCCTTTTGCCAGTTGGCCGATCATGTGGGCGCCCCAACCTGAGCCTGAAGCGTCGGTTGTAACTTCTATCCAAGACACCGGTGCAAAGCTTCTGCCATTGACAGGGGGAAGCCACCAGGCCAGGGAGGCTCTTGTCTCCCTGGAAATCATCCTCCTCTGATCTAAGGACTCGATCTTCCTGTCCCAAGCCAATAGGACCTCTTGTTGCAGGGGCCTCATGTGCCACTTTGCCTATTCAATGGCATCGCTTGTGGAGGTCATGAGACCTAAAACCTTCATCATATGGCGCAGAGACACCAGAGCTGGAGCTTTAAGACTCCTGCTTCAATTTCTGAAGCCTCTCCGGTGGTAGAGACACCATCATGGTGAACGTATCTAGGATGAAACCCAGAAAAACCTTTGCTTGTGATGGTTTCAGATGGGATTTCTCCTGATTTACTAGCCATCCTAGAGTCTGGATACGTCTTAGTGTATAATCTATGTCATTCAAGAGTTTTTCTCTTGAACCGGCAATCAACAGCCAGTCGTCCAGGTACGGGACGATGGTAACTCCTGCCTCCCTTAGGGAAGCAGTGATGGCAGAAACAATCTTTGTAAAGAGGAAGGGGGCACATGTGATGCCGAAAGGAAGAGCTGTAAACTGCAGGTGTCGCCACTCGCCCTGGACAAAGACCTTGACACGAAGGTACCTTCTGTGGCTCCTGTGAATGGGGACATGGAGGTAGGTGTCCTTCAGGTCCAGGGTTGCCAAGAAGTCTCCTCTGGAAATAAGGGGAAAGGTTGATCTTATAGTTTCCATTCTGAACTTTCTTTGGTCTATAAATCTGTTGAGGAATCTCAAGTCGATGATCATCCGCCACTTTCCCGAGGGTTTTGGGACCAAAAAAACCTGAGAATAGATGCTTTGACCCCTTTCTTGGATAGGGACGTCCTCTAACACGTTCATGCGAATGAAGTCTAAGACTGCACTCTCCAGAGGACGCCGTCTTACGGGCGACAAAATGGGAGTATGCCGGAACCTGTTGACCGGTGTTCTGCGCCATTCTATAAGATAAAAATCATAAGATTTGGTTAAGACCCAAGGGTCTTCCACATACCTTTCCCAGTGGCTTACGAAGTGGACTAGGGAACCTCCCACCGGGATGCCTCTGGCGTTAGAAAGCAGACTTTCTGGCACTCGACGAACCTCTGCCTTGACCTCTCTGGCGCTGAGATGAAGCCTTCTGGGAATTGCGACCTCCTCGTGAGTAAGGGCCCTATTCCACCGGACGATTATCGTTTGCATAATCGTTAACAATCTCAAACAACCGCTATTGCGAAAGACCTGAAAACATTCACTCATTTCCATGGAACGATAATCGTTACTTACGATCGTAATTGCGATCGTTTTTTTCTTCTCTATTTATTCCCTATTGCGTTTGTATCTATTGCGAACGACCGAACGATGTCTCATTCAATGCGAACGTTTTGCGAACGAGCAACAATAAAAATAGGTCCAGGTCAACGATTTCTCGTTCGGTCATTAATCGTTAACTGCATTTCAACTGAACGATTATTGTTTAGATTCGAACGATTTAACGATAATCTAAACGATAATCGTCCGGTGGAATAGGGCCCTAAGAGTAAGAGCCTTCTCCTCTACTTCAGCAGGGGGTCCAATGCAGGCAAAGGCCCTATTACACCAACAGATCTGACGACAGATTACCTGCCAAAGATTTGAAGCCAAAGCCAGGAATGGATTTGAAAAGAGGAGAAATCCAGTCTTTCCTTTATGACCTGTTCTCTGATTATAGTCTGTCCCTGGGTTTGGCTTCAAATCTTTGGCAGATAATCTGTCATCAGATCTGTTGGTGGAATAGGGCCTTAAGATCGAAAGGAGTTTCTTTTCCTTTTATAGGCCAATGGCAAGGTCTTGCCTTTTTTATCAGCTGGACCCTCCATTAGAGAGTCCAGTTCAGGACCAAACAGCCTGTCTGGCTTAAATTCCATTGTGCACAATGCATTCTTGGAATGGACATCAGCCCCCCAAGGTTAGCCGTATGCCGAACGTGAGCACGCGTGGGGTGCATGCGCCAAACGTACGCCGTTCATACGCAGAACCTACGCCGTTCATACGCAGAACGTACGCCAAATGTACGCAGAACGTACGCCGACGCTGCGTCGCCCCGCGTCATAGGCCGCACACGCGTAATGACGTCACTCCGTCAGCGTCCATCACACTGTGCTGACAACACACGCCAGGCTCATGTGTTCGCATGCGCCGTGTCCGCCATCAGGAGACAGCCCAGATCAAAAGGTAGATAGAATTGCCGTGCTGCAAAGCACAGATGTATACCACTTCATTCACTGTCAAAAGGATAAAATAAAACATTTATATCATAGAAAAATAAAAAGGAATACTTAACCCCTCTCCCCCTGCACGACCATGCAGAGGGAAAGGCGCTGGCAAGAAAAGGAAGGAAAAAAGCATCTGCAGTCCCCCCTCCTGCTCCCAGACCACCTGTCCCACAGAAGGACAGAAAACACAACGAGGCCGGGTCTGTAGGGTCTTATAGGCGGCTCATTAAAACCTTCATTGCTTGTTCCCATCTGTCCTATCATTGCAGGAAGATAGAATCTTCCCCATTATGTGCTGCCGCTTAGGACGTAAGGGAAATATATATATGTCTGGGATATGTATATAGGGTCTGGGATCATACAGTATATATATATATATATATATATATATATATATATATATATATATATATATATCACTCAGCTCAGGAAGGCAGCGACAATTAGCAGAGAAATAAGGAAATAACTTCCAGAACTCACCGATACAATTCCTGCCAGATGAATGGGCTTCGTAGCCGCTGTTACATATACACCGGAAGCCGCCGCGCAGGTTCTCACACAGCCCATTGTTACAGAGGTCGGGATCCAGAGCACATTCATTTATATCTACAAGTTACAGGAGAGATAATATGTATACGGCCTCCAGCTGCCACGTTCACACTCAGCATCCGGCTACGCTCACACTCAGCATCCGGCTACGCTCACACTCAGCATCCGGCTACGCTCACACTCAGCATCCGGCTACGCTCACACTCAGCATCCGGCTACGCTCACACTCAGCATCCGGCTACGCTCACACTCAGCATCCGGCTACGCTCACACTCAGCATCCGGCTACGCTCACACTCAGCATCCGGCTACGCTCACACTCAGCATCCGGCTACGCTCACACTCAGCATCCGGCTACGCTCACACTCAGTATCGTGGTCAGTATTTTTCAACCAAAACCAGGAGGGGATTGAAAATACAGAAAGGGTATGCTCACACACTGCTGAAATTGAGTCGATGGCCGTCATTTATTGGCAAATAACGGCCACTGTTTTAAAATACGGGTAATTATTTGCCATTTAATGGCGGCCATCCACTCTATTCCAGCAGTGTGTGAGCATAGCCTCAGGGATAGCGCACAGTATATAAAGGTTTGCTATTAATGCCCCATCAGACTCATTCATCTGGATTACTCTTTTTCTGAATGATTTTGTCCTTGGTGAGCAGTAATAACCGTCCTCTCTGCTGCCACCAGTGGTTGTGTCAGGAACTGCAGGGATTCACAATCCCTCATCTGGCACAGTGCACATTAGTGTTAGAACAGATATTAGAGTGGGGAGAAGCTCCACCAAGTCATACAGGCAGCTCCACCAAGTGATGGTGGAGCTGCCTGTATGACTTGGTGGAGCTGCCTGTATGACTTGGTGGAGCTGCCTGTATGACTTGGTGGAGCTGCCTGTATGACTTGGTGGAGCTGCCTGTATGACTTGGTGGAGCTGCCTGTATGACTTGGTGGAGCTGCCTGTATGACTTGGTGGAGCTGCCTGTATGACTTGGTGGAGCTGCCTGTATGACTTGGTGGAGCTGCCTGTATGACTTGGTGGAGCTGCCTGTATGACTTGGTGGAGCTGCCTGTATGACTTGGTGGAGCTGCCTGTATGACTTGGTGGAGCTGCCTGTATGACTTGGTGGAGCTGCCTGTATGACTTGGTGGAGCTGCCTGTATGACTTGGTGGAGCTGCCTCTATCGCTTGGTGGAGCTGCCTGTATCGCTTGGTGGAGCTGCCTGTATCGCTTGGTGGAGCTGAGATATAGGCAGCCCCACCAAGAGATACAGGCAGCTCCACCAAGAGATACAGGCAGCTCCACCACACAATGATACTGGGGCCTGTATAACATCATCCACCACCACCAGCACACAATGATACTGGGGCCTGTATAACATCCACCACCACCAGCACACAATGATACTGGTGCTTGTATAACAATACAGGTGAGATAACCTGCTGTAACGTCTATAAGTGACTGTATGGAGAGCGGCTCTGTCTGACCAGCACTCCGTCTTTACACTTTATGTAGGAGGCTTCCGCTTGTACACTTTGTTATTACCTCTTCCATCGATGGTTATTCCGATCCCTCCGCTGCACAGACTCTGGAATTCAGCTGCAAGAAAAAATTAATTTAATCATGAACATGTATAATACATGATATATACCGTATATTACATGATATCTACCGTATAATACCCATATATTACATGATATCTACTGTACAATACCCATATATTACATGATATCTACTGTACAATACCCATATAGTACATGATATCTACCGTATATTACACATATAGTACATGATATATACCGTATATTACATGATATATACGGTATATTACACATATATTACATGATATATGCCGTATGTTACACATATATTACATGATATCTACCGTATAATAACCATATATTACATGATATATACCGTATATTACATGATATCTACAGTATATTACACATATATTACATGATATCTACAGTATATTACACATATTACATGATATCTACAGTATATTACATGATATCTACAGTTTATTACATATATTACATGATATATACCGTATATTACACATATATTACATGATATCTACAGTATATTACACATATATTACATGATATCTACCGTATATTACATGATATCTACCGTATATTACATGATATATGCCGTATATTACACATATATTACATGATATCTACCGTATATTACATGATATATGCCGTATATTACACATATATTACATGATATATACCGTATATTACATGATATATGCCGTATATTACATGATATCTACCGTATATTACATGATATATGCCGTATATTACACATATATTACATGATATATGCCGTATATTACATGATATATACAGTATATTACATGATATATACGGTATATTACACATATATTACATGATATATGCCGTATATTACATGATATCTACCGTATATTACACATATAGTACATGATATATACCGTATATTCAGGGCTGTGGAGTCGGAGTTGGAGCTAGTTTTAACTGGAGTCGGAGTTGAAGTCGGAAAAAAATGTACCAACTCCGACTCCAGCTTTAAAAAATCTTTAGAAAATGTAGAATTGAATTTTGATATGAATTTTACAAGTTTTGCTCATGAATATATATTATGAGCAACATACATGGAAGTGATTAATACACACCACGTATCTATGCAATGATTAAGACGTTTACGTCCAAACATGTCGCATTGTCCATCTCTTGGACTTTTTATCTTATTTTATTAAGGACGGCTGTCTCACTGGATCACTTTTGGACATTTAATTGGCCGGGGAATATATCAGTAATAGAACACAGACCCTATTACATAAGGGTGGTCGGGGAATATATCAGTAATAGAACACAGACCCTATTACATAAGGGTGGTCGGGGAATATATCAGTAATAGGACACTGGCCCTATTAGATAAGGGTGGTCGGGGAATATATCAGTAATAGGACACTGGCCCTATTACATAAGGGTGGTCGGGGAATATATCAGTAATAGGACACTGGCCCTATTAGATAAGGGTGGTCGGGGAATATATCATTAATAGGACACTGGCCCTATTACATAAGGGTGGTCGGGGAATATATCAGTAATAGGACACTGGCCCTATTACATAAGGGTGGTTGGGGAACATATCAGTAATAGGACACTGGCCCTATTAGATAAGGGTGGTCGGGGAATATATCATTAATAGGACACTGGCCCTATTACATAAGGGTGGTCGGGGAATATATCAGTAATAGGACACTGGCCCCATTACATAAGGGTGGTCGGGGAATATATCAGTAATAGGACACTGGCCTATTACATAAGGGTGGTCGGGGAATATACCAGTAATAGGACACTGGCCCTATTACATAAGGGTGGTCGGGGAATATATCAGTAATAGGACACTGGCCCTATTACATAAGGGTGGTCGGGGGATACATCAGTAATAGGACACTGGCCCTATTACATAAGGGTGGTCGGGGAATATATCAGTAATAGGACACTGGCCCTATTACATAAGGGTGGTCGGGGAATATATCAGTAATAGGACACTGGCCCTATTACATAAGGGTGGTCGGGGAATATATCAGTAATAGGACACTGGCCCTATTACATAAGGGTGGTCGGGGAATATATCAGTAATAGGACACTGGCCTATTACATAAGGGTGGTCGGGGAATATATCAGTAATAGAACACTGGCCCCATTACATAAGGGTGGTCGGGGAATATATCAGTAATAGGACACTGGCCCTATTACATAAGGGTGGTCGGGGAATATATCAGTAATAGGACACTGACCCTATTACATAAGGGTGGTCGGGGAATATATCAGTAATAGGACACTGGCCCTATTAGATAAGGGTGGTCGGGGAATATATCAGTAATAGGACACTGGCCTATTACATAAGGGTGGTCGGGGGATATATCAGTAATAGGACACTGGCCCTATTACATATGGGTGGTCGGGGAATATATCAGTAATAGGACACTGGCCTATTATATAAGGGTGGTCGGGGAATATATCAGTAATAGGACACTGGCCTATTACATAAGGGTGGTCGGGGAATATATCAGTAATAGAACACTGGCCCCATTACATAAGGGTGGTCGGGGAATATATCAGTAATAGGACACTGGCCTATTACATAAGGGTGGTCGGGGAATATACCAGTAATAGGACACTGGTCCTATTACATAAGGGTGGTCGGGGAATATATCAGTAATAGGACACTGACCCTATTACATAAGGGTGGTCGGGGAATATATCAGTAATAGGACACTGGCCTATTACATAAGGGTGGTCGGGGGATATATCAGTAATAGGACACTGGCCCTAATACATAAGGGTGGTCGGGGGATATATCAGTAATAGGACACTGGCCCTATTACATATGGGTGGTCGGGGAATATATCAGTAATAGGACACTGGCCCTATTACATAAGGGTGGTCGGGGAATATATCAGTAATAGGACACTGGCCCTATTACATAAGGGTGGTCGGGGTATATATCAGTAATAGGACACTGGCCCTATTACATAAGGGTGGTCGGGGAATATATCAGTAATAGAACACTGGCCCCATTACATAAGGGTGGTCGGGGAATATATCAGTAATAGGACACTGGCCCTATTATAGAAGGGTGGTCGGGGAAAAGTTGTCGGTGACTATTTGGCAGATTGTTTCTGAGCTGGAAGAGTCCATTGTGTGGGGGGAGATCTGTGCTGGTCTCTCCCTGGATGCTGGATGACTGTATATGAGCAGCAGTGTAATATGGAGATATCCTGTGTAATATAGAGAAGGAGGAGG
Organism: Dendropsophus ebraccatus; assembly: GCA_027789725.1. Taxonomy (NCBI): domain Eukaryota; kingdom Metazoa; phylum Chordata; class Amphibia; order Anura; family Hylidae; genus Dendropsophus; species Dendropsophus ebraccatus. The sequence goes on along the minus strand of JAQFWZ010000074.1, from coordinate 1,574,389 downwards.
AGACATAAGTAATGTAGCTGTAACCTCTGACCTCAGTGCCGGGTTTTCTTCAGTGTTCTATGGCTGCAGCTGTGTGTGTGTGACCTCTCTCTATATCACTATGTGTGACCCCTCTCTATATCACTATGTGTGACCCCTCTCTATATCACTATGTGTGACCTCTCTCTATATCACTATGTGTGACCCCTCTCTATATCACTATGTGTGACCTCTCTATATCACTATGTGTGACCCCTCTCTATATCACTATGTGTGACCCCTCTCTATATCACTATGTGTGACCCCTCTCTATATCACTATGTGTGACCCCTCTCTATATCACTATGTGTGACCCCTCTCTATATCACTGTGTGACCCCTCTCTATATCACTATGTGTGACCCCTCTCTATATCACTGTGTGACCCCTCTCTATATCACTATGTGTGACCCCTCTCTATATCACTATGTGTGACCCCTCTCTATATCACTGTGTGTGACCCTCTCTATATCACTGTGTGTGACCCCTCTCTATATCACTATGTGTGACCCCTCTCTATATCACTATGTGTGACCCCTCTCTATATCACTATGTGTGACCCCTCTATATCACTATGTGTGACCTCTCTATATCACTATGTGTGACCCCTCTATATATCACTATGTGTGACCCCTCTCTATATCACTATGTGTGACCCCTCTCTATATCACTATGTGTGACCCCTCTCTATATCACTGTGTGACCTCTCTCTATATCACTATGTGTGACCTCTCTATATCACTATGTGTGACCCCTCTCTATATCACTATGTGTGACCCCTCTCTATATCACTATGTGTGACCCCTCTCTATATCACTATGTGTGACCCCTCTCTATATCACTATGTGTGACCCCTCTCTATATCACTATGTGTGACCTCTCTCTATATCACTATGTGTGACCCCTCTCTATATCACTATGTGTGACCCCTCTCTATATCACTATGTGTGACCCCTCTCTATATCACTGTGTGACCTCTCTCTATATCACTATGTGTGACCTCTCTATATCACTATGTGTGACCCCTCTCTATATCACTATGTGTGACCCCTCTCTATATCACTATGTGTGACCCCTCTCTATATCACTATGTGTGACCCCTCTCTATATCACTATGTGTGACCCCTCTCTATATCACTATGTGTGACCCCTCTCTATATCACTATGTGTGACCTCTCTCTATATCACTATGTGTGACCCCTCTCTATATCACTATGTGTGACCCCTCTCTATATCACTATGTGTGACCCCTCTCTATATCACTATGTGTGACCCCTCTCTATATCACTATGTGTGACCCCTCTCTATATCACTATGTGTGACCCCTCTCTATATCACTGTGTGACCCCTCTCTATATCACTATGTGTGACCCCTCTCTATATCACTATGTGTGACCTCTCTATATCACTATGTGTGACCTCTCTATATCACTGTGTGACCCCTCTCTATATCACTATGTGTGACCCCCCTCTATATCACTATGTGTGACCCCTCTATATCACTATGTGTGACCCCTCTCTATATCACTATGTGTGACCCCTCTATATCACTATGTGTGACCCCTCTCTATATCACTGTGTGTGACCCCTCTCTATATCACTATGTGTGACCCCTCTCTATATCACTATGTGTGACCCCTCTCTATATCACTATGTGTGACCCCTCTCTATATCACTATGTGTGACCCCTCTATATCACTATGTGTGACCTCTCTCTATATCACTGTGTGACCTCTCTCTATATCACTATGTGTGACCCCTCTATATCACTATGTGTGACCTCTCTATATCACTATGTGTGACCCCTCTCTATATCACTGTGTGTGACCCCTCTATATCACTATGTGTGACCTCTCTATATCATTATATGTGACCCCTCTCTATATCACTATGTGTGACCCCTCTCTATATATCACTATGTGTGACCCCTCTCTATAGCACTATATGTGACCTCTCTATATCACTATGTGTGACCCCTCTCTATATCACTGTGTGTGACCCCCCTCTATATCACTATGTGTGACCTCTCTATATCACTATGTGTGACCTCTCTCTATATCACTATGTGTGACCCCTCTATATCACTATGTGTGACCTCTCTATATCACTATGTGTGACCTCTCTCTATATCACTGTGTGACCTCTCTTTATATCACTATGTGTGACCCCCTCTATATCACTATGTGTGACCCCTCTCTATATCACTATGTGTGACCCCTCTATATCACTATGTGTGACCCCTCTCTATATCACTATGTGTGACCCCTCTCTATATCACTATGTGTGACCCCTCTCTATATCACTATGTGTGACCTCTCTATATCACTATGTGTGACCCCTCTATATCACTATGTGTGACCCCTCTATATCACTATATGTGACCCCTCTCTATATCACCATGTGTGACCCCCCTCTATATCACTATGTGTGACCCCTCTCTCTATCACTATGTGTGACCCCTCTCTATATCAGTATGTGTGACCCCTCTATATCACTGTGTGACCCCTCTCTATATCACTATGTGTGACCCCTCTATATCACTATGTGTGACCCCTCTCTATATCACTATGTGTGACCTCTCTATATCACTATGTGTGACCTCTCTCTATATCACTATGTGTGACACCTCTCTATATCACTATGTGTGACCCCTCTATATCACTATGTGTGACCCCTCTCTATATCACTATGTGTGACCTCTCTATATCACTATGTGTGACCTCTCTCTATATCACTATGTGTGACCTCTCTATATCACTATGTGTGACCTCTCTATATCACTATGTGTGACCTCTCTATATCACTATGTGTGACCTCTCTATATCACTATGTGTGACCCCTCTATATCACTATGTGTGACCCCTCTATATCACTATGTGTGACCCCTCTCTATATCACTATGTGTGACCCCTCTCTATATCACTATGTGTGACCTCTCTATATCACTATGTGTGACCCCTCTCTATATCACTATGTGTGACCCCTCTATATCACTATGTGTGACCCCTCTCTATATCACTATGTGTGACCCCTCTCTATATCACTATGTGTGACCCCTCTCTATATCACTATGTGTGACCCCTCTCTATATCACTATGTGTGACCCCTCTCTATATCACTATGTGTGACCTCTCTCTATATCACTATGTGTGACCCCCCTCTATATCACTATGTGTGACCCCTCTCTATATCACTATGTGTGACCTCTCTATATCACTATGTGTGACCTCTCTATATCACTATGTGTGACCCCTCTATATCACTATGTGTGACCCCTCTCTATATCACTATGTGTGACCCCTCTATATCACTATGTGTGACCCCCTGTATATCACTATGTGTGACCCCTCTATATCACTATGTGTGACCCCTCTCTATATCACTATGTGTGACCCCTCTCTATATCACTATGTGTGATCCCTCTCTATATCACTATGTGTGACCCCCCTCTATATCACTATGTGTGACCCCTCTCTATATCACTATGTGTGACCCCTCTCTATATCACTATGTGTGACCTCTCTCTATATCACTATGTGTGACCCCTCTCTATATCACTATGTGTGACCCCCTCTATATCACTATGTGTGACCCCTCTCTCTATATCACTATGTGTGACCCCTCTCTATATCACTATGTGTGACCCCTCTCTATATCACTATGTGTGACCCCTCTCTATATCACTATGTGTGACCTCTCTATATCACTATGTGTGACCTCTATATCACTATGTGTGACCCCTCTCTATATCACTATGTGTGACCTCTCTATATCACTATGTGTGACCCCTCTCTATATCACTATGTGTGACCTCTCTATATTACTATGTGTGACCCTCTCTATATCACTATGTGTGACCCCTCTCTATATCACTGTGTGACCTCTCTCTATATCACTATGTGTGACCTCTCTATATTACTATGTGTGACCCTCTCTATATCACTATGTGTGACCTTTCTATATCACTGTGTGTGACCCCTCTCTATATCACTATGTGTGACCCCTCTCTATATCACTATGTGTGACCCCTCTCTATATCACTATGTGTGACCCCTCTCTATATCACTATGTGTGACCCCTCTCTATATCACTATGTGTGACCTCTCTCTATATCACTATGTGTGACCCCTCTCTATATCACTGTGTGACCTCTCTCTATATCACTATGTGTGACCTCTCTATATTACTATGTGTGACCTCTCTATATCACTATGTGTGACCTCTCTCTATATCACTATGTGTGACCCCTCTCTATATCACTATGTGTGACCCCTCTCTATATCACTATGTGTGACCCCTCTCTATATCACTATGTGTGACCTCTCTCTATATCACTATGTGTGACCCCTCTCTATATCACTATGTGTGACCCCCTCTATATCACTATGTGTGACCCCTCTCTCTATATCACTATGTGTGACCCCTCTCTATATCACTATGTGTGACCCCTCTCTATATCACTATGTGTGACCCCTCTCTATATCACTATGTGTGACCTCTCTCTATATCACTATGTGTGACCTCTCTATATCACTGTGTGTGACCCCTCTCTATATCACTATGTGTGACCCCTCTATATCACTATGTGTGACCTCTCTATATCACTATGTGTGACCTCTCTATATCACTATGTGTGACCCCCCTCTATATCACTATGTGTGACCCCCCTCTATATCACTATGTGTGACCCCTCTCTATATCACTATGTGTGACCCCTCTCTATATCACTATGTGTGACCCCTCTATATCACTATGTGTGACCCCCTGTATATCACTATGTGTGACCCCTCTATATCACTATGTGTGACCCCTCTCTATATCACTATGTGTGACCCCTCTCTATATCACTATGTGTGACCCCTCTCTATATCACTATGTGTGATCCCTCTCTATATCACTATGTGTGACCCCCCTCTATATCACTATGTGTGACCCCTCTCTATATCACTATGTGTGACCCCTCTCTATATCACTATGTGTGACCTCTCTCTATATCACTATGTGTGACCCCTCTCTATATCACTATGTGTGACCCCTCTATATCACTATGTGTGACCCCCTGTATATCACTATGTGTGACCCCTCTATATCACTATGTGTGACCTCTCTATATCACTATGTGTGACCCCTCTATATCACTGTGTGACCCCTCTCTATATCACTATGTGTGACCCCTCTCTATATCACTATGTGTGACCCCTCTCTATATCACTATGTGTGATCCCTCTCTATATCACTATGTGTGACCCCCCTCTATATCACTATGTGTGACCCCTCTCTATATCACTATGTGTGACCCCTCTCTATATCACTATGTGTGACCCCTCTCTATATCACTATGTGTGACCCCTCTCTATATCACTATGTGTGACCCCTCTCTATATCACTATGTGTGACCTCTCTCTATATCACTATGTGTGACCCCTCTCTATATCACTATGTGTGACCCCCTCTATATCACTATGTGTGACCCCTCTCTCTATATCACTATGTGTGACCCCTCTCTATATCACTATGTGTGACCCCTCTCTATATCACTATGTGTGACCCCTCTCTATATCACTATGTGTGACCTCTCTATATCACTATGTGTGACCTCTATATCACTATGTGTGACCCCTCTCTATATCACTATGTGTGACCTCTCTATATCACTATGTGTGACCCCTCTCTATATCACTATGTGTGACCTCTCTATATTACTATGTGTGACCTCTCTATATTACTATGTGTGACCCTCTCTATATCACTATGTGTGACCTCTCTATATCACTATGTGTGACCTCTCTCTATATCACTATGTGTGACCTCTCTATATCACTGTGTGTGACCCCTCTCTATATCACTATGTGTGACCCCCCTCTATATCACTATGTGTGACCCCCCTCTATATCACTATGTGTGACCCCTCTCTATATCACTATGTGTGACCTCTCTATATCACTATGTGTGACCCCTCTCTATATCACTATGTGTGACCCCTCTCTATATCACTATGTGTGACCCTCTCTATATCACTATGTGTGACCTCTCTATATCACTATGTATGACCCCTCTCTATATCACTATGTGTGACCCCTCTCTATATCACTATGTGTGACCCCTCTCTATATCACTATGTGTGACCCCTCTCTATATCACTATGTGTGACCCCTCTCTATATCACTATGTGTGACCCCTCTCTATATCACTATGTGTGACCCCTCTCTATATCACTATGTGTGACCTCTCTCTATATCACTATGTGTGACCTCTCTATATCACTGTGTGTGACCCCTCTCTATATCACTATGTGTGACCCCCCTCTATATCACTATGTGTGACCCCTCTCTATATCACTATGTGTGACCTCTCTATATTACTATGTGTGACCCCTCTCTATATCACTATGTGTGACCTCTCTATATCACTATGTGTGACCTCTCTATCACTATGTGTGACCCCTCTCTATATCACTATGTGTGACCCCTCTCTATATCACTATGTGTGACCCCTCTATATCACTATGTGTGACCTCTCTCTATATCACTATGTGTGACCCCTCTCTATATCACTGTGTGACCCCTCTCTATATCACTATGTGTGACCCCTCTCTATATCACTATGTGTGACCCCTCTCTATATCACTGTGTGACCCCTCTCTATATCACTATGTGTGACCTCTCTCTATATCACTATGTGTGACCCCTCTCTATATCACTATGTGTGACCCCTCTATATCACTATGTGTGACCCCTCTCTATATCACTATGTGTGACCCCTCTCTATATCACTATGTGTGACCCCTCTCTATATCACTATGTGTGACCTCTCTCTATATCACTATGTGTGACCCCCCTCTATATCACTATGTCTGACCTCTCTATATCACTATGTGTGACCCCTCTCTATATCACTATGTGTGACCTCTCTCTATATCACTATGTGTGACCCCTCTCTATATCACTATGTGTGACCTCTCTCTATATCACTATGTGTGACCCCTCTCTATATCACTATGTGTGACCTCTCTATATCACTATGTGTGACCTCTCTCTATATCACTATGTGTGACCCCTCTCTATATCACTATGTGTGACCCCTCTCTATATCACTATGTGTGACCCCTCTATATCACTATGTGTGACCCCTCTCTATATCACTGTGTGTGACCCCTCTATATCACTGTCTGACCTCTCTATATCACTATGTGTGACCTCTCTCTATATCACTATGTGTGACCTCTCTATATCACTGTGTGTGACCCCTCTCTATATCACTATGTGTGACCCCCCTCTATATCACTATGTGTGACCCCCCTCTATATCACTATGTGTGACCCCTCTCTATATCACTATGTGTGACCCCTCTCTATATCACTATGTGTGACCCCTCTCTATATCACTGTGTGTGACCCCTCTATATCACTGTCTGACCTCTCTATATCACTATGTGTGACCTCTCTCTATATCACTATGTGTGACCTCTCTATATCACTGTGTGTGACCCCTCTCTATATCACTATGTGTGACCCCTCTATATCACTATGTGTGACCCCTCTCTATATCACTATGTGTGACCCCTCTCTATATCACTATGTGTGACCCCTCTCTATATCACTATGTGTGACCCCCCTCTATATCACTATGGCTGACCTCTATATAACAGGGATCTGGCAGTATTTCTGTGTTTCTGTGGTGAATATTTAGTTAGAAACATAGAAGATGTCAGCAGGAAAAGCCCCCCTGCTCCATCTAGTCTAGTTGTGAGTAGTGAGTAGTTCAGGACATGGAGGCTGGAGACTGGCTGCACCCACAGGAGAAGCTGCTGTATATACAGTATATATTCCCTCAGATCATGTAGGACATTAGGGAGAAGCTGCTGAGCCGGTGTGATGGATATCTCCCCTGGTATCTGACCGGCCATTTATCACGGAGCAGGAGGCCGAGGCGGAGTCGGAGCTGCGGCTTACCGACTCCACAGCCCTGCGTATATTGCACATATATTACATGATATATACAGTATGGTATAGCTGTAATGTCGGTTAGATATCATGTACTATGTGTAATATACAGTAGATATCATGTAATATATTACACATATATTGCATCTTATATACGGTATATTAGTATATTACACATATATTGCATCTTATATACGGTATATTAGTATATTACACATATATTGCATCTTATATACGGTATGTTAGTATATTACACATATATTGCATCTTATATACGGTATATTAGTATATTACACATATATTGCATCTTATATACGGTATATTAGTATATTACACATATATTGCATCTTATATACGGTATATTATTGTATTACACATATATTGCATCTTATATTGCATCTTATATACGGTATATTAGTATATTGCATCTTATATACGGTATATTAGTATATTGCATCATATATTGCATCTTATATACGGTATACTAGTATATTACACATATATTGCATCTTATATACGGTATATTAGTATATTACACATATATTGCATCTTATATACAGTATATTAGTATATTACACATATATTGCATCTTATATACGGTATATTAGTATATTGAATCTTATATACGGTATATTAGTATATTGCATCATATATTGCATCTTATATACGGTATATTAGTATATTACACATATATTGCATCTTATATACGGTATATTAGTATATTACACATATATTGCATCTTATATACGGTATATTACACATATATTGCATCTTATATACGGTATATTAGTATATTACACATATATTGCATCTTATATACGGTATATTAGTATATTACACATCTATACATCATCCAACCATATTACAGAATAGTGTTAGTTTTCATATCCTTTAGGTGCCGTATACATAGGGTTCTTACCCGAGTTCCGCGGTGGACATGGTTTGCACGGTTCTCCGAATCCATAGTCAGGATTGGCGCAGCAGCACTCAGATTTTGTCACCGCCCTGGGAAACTGATTGACACAGATTCCTGTTTTGATGGCTCCATAGCAAGTGCTGTGCATGTGTGTATCTGAGGAGAAAGAGGCAATGATCAGGCTATGCTCCCACTACGGGATAGGATTGGCAAAACAAGGCCGCCTATTGGTGATGACCAGTATTTGTGTCTGTCAGTATTAATAGGCGCAAAAAAATCTCACAGTGGGAACATGGCCTAAGAGGGTTATATATAAATATATTAAATATAGCAGGCTTTCTACCAAGAACAGCGCCTCCCCTGTCCTGGGGCTGTGTGTGGTATTACACTTCATCTCTATTACCCTTAATAAATCTGAGCGGAGCTTCCCATCTAGAGAACTTCTATAAAGAGAAATATAAGGGACTGTACAAACCTATAGACCATCCTCGCTGGTATAACGGAGATCTTGTATGAAATGATAGACTGATCGCTATATTATAATAGGAGTCCCTTATAATAACTAGACGTCTAGTATCAGCAACAGGTCAGTGTTCACTTTTACAAAATATCAAGAGGTGTAATAGGGCACCCACACACTTGACCCCACGCCCCGGCCCCCACACACTTGACCCCACGCCCCGGCCCCCACACACTTGACCCCACGCCCCAGCCCCCACACACTTGACCCCACGCCCCAGCCCCCACACACTTGACCCCACGCCCCGGCCCCCCCACACTTGACCCCACGCCCCAGCCCCCACACACTTGACCCCATGTCCCACGCCCCAGCACCCCCCAAAAACATAAAATTGTAAATCCAGTGGTTATTGTGGAGCAGATATAGAGAAGGAACTTACCAACACAAACACGTCCATCTACCCCGACCACCAGACCCGCAGGACACTCACAGCGGAAAGACCCTTCTGTGTTGATACAATGGCCGTTCATACACATTCCTGGGGTTTGACACTCATCAACGTCTGTGAACGTGGATGTTGGAGAGAAATGTGAGCATAGTAGAAATAAAATGAACAAAACCAACATTACTGAAGTAGAAGACGATCAGAGACACAGAACGGACCTGTACAATAGCGGCCATTGGCGGCCAGGATGAATCCCGGCTTACAGATACACTTGAAACTGCCGTCCTCGTTGATACACATCCCGTTCAGACACATGTTAGTGGTGGCGCATTCATCGTGATCTGGAGACAAATAAGAGCGGGATAGAATAGCTGCGTTACCGATAACCCCACCACGTCCTGAAGAGACATATCCCGGATAGGCTCCTACGATTTTTATGGCCACTTGTTTGGACATTGTCTTCAGACATATAAACAACTATAATTTGCATAATACGTCATATTTTCATCTCATAATGATGGCTGTCCAAACAAGGGCCCTGTCCAAAGTAGCTGTGTACTCTGCCGGGATAGCATGGTAGAAGATAGAAGTAACAAAAGAAGAAGATTCTCGTACTCACATATAGATACATTTGATCTGACCGTCTTATGCCCTATATTGTCGGGGTACCTGTCCTGCTAGGGTAGTACGAGGTCCCAGGTCCTTACGCTGGGGGTCAGCAGACTTGCCAAGGTTTCCCAGAATAGCCGTGTGTTACAGTAGGATACATAGGCATAACTGCAGCTTAGTCCTACTGGAGTCAGTACCTAACTCCAGGTAACTGCCCTGTGTAGGGTAGACAGTATCCCTGGTTTGGACAAGGTGATCCTCAGAGGACATCCTTCCCTCCTGAGGGAGTCTAGCACTGCATGCTAGCAGTAGTAAGAGGCATAGAAGAAAACTTTCTGCCTCTGTGTCATCTCTCTCCACCTCTACTGACCCTCCAACCAGGCACTTTTTATAGGGGTTTCTTAGCTAGTGAGTGATTGGTGGGGCTGTGAGTGCGCAAGAGAGAGAAGAGGCAGAAAAGTGAGGGAAAAGGCCTGCACCTGTGATTGGAGAAAAACATCACGTGTGTAGCGCCACCTAATGGGGAAAACACATCCTTCTCTACGAGGGTTTAGATATCATAAAATAACAAAGACACGCCGGAGATCAGATTCCACCACTAATGAAGCGTCAGGAAACCAGATCATTCCCGGACAGAACGCCTCAATATTGGCACAAAAAAAAAGTAACTGATCAGTATCAAGGTCCGGGCATCGGAGTGATCTCTGGAGTTTGGATACTGCTGCTGGGCTGGAGATCTGCTGAATATGGCACCACACTGACTCCATCACCCAAGTCCTTGGTGACATAAGCGCTTGCATTAGTCTGGGCCCGGAGGGACGATCTAACCCTATAAACACTTATGAATAGAATTTCAATGACAGTTACTGACTCATTCAGAAAACGGTGTAATAATGGAGCCAGTGTACACAATCAGGGTCCTACGAGACGGGCCTACCTATAATGTACACAATCAGGCTCCTACGAGACGAGACGACCAATAATGTACACAATCAGGGTCCTATGAGATGGGCCGACCAATACTGTACACAATCCGGGTCCTACGAGAGGGCCGACCAATACTGTACACAATCAGGGTCCTATGAGATGGGCCGACCAATACTGTACACAATCAGGGTCCTATGAGATGGGGCGACCAATACTGTACACAATCAGGGTCCTATGAGATGGGCCGAACAATACTGTACACAATCAGGGTCCTATGAGATGGGGCGACCAATACTGTACACAATCAGGGTCCTATGAGATGGGCCGACCAATACTGTACACAATCGGGGTCCTATGAGATGGGCCGACCAATACTGTACACAATCAGGGTCCTATGAGATGGGCCGACCAATACTGTACACAATCAGGGTCCTATGAGATGGGGCGACCAATACTGTACACAATCAGGGTCCTATGAGAGGGCCGACCAATACTGTACACAATCAGGGTCCTATGAGATGGGGCGACCAATACTGTACACAATCAGGGTCCTATGAGAGGGCCGACCAATACTGTACACAATCAGGGTCCTATGAGATGGGCCGACCAATAATGAACACAATCAGTGTTCTACAAGACGGGACGACCAAAAATGTAAATGAGCGCCGATCCGCCACAGCCTATTGCACGGCTTGGTAAACGTTTAGCAAGGGATATACTTAGTGATATCTTTAGTGATGTCTGTGAAGCCCTAGCCCTAAACTGTCATACATTACCTCTCCACACTCCTGTCTTCTCCAGTTCTGTTTTTTCCCGGTGCCGCCACTGCTGCTACTTCAGGGCGGCCTCTGAGCTGACAGACCACTCAGCCAATCACTGGCCAGGACCGCTACAGTGCCAGGGGGGGGGGGGGGGTAAAAGCCGAGGGCAGCAGAGGACGGAAGGGTGGAGAGGTAACGTATACAGTTTATTCAATCTTTAGCCGCCGGCCCCCCACCGTTATTACATGTAGCAATGTGCGGTTGGTGGCCATCGAGTTTGGTGTTGGCCGATGATCGTTGTCTCTTTTACACAGAACGGTTGGATTGGCCTGATAACCAGCAGATCAGCACTCAGTGTCATAGGGCCCTTAGGCTATGTTCACACAACGTCTTTTTTTGGCTGTTTTTTTTAGTGGTCACCATTTTGGTGTCAAATCACATCCATTTTATGCAAATTACAACTGTTATTAATGACGATGATCGGGCTTCATGTGCCCTCCATGCAGCCTCGGTGCAGCCTCCCTGTAGCCCCGGTGTAGCCTCCCTGTAACCTTGGTTTAACCTCAGTGTAGACTCCCTGTAACATCGGTGTAACCTCGGTGTAGCCTCCCTGTAATCCCGGTGTAACCTCAGTGTAGCCTCCCTGTAATCCCGGTGTAACCTCAGTGTAGCCTCCCTGTAACATCGGTGTAACCTCAGTGTAGCCTCCCTGCATCCTCAGTGCGGCCTCCCTGTGTCATCTCATGGTAACCTTTATTGTACACCGGTATGCATATTTGTACCTGCGCAGTTCTTTCCATCTGCCGTCAGCTCAAACCCGGCGTTACAGATACACTGGAAGCTTCCTTCAGTGTTTACACAGCGGCCATGTTTGCAGAGGACGCCGTTCAGGATGCACTCGTCAATATCTGCACAATATCGTACATTATAACAGACATTATATCATAATCTCTACAAGAAGTGATAATCTGATAAATCTCCAAAAATGGGGGGGGGAGGGGGGGGGGGCGGGATGGCCGAACAGTCGTCAAAGACATCTCCAATAACACTGGACAACTGCATCCATTTACATTCTCCACATGAAGGGATATCGTGTTATGGGTGTTATGGGTGTCGGTTAAGGGGGTTGCTTATGGGTGTTATGGGGGACAGTTATGGGGGTTGGTTATGGGTGATATGGGGCTTGATTACGGGGCACGGTTATGGGGGTTGGTTATGGGTGATATGGGGGTCGGTTATTGGGGACGGTTATGGGTGTTATGCTGGTTGGTTATTAGTGTTGGTTATGGGTGATATGGGGGTTGGTTATGGGTGATATGGGGGTCGGTTATGGGGGGACGGTTATGGGTGTTATAGGGGTCAGTTATGGGGGGCGGTTATAGGGGTCGGTTATGGGTGTTATAGGCATCAGTTATGGGGGACGCTTATGGGTGTTATGGGAGTTGGTTATGAGTATTATGGGGGACGTTTATGGTGGTTGGTTATGGGTGTTATTGGAGTTGGTTATCAAAGTTATGGGTGTTGGTTCTGGGTGTTGGTTCTGGGTGTTATGGGGTTGGTTCTGGGTGTTGGTTATGGGTATAATGGGGGTCGGTTATGGGGGACGGTTCTGGGTGTTGGTTCTGGGAGTTATGGGTGTTGGTTATGGGTGTAATGGGGGACGGTTATGGGGGTTAGTTATGGGAGGGTCAGTTATGGGGGGGGGTGTCAGTTACAGCAAAGCTGGCGCATAATAATTAATACAACAAGTAGTTTAAAACAAATCAGACAAAAGGAATTGAGCATTGCTGGACAAGTGGTTGTGGTTTGGCAGAGAGAGGGTGTGGCTTTGGTAACATTTTTGGCTATGTTCACACACCATAAAATAAAGGTAAAATATAGCTGTAATTTCAGGACAGGGGATTGGGCCATTAATCAGCCATTTTGTGTTCCCTAAGCAGCAGGAAGACTCCCCCGCCCCCCCTCCTCCCTGTATTATGGGGGTGCCGGGGTCTCTGGGGTTGTGTGTGTTGGGGGACAAGTGTTTGAGAGGTGCGGGTTTGGTGGTGGTTGTGTAGCAGCGGCTGGGGGATTGTGTGTTGGGGGACGAGTGTTTGAGAGGTGCTGGTTTGTGGTGGTGGTTGTGTGCCAGTGGCTGGGGGGTTGGCGTGGTTCCACTTACCGATACAAGCCTGTCTGGCGGGGGTCCTCTGAAAGCCGGCATGGCACTTACAGTAATAGGATCCAGGAGTGTTCACACAGTCGCCATTGGTGCAGGGATTGGCCGCACACTCATCCACATCTGCTTACAGGAAGTAACGGAACAGTCTGAGCCGTGTCATGTGGATAACGTGATTACATGCAATGTATTACAGACAATCACCTATATAGCCCAAAGTCATATGGCCGTTATACGTCACACGGCCGTTACTTGTCCCTGTTTATTTCCTGCCAATCCACTTACTGATAATTGACACAATAATCCACAGATTTATACACTATAACTAGAGCAATTCTCTGCAGGGTATTACATGGAGGCCAATGTGGCTGGAGCCACTGGCAGTCGGCTCTCCATGTCCGATCACAGCCAGGAACCCGGGGGGCACCAGTGAGGAGTCACCCCATTCCACCCGCCGCCCTCCAATAACTCTTCTGCTTCACAAAGTAACATTTGAAATGTGGAAAGTTGTACGTTTATTTGGCTCCGGTGCTTATAAGCACTTAAACCATGGACACACACTTATATATATACACACACACACACACATACATATATATACACACACACACAGACATTTATATATACACACACACATTTATATATACACATACACATATATATACAAATACACACAGATATACGCACACATATATACACATACACGCATATGTACACACACACATATACACACAGATTATATATTATATATATACATACACACACACATGCATATACACACAGATATACAGTGGGGGAAAAGTATTTAGTCAGACACCAATAGCGCAAGTTCTCCCACTTACAAAGATGAGAGGCGTCTGTAATTGACACCATATTAGACCTCAACTATGGGAGACAAAATGAGAAAACAAATCCAGAAAATCACATTGTCTGATTTTGTAAGAATTTATTTGCAAATTATGGTGGAAAATAAGTATTTGGTCACCTACAAACAATCAAGATTTCTGGCTCTCACAGATCTGTAACTTCTTCTTTAAGAGTCTCCTCTTTCCTCCAGTCATTACCTGGAGTAATGGCACCTGTTTAAACTTGTTATCAGTATAAAAAGACTCCAAACTCCACTATGGTGAAGACCAAAGAGCTGTCAAAGGACACCAGAAACAAAATTGTAGCCCTGCACCAGGCTGGGAAGACTGAATCTGCAATAGGCAACCAGCTTGGAGTGAAGAAATCAATTGTGGGAGCAATAATTAGAAAATGGAAGATATACAAGACCTCTGATAATCTCCCTCCATCTGGGGCTCCACGCAAAATCTCACCCCGTGTGGTCAAAATGATCACAAGAACGGTGAGCTAAAATCCCAGAACCCCGCGGGGCGACCTAGTGAATGAACTGCAGAGAGCTGGGACCAATGTAACAAAGCCTACCATCAGTAAGACACTACGCCACCAGGGACTCAGATCCTGCAGTGCCAGACGGGTCCCACTGCTTAAGCCAGTACATGTCCGGGCCCGTCTGAAGTTTGCTAGAGAGCATTTGGATGATCCAGAAGAGTATTGGGAGAATGTCCTATGGTCTGATGAAACCAAAGTGGAACTGTTTGCTAGAAACACAACTTGCCGTGTTTGGAGGAAAAAGAATACTGAGTTGCATCCATCAAACACCATAGCTACTGTAAAGCATGAGGGGGGGGGGACATCAGGCTTTGGGGCTGTTTCTCTGCAAAGGGGCCAGGACGACTGATCCGGGTACATGAGAGAATGAATGGGGCCACGTATCAGGAGATCACGAGTGCAAACCTCCTTCCATCAGCAAGGACATTGAAGATGAAACGTGGCTGCTGGGTCTTTCAACATGACAATGATCCAAAGCGCACCGCCAGGGCAACCAAGGAGCGGCTTGGTAAGAAGCATTTCTAGGTCCTGGAGTGGCCGAGCCAGTCTCCATATCTCAACCCTATAGAAAACCTTTGGAGGGAGGTGAAAGTCCGTGTTGCCAAGCGACAGCCCCAAAACATCACTGCTCTAGAGGAGATCTGCATGGAGGAATGGGCCAACGTACCAACAACAGTGTGTGCCAACCTTGTGAGAACTTACAGAAAACGTTTGACCTCTGTCATTGCCAACAAAGGAGATAGAACAAAGGATTGAGAGGAAATTTTGTTACTGACCAAATACTTATTTTCCACCATAATTTGCAAATAAATTCTTACAAAATCAGACAATGTGATTTTCTGGATTTGTTTTCTCATTTTGTCTCTGATAGTTGAGGTCTAATATGGCGTCAATTACAGATGCCTCTCATCTTTGTAAGTGGTGGAACTTGCACTATTGGGGACTGACTAAATACTTTTTTTCCCCACTGTGTGTGTGTGTGTATATGTATATATATATATATATATATATATATATATATATATATATACACATACACACACACACACACACACACACACACACATATATATTATACATATATATTATATATATATATATATATATATATATATATATATATATATATATATATATATATATATATATATATATTATATATAATAAAAATGAAAGTCTGTCCGTCTGTCCCGTATAGACTTCCAAACGCCTGAACCGTTTGACCCCAAATTTGGCCCACAGATACATTGGGTGCCCGGGAAGGTTACTGCGAAGGTCCCGTCCCCGCCAGATGTACAGGAGAGGAGGGGAGGGGGAAGAGAGGCGCCCCATAGAGATGAATGGGAAAATCTCCTCACTGCAAACACAGGTGATATAATTAGCTTCATGTCTCCAGCAGTAAACGGCAGTTGGAAGCCTTAGCAACCAATAGGATTACTGCTTTCATTTTCACAGGGAGCTGGAATCTGGTTGGTTGCTAGGGAAGCTGCCTCACAACATCCACAGTACAGGTATACAGGACCCCCTACTCCATCTATACAGTACATGTATACAGGACCCCCTACTCCAACTATACAGTACATGTATATACAGGGCCCCCTACTCCATCTATACAGTACATGTATACAGGACCCCCTACTCCATCTATACAGTACATGTGAACAGGACCCCCTACTCCATCTATGCAGTACATGTGAACAGGACCCCCTACTCCATCTATACAGTACATGTATGCAGGACCCCCTACACCATCTATACAGTACATGTATACAGGACCCCCTACTCCATCTATACAGTACATGTATACAGGACCCCCTACTCCATCTATACAGTACATGTATACAGGACCCTTTACTCCATCTATACAGTACATGTATACAGGACCCCCTACTCCATCTATACAGTACATGTATATACAGGACCCCCTACTCCATCTATACAGTACATGTATACAGGACCCCCTACTCCATCTATACAGTACATGTATACAGGGCTGTATTACCAGCTGCTGCTGCCCAAGGCACTAAACCTGAAGATGCCCCATCTACACGCACCTATTGGCGATACCAGACCTGAACAATACCACCGTACCCCCCACCCACCGGAAGAGACACCAGATTTACTGGCAAGTCTGAACGGGAGGAGGGAAACTAAAAAAAATAAAAACAAAAAAATTAGTTTTTTTCTGTCCCCCTGCTCCCTGGTGCTGCCCCCCTGCAAGGTGCTGCCCTAGGCATCGGACCACAGGTGCCTAGTGGTAAATACGGCCCTGCCCCCTACTCCATCTATACAGTACATGTATACAGGACCCCCTACTGCATCTATACAGTATATGTATAGAGGGCAGTATTCCCAGCTGCTGCTGCCCTAAGCACTAAACCTGAAGACGCCCCATCCTCACTCACCAATTAGCATCAGGATAGGTAGGTAATAGCTCCACACGTCACATTTAACACCGCCACACCAAGCCTGACCAATACCGCCATACTGTGACTGGATAACACTGTCATACCAGACCTGACCAATATCGCCTTACTGTAACTGGATAACACTGTCATACCACACCTGACCAATACCGCCATACTGTGACTGGATAACACTGTCATAACAAACCTGACCAATACCGCCATACTGTGCTGGATAACACCGCCATACCAGACCTGACCAATACCGACACACTGTGACTGAATAACACTACCATACCAGACCTGACCAATACCGCCATACTGTGACTGGATAACACCGCTATATCAGATCTGACCAATACCACCATACCCCCTTTCGAAAAGACACCAGATTTTCTGGCAAGTCTGAACGGGAGGGTACTGCCCCTCTGCAAGGTGCTACTCTACGCACCAGACCATGGGTGCCTAATGGTAAATACGACCCTGCAGGTATACAAGACACTACAGGTATACAGGACCCCAAAACTATACACTACAAGTGCATGGGACCTCCACCAACTATATACTACAGGTATACAGGACCCCAAACTATACACTACAGGTTTACAGGAACCCAAAACTATACACTACAGGTATACAGGACCTCCACCAACTATATAATACAGGTATACAGAACATTCACCAACTATATACTACAGGTATACAGGACCCCAAAGCTATACACTACAGGTATACAGGAACTCCACCAACTATATACTTCAGGTATACAGGACCTCCACCAACTATATACTACAGGTATACAGGACCCCAAACTATACACTACAGGTATACAGGACCTCCACCAACTCTATACTACAGGTATACAGCACCTTCACCAACTCTATACTACAGGTATACAGGACCCCCAAACTTTACACTACAGGTATACAGGACCCCCACCAACTATATACTACAGGTATATAGGACCCCTGAACTATACAGTACAGGTATACAGGACCTTCACCAACTGTACACTGCAGGTATACAGGAGCTCCCTCAACTATACACTACAGGTATACAGCCCCCCCCAACTACACACTACAGGTATACAGGACCCCCCCAACTATACACTATAGTTATACAGCCCCCCCAACTATGCACTACAGATATGCGAGACCCCTAAAAACTATACATTGTCGCTATACAGAACCCCTCCAACTATGCACTACAGGTATACACTAATTCCACTGATTAACTCAGATGAAACAATACCTTTAGCTTTGCCTCCTGGGCACCTTAGAACAAATCTAATTGACACACTGACAGTTTATACCCAGGCAGCGCCGGGTACATTTTCTATTATACACATATATATACTCACAGATATATATATATATATTACACACACACACACACACACACACACACTCAGACATATACAGTCATGGCCAATAGTTTTGTGAATGACACAAATCTTATATTTTCACATGATCTGCTGTCCTCTGCCTGCTGCCATTCCTGAGCAAGCTCTGCACTGCTGGTAGCCCCATCCCGCAGCTCAAACACTTTTAAGAGACGGTCCTGGCGCTTGCTGGTCTTTCTTGGGCGCCCAGGAGCCTTTTTGGCAACAATGGAACCTCTCTCCTTGACGTTCTTGATGATGCGATAGATTGGTGACTGAGGTGCAATCTTTCTAGCTGCGATACTCTTCCTTGTTAGGTCATTTTTGTGCAGTGGAATGATGACTGCACGTGTTTCTTTAGAGATAACCATGGTAACAGAAGAGAAACAATGATGCCAAGCACCAGCCTCCTTTTAAAGTGTCCAGTGGTGTCATTCTTACTTAATCATGACAGATTGATCTCCAGCCCTCATCAACACCCACAGCTGTTGTATGATGCTGAAATGCGTTTTGGGGGATAAAGTTCATTTTGTAGGCAAATATTGACTGTGCAAGTAATTGCTGATAAGCTGATCCCTCTGTATAACATTCTGGACTATATGCAAATTGCCATTTTAAAAACTAAAGCAGTAGACTTTGTAAAAGTTAATATTTGTATCATTCTCAAAACTTTTGGCCATGACTGTATACACACACACACACAGACACATATATACATATACACACAGATATATGCACACACACACACACACACACACACACACACACACACACACACACACATATATACATATACACACAGATATATGCACACACACATATACACACTCAGACATATATAAGCACACACACACACACACACACACACACAGATATAGACCAACAAACACTAACAGATATAGATAAACAGACACACAGACACAGATATAGACACACACACTTATATAGACACACACGCATACACAGATACAGACAGACAGACACACACACACCAATATAGACACTTAGATATACACACACATACACTGATGTATGTGCAGATAAGCAGATATAGGCTATGTTGTCACTATATAAGAGACCGGCCGTTCCGTGACCCCGACCGGGTCACGGAATGGCTGGTCTCTGGCCGGATCATCTCGGCCGGTACTTATGTACTGGCCGGGTGATCTTCACTGTGTGCACTGACAGGGCTTTCTGCGGCCGGAATTCACTGATACGATGTGTGTACACTCCGGCCGGGATCCAATTGACAATAAGACTATGTTCCACACCGCAAAACTACGGCCGTAGTTTTGCGTTGTGTGAACATAGCCATAATCTATACCAAATCATTTTGTTTAAAAAAAAACATCCTGGATTCCCCCTTCTGGGTGATGTCACTCACCATTGCATTCTGTTTGTGCATCTTGCTTGTATCCTATGTGACATTCACAGCGATAGCTACTGAGGTTGGGAATACACCTTCCATTAAGACAAAGGTTCGGATACTGTTTACATATGTCTATTGTCTGATTTAATGTTGCTGAAAAAAAGAAAAAATACAAATTAAATATTGAAGTAACGGCTCCTCATACACACTGGTAACGGCTCATACACACTGGTAACGGCTCATACACACTGGTAACGGCTGCTCATACACACTGGTAACGGCTCATACACACTGGTAACGTCTCCTCATACACACTGGTAACGGCTCCTCATACACACTGGTAACTGCTCATACACACTGGTAACTGCTCATACACACTGGTAACGGCTGCTCATACACACTGGTAACGGCTCATACACACTGGTAACGGCTCCTCATACACACTGGTAACGGCTCCTCATACACACTGGTAACGGCTCCTCATACACACTGGTAACGGCTCCTCATACACACTGGTAACGTCTCCTCATACACACTGGTAACGTCTCCTCATACACACTGGTAACGTCTCCTCATACACACTGGTAACGTCTCCTCATACACACTGGTAACGTCTCCTCATACACACTGGTAACGTCTCCTCATACACACTGGTAACGGCTCCTCATACACACTGGTAACGGCTCCTCATACACACTGGTAACGGCTCCTCATACACACTGGTAACGGCTCCTCATACACACTGGTAACGGCTCCTCATACACACTGGTAACGGCTCATACACACTGGTAACAGCTCATACACACTGGTAACGGCTCCTCATACACACTGGTAACGGCTCCTCATACACACTGGTAACGGCTCCTCATACACACTGGTAACATCTCCTCATACACACTGGTAACGTCTCCTCATACACACTGGTAACGGCTCCTCATACACACTGGTAACGGCTCCTCATACACACTGGTAACGGCTCCTCATACACACTGGTAACATCTCCTCATACACACTGGTAACGGCTCCTCATACACACTGGTAACGGCTCCTCATACACACTGGTAACGGCTCCTCATACACACTGGTAACGGCTCCTCATACACACTGGTAACGGCTGCTCATACACACCGGTAACGGCTCCTTATACATACCGGTAACGGCTCCTCATACATACCGGTAACGGCTCCTCATACACACTGGTAATGGCTCTTCATACACACTGGTAATGGCTCATACATACTGGTAACGGCTCCTCATACACACTGGTAACGGCTCCTCATACATACCGGTAACGGCTCCTCATACACACTGGTAACGGCTCCTCATACATACCAGTAACGGCTCCTCATACACACTGGTAACGGCTCCTCATACACACTGGTAACGGCTCCTCATACACACTGGTAACGGCTCCTCATACACACTGGTAACGGCTCATACATACTGGTAACGGCTCCTCATACATACTGGTAACGGCTCCTCATACACACTGGTAACGGCTCATACATACTGGTAACGGCTCCTCATACGCACTGGTAACGGCTCCTCATACACACTGGTAACGGCTCCTCATACACACTGGTAATGGCTCCTCATACACACTGGTAATGGCTCCTCATACACACTGGTAACGGCTCCTCATACACACTGGTAACTGCTCATACACACTGGTAACTGCTCATACACACTGGTAACGGCTCCTCATACACACTGGTAACGGCTCCTCATACACACTGGTAATGGCTCCTCATACACACTGGTAACGGCTCCTCATACATACTGGTAACGGCTCCTCATACACACTGGTAACGGCTCATACATACTGGTAACGGCTCCTCATACGCACTGGTAACGGCTCCTCATACACACTGGTAACGGCTCCTCATACACACTGGTAATGGCTCATACATACTGGTAACGGCTCCTCATACACACTGGTATTATGTAGCGATGCTTCGGGGGGGGGGGGGGGGTCATTATGGGTTATTGTTATAATTTAGACCAATTACAGCTCAGTTAAAACTTCCTAGGAGATGAGGGGTGATCTGTGATTGGCTGCTGTTTGAATCTTATATAACAGTCAGTACATCGTAAATCATAAGGAATCATAGGGAGTCTAGAGTTATTGCCGTATACCACACATCCCTAGGCTTTGTTCACATGACGCTTTTTCTTTGTTTTTTGTTTTCTTTAGAATGACGTCTGTCATTTCGCTGTTTGGCCGCCGGTTATTACAATGATTTCTGTCCGTTCATTATTCTAGGTCAGGTGACGGATCGCACTTTGTCTTTAATCTAAAAGTCCATTGAATTTATTAGTAAAGGCGGTGAAAAAAGAAAAGCTGTGTGTGACCAGGACTGCAAAAGATGAACGGAAATAATTGTCATCATCATTCTTTTGACGTCCGCACAAACAACATCCGTCATTTAATACACTGTGTATTGGGCGGCCGTCATCCCATTGAGGTCAATTAAATTGAAGTAATAATAGACGCCTTCTCTCTCTGTTTTTTTTTTTTTTTACACTTAGTGTGAACATGGCCATAAACATACAGTATGCACCAACACACAATCAGTCAGTTCTCTGCAAGTCCTGGAAACCATGATGCTCTACTTGCTGTGTCCAAATAGGGAACAAACACACACACACACACATATATATATATATATACACACAGACATACACTACCGGTCAAAAGTTTGGGGTCACATTGAAATGTCCTTATATTTGAAGGAAAATCTCTGTACTTTTCAATGAAGATAACTTTAAACCAGTCCTAACTGTAAACAAATCCCCTCTATACATTGCTAATGTGGTAAATGACTATTCTAGCTGCAAATTTTTGGTGCAATATCTACATAGGTGTATAGAGGCCCATTTCCAGCAACTATCACTCCAGTCTTCTAATGGTACAATGTGTTTGCTCATTGGCTCAGAAGGATAATTGATGATTAGAAAACCCTTGTGCAATCACGTTCACACATCTGAATACAGTCTAGCTCGTTACAGAAGCTACAAAACTGACCTTCCTTTGGGCAGATTGTGTTTCTGGAGCATCACATTTTTTGGGGTTAATTAAACGCTCAAAATGGCCAGAAAAAGAGAACTTTCTTCTGAAACTCGACAGTCTATTCTTGTTCTTAGAAATGAAGGCTATTCCATGCCAGAAATTGCTAAGAAATTGAAGATTTCCTACAACGGTGTGTACTACTCCCTTCAGAGGACAGCACAAACAGGCTCTAACCAGAGTAGAAAAAGAAGTGGGAGGCTGCGTTGCACAACTAAGCAAGAAGATAAGCACATCAGAGTCTCTAGTTTGAGAAACAGACGCCTCACAGGTCCCCAACTGGCATCTTCATTACATAGTACCCGCAAAACACCAGTGTCACCATCTACAGGGAAGAGGCGGCTGACGGATTTTGGCCTTCAGGGCAGAGTGGCAAAGAAAAGCCATATCTGAGACTGGCCAATAAAAGAAAAAGATTAAGATGGGCAAAAGAACACAGAGATTGGACAGAGGAAGACTGGAAAAAAGTGTTGTGGACGATGGATGAATCCAAGTTTGAGGTGTTTGGATGACAAAGAAGAACGTTTGTGAGACGCAGAAGAAATGAGAAGATGCTGGAAGAATGCCTGACGCCATCTGTTATACATGGTGGAGGTCATGTGATGGTCTGGGGTTGGTGCTGGTAAGGGGGGAGATTTGTACAGGGTAAAAGGGATTCTGAATAAGGAAGGCGATCACTCTGCACCGCCATGCCATACCCAGTGGGCAGCGCTTGGTTGGAGACAATTTCATCCTACAACAGGACAATGACCCTAAACACCTCCAAATTGTGCAAGAACTATTTCCAGCAGAAGCGGCAGCTGGTATTCTATCATAGGTAATGGAGTGGCCAGCGCAGTCACCAGATCACCACCCCATTGTGGGAGCAGCTGGACCGTATGCAGGGCCGTCTTAACAAAACTATGGGCCCCTGGGCACAGCTGTGAACTGGGCCCCCCGACCCAAGATCAAGTCCCTGCATCCCCCTCCCCCCTAACCTTGTGCTGTGCAGCCCCATGTGGGTGTATATTGCACTGTATGGTTCTGTATGGTGTATATTGTACTGTATGGTTCTGTATGGGTGTATATTGTACTGTATGGTTCTGTATGGGTGTATATTGTACTGTATGGGTGTATATTGTACTGTATGGGTGTATATTGTACTGTATTGCTCTGTATGGGTGTATATTGTACTGTATGGTTCTGTATGGGTGTATATTGTACTTTATGGCTCTGTATGGGTGTATATTGTACTGTATAGTTCTGTATGGGTGTATATTGTACTGTATGGCTCTGTATGGGTGTATATTGTACTGTATGGGTTTATATTGTACTGTATGGTTCTGTATGGGTGTATATTGTACTGTATGGTTCTGTATGGGTGTATATTGTACTGTATAGTTCTGTATGGGTGTATATTGTTCTGTATGGGTGTATATTGCACTGTATGGTTCTGTATGGGTGTATATTGTACTGTATGGGTGTATATTGTACTGTATTGTACTGTATGGGTGTATATTGTACTGTATGGGTGTATATTGTACTGTATGGCTCTGTATGGGTGTATATTGTACTGTATTGTACTGTATGGGTGTATATTGTACTGTATGGCTCTGTATGGGTGTATATTATACTATATTGTTCTGTATGGGTGTATATTGTACTGTATAGTTCTGTATGGGTGTATATTGTTCTGTATGGGTGTATATTGTACTGTATGGGTGTATATTGTACTGTATGGGTGTATATTGTTCTGTATGGTTCTGTATGGGTGTATATTGTTCTGTATGGCTCTGTATGGGTGTATATTGTACTGTATGGGTGTATATTGTACTGTATGGTTCTGTATGGGTGTATATTGTACTGTATTGTACTGTATGGGTGTATATTGTACTGTATGGGTGTATATTGTACTGTATGGCTCTGTATGGGTGTATATTGTACTGTATTGTACTGTATGGGTGTATATTGTACTGTATGGCTCTGTATGGGTGTATATTATACTATATTGTTCTGTATGGGTGTATATTGTACTGTATAGTTCTGTATGGGTGTATATTGTTCTGTATGGGTGTATATTGTACTGTATGGGTGTATATTGTACTGTATGGTTCTGTATGGGTGTATATGGTACTGTATGGTTTTGTATGGGTGTGCATCGTTCTGTATGGGTGTATATGGCACTGTATAGTTCTGTATGGGTGTATATGGTACTATATAGTTCTGTATGGGTGTATATTGTACTGTATGGCTCTATATTGTACTGTATGGTCCTGTATGGGTGTATATGGTACTGTATGTTTCTGTATGAGTGTATATTGTACTGTATGTTTCTGTATGAGTGTATATTGTACTGTATGTTTCTGTATGAGTGTATATTGTACTGTATGGTTCTGTATGGGTGTGTATTGTACTGTATGGTTCTGTATGGGTGTATATTGTGCTGTATGGTTCTGTATGGGTGTATATTGTACTGTATGGCTCTGTATGGGTGTATATTGCACTGTATGGTTCTGTATGAGTGTATATTGTACTGTATGGTTCTGTATGGGTGTATATTGTACTGTATGGTTCTGTATGAGTGTATATTGTACTGCATGGTTCTGTATGGGTGTATATTGTACTGTATAGTTCTGTATTGGTGTATATTGTACTGTATGGGTGTATATTGTACTGTATGGTTCTGTATGGGTGTATATTGTACTGTATGGTCCTGTATGGGTGTATATTGTACTGTATGGTTCTGTATGGGTGTATATTGTACTGTATAGTTCTGTATTGGTGTATATTGTACTGTATGGGTGTATATTGTACTGTATGGTTCTGTATGGGTGTATATTGTACTGTATGGGTGTATATTGTACTGTATGGTTCTGTATGGGCATATATTGTACTGTATGTTTCTGTATGGGTGTATATTGTACTGTATGGGTGTATATTGTTCTGTATGGCTCTGTATGGGTGTATATTGTTCTGTATGGCTCTGTATGGGTGTATATTGTACTGTATGGCTCTGTATGGGTGTATATTGTACTGTATGGTTCTGTATGGGTGTATATTGTACTGTATGGTTCTGTATAGGTGTATATTGTACTGTATGGGTGTATATTGTACTGTATGGTTCTGTATGGGTGTATATTGTACTGTATGGTTCTGTATGGGTGTATATTGTACTGTATGGGTGTATATTGTACTGTATGGTCCTGTATTGGTGTATATTGTACTGTATGGTCCTGTATGGGTGTATATGGTACTGTATGGTCCTGTATGGGTGTATATTGTACTGTATGGCTCTGTATGGGTGTATATTGTTCTGTATGGGTGTATATTGTACTGTATGGTTCTGTATGGGTGTATATTGTACTGTATGGTTCTGTATGGGTGTATATTGTACTGTATGGGTGTATATTGTACTGTATGGTCCTGTATGGGTGTATATTGTACTGTATGGTCCTGTATGGGTGTATATGGTACTGTATGTTTCTATATGGGTGTATATTGTACTGTATGTTTCTATATGGGTGTGCATCGTTCTGTATGGTTCTGTATGGGTGTATATGGTACTGTATGGTTCTGTATGGGTGTATATGGTACTGTATGGTTCTGTATGGGTGTGCATCGTTCTGTATGGTTCTGTATGGGTGTGCATTGTTCTGTATGAGTGTGTATCCTTCTATCTGGAGCAGTTTTGCAGCATCTGTGGGTTTTTTGGGTGTTTTTTTTTTTTCATTCTTCTCCTTCAATGCTCAGGAGCAGAAAAAAAAAACCACAAATGGGAACCAAGCCTAACATGTGTAAAGAATTATATATATATAGATATATAATATCTTTACACATGTTAGGCTTGTTTTTACATAGTGCAAACCTGGCCATACATGCAGTCTGGGGGGGGGGGGTACAGCAGCCTCAGGTGTATGGGGGCACAGCAGCCTGAAGGGGAGAACACAGCAGCCTGGGGGGAGGGGTGCACATTGCAGCTTGGGAGGTACAGATCAGCTACAGGTGGACAGGGGCAAAGCAGCCTGGGGGAGAGGGGGCAGCTATAGGGGGAACAGGGGTAGGGGTGTGTGTGTGTTCTTCTCTCAGCCCAGATCTGCAGACTCCCCCCTCTTCTCTGTCCCGACCTCCCTGCTATCTACAGCCCCAGGTACCTGACATTTCCTGCAGTGGAGCCCAGGACAGCAGGGGGATGGTCAGGAAGCCCTGTAGCTGGAGGTTAGCAGCCTGTAGCCTCCTGCTCTCCACACTGCTGATCTCCTGCTATGGCAGCACAGGCTGCAGCTGCTGTGAGGCCCCACACATAACCATCCCAAGGCCTGCTGGGGGCAGGAAGTCCGGGCCAGGAGGAACATGGGACCAGTCCACAGGGGGTGGGGCTTAACGGAGGGGGAGGAGCTTCAGCCGCCCACATCACAGACCGGCCCTGCAGCTTATTTATGTGAGGAGAGGAGAGCGCTGGGGCAGTGCGCAGCGTAGTGCGGCCCTGTAATGTACTGGGGAGAGGAGAGCGCTGGGGCAGTGCGGCCTGTAATGTACTGAGGAGAGGAGAGCGCTGGGGCAGTGCGGCCTGTAATGTACTGAGGAGAGGAGAGCGCTGGGGCAGTGCGGCCTGTAATGTACTGGGGAGAGGAGAGCGCTGGGGCAGTGCGGCCTGTAATGTACTGGGGAGAGGAGAGCGCTGGGGCAGTGCGGCCCTGTAATGTACTGGGGAGAGGAGAGCGCTGGGGCAGTGCGGCCTGTAATGTACTGGGGAGAGGAGAGCGCTGGGGCAGTGCGGCCCTGTAATGTACTGGGGAGAGGAGAGCGCTGGGGCAGTGCGGCCCTGTAATGTACTGAGGAGAGGAGAGCGCTGGGGCAGTGCGGCCTGTAATGTACTGGGGAGAGGGGGGCACAGCGTGGCTTATCAGCTTCCTTTTCTTTCTGCAGGGTAGGCGACTGCCACTGGGGCCCCTCATGAGTCATAGGCCCCCGGGCAGCCGCCTACCCTGCCCAATGGGAAAGACGGCCCTGACCGTATGGTACGCCAGAAGTGCCCATCCAACCAATCCAACTTGTGGGAGCTGCTTCTAGAAGCGTGGGGGGCAATTTCTCCAGCTTACCCTAACAGATTAAAGGGGTTGTCCGGCGAAAAAAAAATTATTCACAGAATAACACACATTACAGTTATACAACTTTGTAATGTATGTTATGTCTGTGAATGGCCCCCTTCCCGTGTCCCACCACCCCCACCCGTGTACCCGGAAGTGTGGTGCGCTATACATTACCTGTCGCGTGCCGACCACGGTCTCCGATCGTCAGCAGTGACGTCTTCTTCGGGAGCTTGGCGGATCTTCCCGAGTGCCGGCCACCCTCTGCAGCGTCATCCGAAGCTCAGCCGCGATTGGCTGAGCATAACTGTGCTCAGCCAATCGCGGCTGAGCGGCTGATGACGCGGCCACGTCATCAGCTGCTCAGCCGCGATTGGCTGAGCACAGTTATGCTCAGCCAATCGCGGCTGAGCTTCGGATGACGCTGCAGAGGGCGGCCGGCACTCGGGAAGATCCGCCAAGCTCCCGAAGAAGACGTCACTGCTGACGATCGGAGACCGTGGTCGGCACGCGACAGGTAATGTATAGCGCACCACACTTCCGGGTACACGGGTGGGGGTGGTGGGACACGGGAAGGGGGCCATTCACAGACATAACATACATTACAAAGTTGTATAACTTTGTAATGTGTGTTATTCTGTGAATAATTTTTTTTCGCCGGACAACCCCTTTAATAGCTAGAATGCCAAAGGTGGGCAATGCTGGAATTGCTGCAAGAGGAGGATTCTGGGACGGAAGCAAAGTGTGATGGAAGAACAATGTTATTTCACATACAAATCAGTATTTCTAACCTTGTCAATGTCTTGTCTCTATTTTCTATTCATTTCACAACGTACGGGGGTGAAGAAGTGCGACTTTTCATGGAAAACACTAAACTGGTTGGGTGACTCCAAACTTAAGAGCAACTTGGATTAAGAGCATTTTACAAGAAAAGATCACAGTTTTTCAAAATAGTAACTTGGTGTAAGAGCATTGCTTTGGTTTAAGAGCTCCCTGTACTGGGTGGGAGGGGGAGTGGGGGAGGGGCATGGTCTGCATAGCGGGGTATACAGCTCTGTACTCTGACCCAGGAAGTCTCCCTCACCTTCCAAATCATAGCAGACCCACTTCAGGCTGGGGCTTACATTAGGGGACAGGACTGTGGAGGTAATCTCTCCATAGCTGTAACCCCTCTCTCCCCGGACAGAGAGCGCTGCATGTATGTGCCCACATCTGTCCTGCTCATTCCTTCCTGCAGTCTCTGTCCGCCCTTGTGTTTTCTATCCTCTCCATGTACAGTAACTTACTGTAGACATGTGACTGGAGGAGTGCTCGAGGGGGTGTACCTCTCACCTAGGTTACTACACAGCGTCAGATGGTAAGTCCAGGAGGGATCTGTTGCTCAGCAATGTTATGCTGCTGAGTTATTATTTATTGTTGCCGGGCCTGGATGTTACATGGAATGGCAGGTAGGTTTGGTAGTGGGACCAACCATTCCCTTCCCCGGATCCAGTTCAGGTGTTGTGACCAGGTGTGCTCTGATGAGCCTGAAAGGGTAAATGCTCTGCAGAGGCTGCAGGTGGTTGCTCTCAGCCAGGAGTGATCAGCCTGTGTGTTTGGTGGAAGCTGTGAATACAGACACGGATGGAGCTAAGATACACCCTGCGGTATCCAGGTGAGAGACGCCATGTTATATAGTGTCAGATAGGTGAGAGACGCCGCCATGTTATATAGTGTCAGATAGGTGAGAGACGCCGCCATGTTATATAGTGTCAGATAGGTGAGAGACGCCGCCATGTTATATAGTGTCAGATAGGTGAGAGACGCCATGTTATATAGTGTCAGATAGGTGAGAGACGCCGCCATGTTATATAGTGTCAGATAGGTGAGAGACGCCGCCATGTTATATAGTGTCAGATAGGTGAGAGACGCCGCCATGTTATATAGTGTCAGATAGGTGAGAGACGCCATGTTATATAGTGTCAGATAGGTGAGAGACGCCATGTTATATAGTGTCAGATAGGTGAGAGACGCCGCCATGTTATATAGTGTCAGATAGGTGAGAGACGCCGCCATGTTATATAGTGTCAGATAGGTGAGAGACCCCGCCATGTTATATAGTGTCAGATAGGTGAGAGACGCCGCCATGTTATATAGTGTCAGATAGGTGAGAGACGCCGCCATGTTATATAGTGACAGATAGGTGAGAGACGCCGCCATGTTATATAGTGTCAGATAGGTGAGAGACGCCATGTTATATAGTGTCAGATAGGTGAGAGACGCCGCCATGTTATATAGTGTCAGATAGGTGAGAGACGCCGCCATGTTATATAGTGTCAGATAGGTGAGAGACGCCGCCATGTTATATAGTGTCAGATAGGTGAGAGACGCCGCCATGTTATATAGTGTCAGATAGGTGAGAGACGCCATGTTATATAGTGTCAGATAGGTGAGAGACGCCGCCATGTTATATAGTGTCATATAGGTGAGAGACGCCGCCATGTTATATAGTGTCAGATAGGTGAGAGACGCCGCCATGTTATATAGTGTCAGATAGGTGAGAGACGCCGCCATGTTATATAGTGTCAGATAGGTGAGAGACGCCGCCATGTTATATAGTGTCAGATAGGTGAGAGACGCCGCCATGTTATATAGTGTCAGATAGGTGAGAGACGCCGCCATGTTATATAGTGTCAGATAGGTGAGAGACGCCGCCATGTTATATAGAGTCAGATAGGTGAGAGACGCCGCCATGTTATATAGTGTCAGATAGGTGAGAGACGCCGCCATGTTATATAGTGTCAGATAGGTGAGAGACGCCGCCATGTTATATAGTGTCAGATAGGTGAGAGACGCCGCCATGTTATATAGTGTCAGATAGGTGAGAGACGCCGCCATGTTATATAGTGTCAGATAGGTGAGAGACGCCGCCATGTTATATAGTGTCAGATAGGTGAGAGACGCCGCCATGTTATATAGTGTCATATAGGTGAGAGACGCCGCCATGTTATATAGTGTCATATAGGTGAGAGACGCCGCCATGTTATATAGTGTCAGATAGGTGAGAGACGCCGCCATGTTATATAGTGTCAGATAGGTGAGAGACGCCGCCATGTTATATAGTGTCAGATAGGTGAGAGACGCCGCCATGTTATATAGTGTCAGATAGGTGAGAGACGCCGCCATGTTATATAGTGTCAGATAGGTGAGAGACGCCGCCATGTTATATAGTGTCAGATAGGTGAGAGACGCCGCCATGTTATATAGTGTCAGATAGGTGAGAGACGCCATGTTATATAGTGTCAGATAGGTGAGAGACGCCGTGTTATATAGTGTCAGATAGGTGAGAGACGCCGCCATGTTATATAGTGTCAGATAGGTGAGAGACGCCGTGTTATATAGTGTCAGATAGGTGAGAGACGCCGCCATGTTATATAGTGTCAGATAGGTGAGAGACGCCATGTTATATAGTGTCAGATAGGTGAGAGACGCCGCCATGTTATATAGTGTCAGATAGGTGAGAGACGCCATGTTATATAGTGTCAGATAGGTGAGAGACGCCATGTTATATAGTGTCAGATAGGTGAGAGACGCCATGTTATATAGTGTCAGATAGGTGAGAGACGCCATGTTATATAGTGTCAGATAGGTGAGAGACGCCATGTTATATAGTGTCAGATAGGTGAGAGACGCCGCCATGTTATATAGTGTCAGATAGGTGAGAGACGCCATGTTATATAGTGTCAGATAGGTGAGAGACGCCGCCATGTTATATAGTGTCAGATAGGTGAGAGACGCCGCCATGTTATATAGTGTCAGATAGGTGAGAGACGCCGCCATGTTATATAGTGTCAGATAGGTGAGAGACGCCGCCATGTTATATAGTGTCAGATAGGTGAGAGACGCCATGTTATATAGTGTCAGATAGGTGAGAGGCGCCATGTTATATAGTGTCAGATAGGTGAGAGACGCCGCCATGTTATATAGTGTCAGATAGGTGAGAGACGCCGCCATGTTATATAGTGTCAGATAGGTGAGAGACGCCGCCATGTTATATAGTGTCAGATAGGTGAGAGACGCCGCCATGTTATATAGTGTCAGATAGGTGAGAGACGCCATGTTATATAGTGTCAGATAGGTGAGAGACGCCGCCATGTTATATAGTGTCAGATAGGTGAGAGACGCCGCCATGTTATATAGTGTCAGATAGGTGAGAGACGCCATGTTATATAGTGTCAGATAGGTGAGAGACGCCGCCATGTTATATAGTGTCAGATAGGTGAGAGACGCCGCCGTGTTATATAGTGTCAGATAGGTGAGAGACGCCGCCATGTTATATAGTGTCAGATAGGTGAGAGACGCCATGTTATATAGTGTCAGATAGGTGAGAGACGCCATGTTATATAGTGTCAGATAGGTGAGAGACGCCATGTTATATAGTGTCAGATAGGTGAGAGACGCCGCCATGTTATATAGTGTCAGATAGGTGAGAGACGCCATGTTATATAGTGTCAGATAGGTGAGAGAACCTGTTAGTAAGCGCCCAGAAGGGCAAGAGCTTTTTGTTTGTTTGGTTCCTAAAAGCGCGGTGCTGCTGTATTACTGTTTGCTGGATGGTTTATGCTACAAATAAACGCCAAGCTGATCTTTTATTAGTCCAAATCTGATGTGAACTGTGTCCAAACACACCATCCCCCGGGAAGATCCCTATATTATATATCACATATCCAGCTGCTGTGTTATCAGGGTTATACAGTTACTATACATTATACACCACATGCTGCTATACTGTACAGTAACTTATATATCACATATCCAGCTGCTGCTGTGTTATCAGGGTTATACAGTTACTATACATTATACACCACATGCTGCTATACTGTACAGTAACTTATATATCACATATCCTGCTGCAGTGTTATCAGGGTTATACAGTTACTATACATTATACACCACATGCTGCTATACTGTACAGTAACTTATATATCACATATCCAGCTGCTGTGTTATCAGGGTTATACAGTTACTATACATTATACACCACATGCTGCTATACTGTACAGTAACTTATATATCACATATCCAGCTGCAGTGTTATCAGGGTTATACAGTTACTATACATTATATACCACAGGCTGCTATACTGTACAGTAACTTATATATCACATATCCAGCTGCTGTGTTATCAGGGTTATACAGTTACTATACATTATATACCACATGCTGATTGCTATACTGTACAGTAACTTATATATCACATATCCAGCTGCTGTGTTATCAGGGTTATACAGTTACTATACATTATATACCACATGCTGCTATACTGTACAGTAACTTATATATCACATATCCAGCTGCTTCATCACTTCTACATGTTATTCAGAATAATAAATCAGTATAGTTGGGGTGTGGAACCAATTGTCTGCAGATCAGTGATTTCTTATGAGAAAATCTGCTTTAGTTTAAGAGTGGATTTGTATTACAAGAGCCGTCCCGGAACGGATTATGCTCCTAATCCAAGGCACCACTGTGTGTACTATACACACACACAGTGGTCGCTCAACATACGATATTAGGCTATGTTCACACTACGTAAAACTACGGCCGTTAAACTGGCCCAGGAAAAGAGCAGTGCAGGACATGTAGTATCACACTATACTGTAGAGAAGATACTAGACACACAGCAGTACAGGACATGTAGTATCACACTATACTGTAGAGAAGATACTAGACACACAGCAGTACAGGACATGTAGTATCACACTATACTGTAGGGAGGAGATACCAGACACACAGCAGTACAGGACATGTAGTATCACACTATACTGTAGAGAGGAGATACCAGACACAGCAGTACAGGACATGTAGTATCACACTATACTGTAGAGAGGAGATACTAGACACACACAGCAGTACAGGACATGTAGTATCACACTATACTGTAGAGAGGAGATACCAGACACAGCAGTACAGGACATGTAGTATCACACTATACTGTAGAGAGGAGATACTAGACGCACACAGCAGTACAGGACATGTAGTATCACACTATACTGTAGAGGAGATACTAGACACACAGCAGTACAGGACATGTAGTATCACACTATACTGTAGAGGAGATACCAGACACAGCAGTACAGGACATGTAGTATCACACTATACTGTAGAGAGGAGATACTAGACACACACAGCAGTACAGGACATGTAGTATCACACTATACTGTAGAGAGGAGATACCAGACACAGCAGTACAGGACATGTAGTATCACACTATACTGTAGAGAGGAGATACTAGACACACAGCAGTACAGGACATGTAGTATCACACTATACTGTAGGAAGGAGATACTAGACACACACAGCAGTACAGGACATGTAGTATCACAATATACTGTAGGGAGGAGATACCGAACACACAGCAGTACAGGACATGTAGTATCACACTATACTCTGTAGAATCACTACTAGACAGCCAACCAGTGCATGTATTTCACTAATTCTGGGATTTATCAATAAAATGGACACTTTCATTGGTTGTTCATCTAGTTATTCAAATGTTCTGAAGATCCTGACTGTCTGTAGTATTGTATGTTTAAAATATTGTATCTTGAGGCCATTGTAAGTTGAGGGATCACTGTGTGTATATATATATATATATATATATATATATATATATATATATTATATATACACACACACAAATATATTATAATATATACACACACACACACTTGTGTATATATGCGGCTCCTTCTGTCAACCAAAATGTCAAAACTTACCGACACCCCCAGTGCTTCCCGTGCCTGCTCCGCCTGCTCCGCCTCCTCCGTCCACTCCGACTCCTCCTATAATGGGAGGAAATCCATTCCCACCAGGTACAGGAATATATCCATTACCAGGAACAAACCCATTGGGGCCAAATCCACCGGGACCTCCAGGTCTTGGACCCCCAAATGGAAGACCATCAGTGCAGAGTCTCCGGTAATCATCTGGGAAAGATACACAATCTGGTTTTGAGAAATTCATTGCTTTCTCCGTTACTATTAATCATCTCATTCATATCGGCGGCACAGAGCGATGGAGTTGTGGACGCCCAGTATATATATATATATCAGCTCTGTGTCAGCCGCTCAAGATTAATGGAAAAATCTTGGAGGAAAAGGAAATGGTTCTCTGACACCTTGGTGTGTCCTGACCCTGCGGCCCGGACTTCTCTATGGATTCTGGGAGACGGGACCCAGAGGTGGGAGAGGCGGCTGTGATAGAGAGAATACGGCTCCGGCTCTCCTCTCTCTGGGTTGGTAGAACTTCTCACTTGCTCACGACCCTGGGCGGCATCTCGGTAAGTGACCGGCAGTCTTACAGAACGGCCATTTGGCAATTTGCTCAGCTCCTCCAGCTCTCCAACATTAGGTCTCACCACAGCCTCTATTACTATTACTGACCACAGCTTCTATTACTATTACTGACCACAGCCTCTATTACTATTACTGACCACAGCCTCTATTACTATTACTCACCGGAGCCTCTATTACTATTACTCACCACAGCCTCTATTACTATTACTTACCGGAGCCTCTATTACTATTACTCACCACAGCCTCTATTACTATTACTGACCACAGCCTCTATTACTATTACTTACCACAGCCTCTATTACTATTACTCACCACAGCCTCTATTACTATTACTCACCACAGCCTCTATTACTATTACTCACCACAGCCTCTATTACTATTACTCACCACAGCCTCTATTACTATTACTCACCACAGCCTCTATTACTATTACTCACCACAGCCTCTATTACTATTACTCACCACAGCCTCTATTACTATTACTCACCGGAGCCTCTATTACTATTACTCACCACAGCCTCTATTACTATTACTTACCGGAGCCTCTATTACTATTACTCACAGCAGCCTCTATTACTATTACTCACCACAGCCTCTATTACTATTACTCACCACAGCCTCTATTACTATTACTCACCACAGCCTCTATTACTATTACTCACCACAGCCTCTATTACTATTACTCACCACAGCCTCTATTACTATTACTCACCGGAGCCTCTATTACTATTACTCACCACAGCCTCTATTACTATTACTCACCACAGCCTCTATTACTATTACTTACCGGAGCCTCTATTACTATTACTCACAGCAGCCTCTATTACTATTACTCACCACAGCCTCTATTACTATTACTTACCGGAGCCTCTATTACTATTACTCACCACAGCCTCTATTACTATTACTTACCGGAGCCTCTATTACTATTACTCACAGCAGCCTCTATTACTATTACTCACAGCAGCCTCTATTACTATTACTCACCACAGCCTCTATTACTCACCACAGCCTCTATTACTATTACTCACCACAGCCTCTATTACTATTACTGACCACAGCCTCTATTACTATTACTCACCACAGCCTCTATTACTATTACTCACAGCAGCCTCTATTACTATTACTCACCGGAGCCTTTATTACTATTACTCACCACAGCCTCTATTACTATTACTTACCGGAGCCTCTATTACTATTACTCACAGCAGCCTCTATTACTATTACTCACAGCAGCCTCTATTACTATTACTCACCACAGCCTCTATTACTCACCACAGCCTCTATTACTATTACTCACCACAGCCTCTATTACTATTACTGACCACAGCCTCTATTACTATTACTCACCACAGCCTCTATTACTATTACTCACAGCAGCCTCTATTACTATTACTCACCACAGCCTCTAT
The DNA here is from genome assembly GCA_027789725.1 of Dendropsophus ebraccatus. NCBI lineage: Eukaryota > Metazoa > Chordata > Amphibia > Anura > Hylidae > Dendropsophus > Dendropsophus ebraccatus. The sequence continues at coordinate 1,536,722 of JAQFWZ010000074.1, read as the reverse complement.
TACTATTACTCACCACAGCCTCTATTACTATTACTTACCGGAGCCTCTATTACTATTACTTACCGGAGCCTCTATTACTATTACTCACCGCAACCTCTATTACTATTACTCACCACAGCCTCTATTACTCACCACAGCCTCTATTACTATTACTCACCACAGCCTCTATTACTATTACTTCCCGGAGCCTCTATTACTATTACTCACCACAGCCTCTATTACTATTACTGACCACAGCCTCTATTACTATTACTCACCAGAGCCTCTATTACTATTACTCACCAGAGCCTCTATTACTATTACTCACCAGAGCCTCTATTACTATTACTTACCGGAGCCTCTATTACTATTACTCACCACAGCCTCTATTACTATTACTCACCACAGCCTCTATTACTATTACTCACCACAGCCTCTATTACTATTACTCACCACAGCCTCTATTACTATTACTCACCACAGCCTCTATTACTATTACTCACCACAGCCTCTATTACTATTACTCACCACAGCCTCTATTACTATTACTCACCACAGCCTCTATTACTATTACTCACCACAGCCTCTATTACTATTACTCACCACAGCCTCTATTACTATTACTCACCACAGCCTCTATTACTATTACTCACCACAGCCTCTATTACTATTACTCACCACAGCCTCTATTACTATTACTCACCGGAGCCTCTATTACTATTACTCACCACAGCCTCTATTACTATTACTCACCACAGCCTCTATTACTATTACTCACCACAGCCTCTATTACTATTACTCACCACAGCCTCTATTACTATTACTCACAGCAGCCTCTATTACTATTACTCACCGCAGCCTCTATTACTATTACTCACCACAGCCTCTATTACTATTACTCACCACAGCCTCTATTACTATTACTCACCACAGCCTCTATTACTATTACTTACCACAGCCTCTATTACTATTACTCACCACAGCCTCTATTACTATTACTCACCACAGCCTCTATTACTATTACTTACCACAGCCTCTATTACTATTACTTACCGGAGCCTCTATTACTATTACTTACCGGAGCCTCTATTACTATTACTCACCACAGCCTCTATTACTATTACTCACCACAGCCTCTATTACTATTACTGACCACAGCCTCTATTACTATTACTCAACACAGCCTCTATTACTATTACTCACCACAGCCTCTATTACCATTACCTACTACAGCCTCTATTACTATTACCTACTACAGCCTCTATTACTATTACTCACCACAGCCTCTATTACTATTACTCACCACAGCCTCTATTACTATTACTTACCGCAGCCTCTATTACTATTACCTACTACCACAGCCTCTATTACTATTACTCACAGCAGCCTCTATTACTATTACTCACAGCAGCCTCTATTACTATTACTTACCGGAGCCTCTATTACTATTACTCACAGCAGCCTCTATTACTATTACTCACCACAGCCTCTATTACTATTACTTACCGGAGCCTCTATTACTATTACTCACCACAGCCTCTATTACTATTACTCACAGCAGCCTCTATTACTATTACTTACCACAGCCTCTATTACTATTACTCACAGCAGCCTCTATTACTATTACTCACCGGAGCCTCTATTACTATTACTCACCACAGCCTCTATTACTATTACTTCCCGGAGCCTCTATTACTATTACTCACCGGAGCCTCTATTACTATTACTCACCACAGCCTCTATTACTATTACTTACCACAGCCTCTATTACTATTACTCACCGGAGCCTCTATTACTATTACTCACCACAGCCTCTATTACTATTACTCACCACAGCCTCTATTACTATTACTCACCGGAGCCTCTATTACTATTACTCACCACAGCCTCTATTACTATTACTGACCGGAACCTCTATTACTATTACTTACCGGAGCCTCTATTACTATTACTGACCACAGCCTCTATTACTATTACTCACCACAGCCTCTATTACTATTACTCACCACAGCCTCTATTACTCACCGGAGCCTCTATTACTATTACTCACCACAGCCTCTATTACTATTACTCACCACAGCCTCTATTACTATTACTCACCGCAGCCTCTATTACTATTACTCACCACAGCCTCTATTACTATTACTCACCACAGCCTCTATTACTATTACTCACCACAGCCTTTATTACTATTACTTACCGGAGCCTCTATTACTATTACTTACCGGAGCCTCTATTACTATTACTCACCACAGCCTCTATTACTATTACTCACCACAGCCTCTATTACTATTACTCACCACAGCCTCTATTACTATTACTTACCACAGCCTCTATTACTGTTACTCACCACAGCCTCTATTACTATTACTCACCACAGCCTCTATTACTATTACCTACCACAGCCTCTATTGCTATTACTCACCGGAGCCTCTATTACTATTACTCACCACAGCCTTTATTACTATTACTGACCACAGCCTCTATTACTGTTACTCACCACAGCCTCTATTACTGTTACTCACCACAGCCTCTATTACTATTACTGACCACAGCCTCTATTACTATTACTCACCACAGCCTTTATTACTATTACTGACCACAGCCTCTATTACTGTTACTCACCACAGCCTCTATTACTGTTACTCACCACAGCCTCTATTACTATTACTGACCACAGCCTCTATTACTATTACTTACCGGAGCCTCTATTACTATTACTTACCGGAGCCTCTATTACTATTACTCACCACAGCCTCTATTACTATTACTTACCACAGCCTCTATTACTATTACTTACCACAGCCTCTATTACTATTTCTCACAGCAGCCTCTATTACTATTACTCACCGGAGCCTCTATTACTATTACTCACCGGAGCCTCTATTACTATTACTCACCACAGCCTCTATTACTATTACTCACCACAGCCTCTATTACTATTACTTACCGGAGCCTCTATTACTGTTACTCACCACAGCCTCTATTACTATTACTCACCGCAGCCTCTATTACTATTACTCACCGCAGCCTCTATTACTATTACTCACCACAGCCTCTATTACTATTACTTACCACAGCCTCTATTACTATTACTCACCGGAGCCTCTATTACTATTACTTACCGGAGCCTCTATTACTATTACTCACCACAGCCTCTATTACTATTACTTACCGCAGCCTCTATTACTATTACTCACCGCAGCCTCTATTACTATTACTCACCGCAGCCTCTATTACTATTACTTACCACAGCCTCTATTACTATTACTGACCACAGCCTCTATTACTATTACTCAACACAGCCTCTATTACTATTACTCAACACAGCCTCTATTACTATTACTCACCACAGCCTCTATTACTATTACTCACCACAGCCTCTATTACTATTACTTACCGGAGCCTCTATTACTGTTACTTACCGGAGCCTCTATTACTGTTACTCACCACAGCCTCTATTACTATTACTCACCGGAGCCTCTATTACTATTACTTACCAGAGCCTCTATTACTGTTACTCACCACAGCCTCTATTACTATTACTATTACCACAGCCTCTATTACTATTACTCACCACAGCCTCTATTACTATTACCACAGCCTCTATTACTATTACTCACCACAGCCTCTATTACTATTACTCACCACAGCCTCTATTACTATTACTCACCACAGCCTCTATTACTATTACTTACAGCAGCCTCTATTACTATTACTCACCACAGCCTCTATTACTATTACTCACCGGAGCCTCTATTACTATTACTCACCGGAGCCTCTATTACTATTACTCACAGCAGCCTCTATTACTATTACTTACCGGAGCCTCTTACTATTACTTACCGGAGCCTCTATTACTATTACTTACCGGAGCCTCGGACAGGACACAACTCGGGGATGGATCCCAGCATCCAGCACTGACCAGATTCACAACAACACTGCATCTTAGTAAATCTGCCGGACAGTTCCTGTGCACAACGTCCATTCACAAGGCTGGAGAAGCAGGTACCAGATCTCTGATCTATACAAAAACATCAGAGTGTCAGGGCAAAAAGAAACTCAAAACTGTGCAGGTCCATTAATAAAGAGGAGGACAATGCGGCCAATGTACATAGTGACCTCCCACGTCCCAGCAGATCTTACACTGCTAGGCTATGATCACACATCATCACAACGACGGCCATTCACATAACAGTCACTATTTGCCTTTAAAGGGGTTGTCCAGCGCTACAAAAACACCGCCACTTTTCCGCCTACTGTTGTCTCCAGGTTGGGTGCGGTTTGCAATTAAGCTCCATTTACTTCAATGGAACAGAGTTTCAAAACCCCACCCAAACTGGAGACAACAGTAGGGGGAAAGTGGCCATGTTTTTGTAGCGCTGGATAACCCCTTTAAATCATGGCTGGCCAATAAAACAGACGGCCACTATGATGGTGTGTGAATATCGCCCTATAGTGCATAAAACAAGTTATTCCAGATCTTTTATCTTTTTGAGTTTATTGGATTCAAAAAGTGACCAGGAATCTTACTGGCGATTCTGCCACCAAGCTGAGACGGTGGCGGCTGTACTACACCCAATCAGGTAACGGAGAGAAGACACTGCATGAGATGGTGGCGGCTGTACTACAACCGATCAGGTAACGGATAGAAGACACTGCATGAGACGGTGGCGGCTGTACTACACCGGATGAGGTAACGGAGAGAAGACACTGCATGAGACGGTGGCGGCTGTACTACACCCGATCAGGTAACGGAGAGAAGACACTGCATGAGATGGTGGCGGCTGTACTACACCCGATCAGGTAACGGAGAGAAGACACTGCATGAGACGGTGGCGGCTGTACTACACCGGATGAGGTAACGGAGAGAAGACACTGCATGAGACGGTGGCGGCTGTACTACACCCGATCAGGTAACGGAGAGAAGACACTGCATGAGATGGTGGCGGCTGTACTACACCGGATGAGGTAACGGAGAGAAGACACTGCATGAGATGGTGGCGGCTATATTACACCGGATCAGGTAACGGAGAGAAGACACTGCATGAGATGGTGGCGGCTGTACTACACCGGATCAGGTAACGGAGGGAAGACACTGCATGAGATGGTGGCGGCTGTACTACACCCGATCAGGTAACAGAGAGAAGACACTGCATGAGATGGTGGCGGCTGTACTACACCCGATCAGGTAACGGAGGGAAGACACTGCATGAGATGGTGGCGGCTGTACTACACCCGATCAGGTAACAGAGAGAAGACACTGCATGACATGGTGGCGGCTGTACTACACCCGATCAGGTAACGGAGAGAAGACACTGCATGAGATGGTGGCGGCTGTACTACACCCGATCAGGTAACGGAGGGAAGACACTGCATGAGATGGTGGCGGCTGTACTACACCCGATCAGGTAACGGAGAGAAGACACTGCATGAGACTGTGGCGGCTGTACTACACCGGATGAGGTAACGGAGGGAAGACGCTGCATGAGACGGTGGCGCTGTACTACACCGGATGAGGTAGCGGAGGGAAGACACTGCATGATGAGGTGGCGGCTGTACTACACCGGATTAGGGAGGGCGTAAGCGGGCGCAGTATAGCTGCAGCCCGGACATGAAGGGGTGGGCAGTAGGGGGTTAACAGGGTTTGGGCTTAGGGGAGCATGAGGGCAATGCATGGTCAGGCAGTGGGAAAGGGGGATGGAGCAGGGGGAGTGGGGATGCTGGCAAAGGCCAATAGGGGGGCAAGGGATAGCGTCGGGGAGGGGAGCAGAGCTGAGGTATAAAGGGAAGGGGAGGGGTTTCCTACTTACCAGCTCCTCGTGTCCCGGACCTGAAGCGACGTGCTGCCCTGCTGCAGGATGGACCGAGAGGCTTTCTCTGCCTCCCTGAGGGAGGCCGCGGCACGCCATGGGGCTGACTGGCTGCAGGAGCAGTTCTTGCAGGTACTTGGGGGAACGGGGGGGGGGGGCGGGGGGGGCGGGGGGGGGGGGGGGGCGGCGGGCTCCCAGGGTGCGCACCCCCCCCCCGTATGCCGCAGGCGCCCGCCGGAGCGGCTGAGCGCCGAATTGCCACCCCGCGTAGGGAGCCCTGTCCAGGACCCTCCAGCCCCTGCTGACCGGTCCTCTCCTCGCCAGTCCGGCAGGGCTGCTGGGAGGAATCCCGGAGCGCGGAGAGGTTCCGGTGCCGGGAGAGAGGCACGTGCAGCAGCCTCTGCCTCCTCGGTGCCGGCTTCTGCCTCAGGAGCTGTTGCGGCTGGCCCCTCTCACCGGCTCGTGCAGGGGGCAGTCAGAGGACGGAGCGAGTCCCCCTACAGGTCCCATAAGAAGTGTGGGGCGAAGTCGAGCGCCCGGGCCTGGCGCCGGCCTGAGGGGGTATCCCAGGGGGGGGGCGCCCCTGCCAGCAAGGTCAGCAGAAGTGCGGGTGGAGGTCAGGCGGCAGGGGGCCTACCGCAGTGCTTCTCCAGCGGCCGTCTCCCTGTTCAGCGACAGCCCTAACTTGTTGCAGGCTGTCCCGAGTCAGCCTGGTGAGTTGCGGTCCATGTCTGTTTTGCCTGTGTCGTATGGTGTGAGTGGTGTGGGTGCGAGTGGGGCCAGGGTTCAGGGGTCTGTTAGTGGTGGGCGTCAGTTTGCTGGTATGGGTGAGGTGGTTGCGCAGTTTTTGGCAGGTATGCGTAAGATGTTGTCGCAAGGTGCGGCCGCCCGGGGGTGTGTGGGGTCTCCGGTAACTGCGTGGGTGGGGGGGGTAGTGCTGCGCCTGCGTCAGCTCCGGCGGTCGGATCGGCGAGTGGCGCGTTGGTGCCGGCGTCAGTGGGGGTGTCGGCTTCTGAGGTTTCGGTGAGGTTGGATGACGCGGCGCTTGGGGAGGTGAACGTCTGCTTTGAGGGGCCCCTGGGGGCCCACCTCAAGCAGGAGGTACGGGAGAAGATTTGGCGGGGTGAGTACGTGGAAATATTTTCCCTGCTGCCCCTCGAAAAATTTTATTTAGATAAGGGAAAGCCTGATGACAGCAAGAAGGAGGAGGAGGAGAAGCAGCGGTATCGGCCGATTCCGCGCACTTTTGCTAACTGGCTTCAGGCTTTCGCAATTTTGGCCAGCGTGGTAGGGGGAAAAGGCTCCTCAATGCTGCTCGGCCCTGTTTTGCTACCTTGACTCGATAGGCGAGGCATATCAGGTTTACGGTGGCACGGCATGGCTGCGGTATGACGAGCAGTTTAGACAGCGCAAGGCGGTTCGCCCATCCCTGAGGTGGGATCATAAGGATATAGCCTTGTGGATGCGGCTCATGACAGCAGCGCGCGCTCCGTCGCAGCCGTTTCGGTCTGGGGCCGGGGGTTCGGCGTCATCTGCCGGAACCTCGGCCAGCCAGAGGCCAGGGTGTTGCTGGCAATATAACGAGGGACACTGTCGTTTTGGTTCCTCGTGCAAGTTCAAGCATGAGTGCGGAACTTGCGGGGGGAACCACCCTCAATCGCGATGCTTCAAGAAGCAGAAGGGACGTACCGGAGAGACTAGCGGTAAAAAGTCGGACGCCAGTGAGCCTAGAGGCGATGCGTCCGTATCTAAATGAGTACCCTGATCGGGCGGCGGCGGAGTTATTGTTGGCCGGATTCCAGTGGGGATTTCGGATCCCCTTTTTGACGGAGGCTCCGAAATTGGGCAAGGAGGTGGCCATGGGGCGGATGGCGGGTCCGTTTGCGGACCCGCCGTGGCCCCACCTACGGGTTTCTCCTTTAGGTTTGGTACCCAAGAAGGAACCTAATAAATTCCGGTTAATTCACCATTTGTCCTATCCGGCAGGGTTGTCCGTTAACGATGGGATCGAGCAAGACGTTTGCTCGGTTTCATACGTGTCGTTTGACAAGGCGGTGGACTGGGTGCGGCGGTGCGGACATTGAGGCCGCATTTCGGCTCTTGCCGGTGCATCCTGAATGTTTCCATTTGCTGGGGTGTGTGTGGGAGGGGGCGTACTATGTGGACTGCTGCCTTCCTATGGGGTGCTCAATCTCTTGTTCATATTACGAGACATTTAGCACCTTTGTGGAATGGGTCGTGCGCAGGGAGTCGGGTTTGCAGTCGGTGTTGCATTACCTGGATGACTTCCTGTGCATTGGTCCGGCGCAGTCCACTTGTTGCTCTCTTCTGTTGCATACGGTTGAGCAGGTGGCCCGCAAGTTCGGCATCCCATTGGCACCGGAAAAGACGGAGGGCCCGGCTACGGTCATCCGTTTATTGGGTATCGAGATTGATTCGGTGGCAATGGAGTGCCGACTTCCTGGTGACAAACTGGTGGAGCTGCGGGAGTTGGTGGGTTGTTTCTTGGAATTGCGCAAGGTTCGTTTGCGGCAGTTGCAATCGCTGCTGGGCAAGCTGAACTTTGCTTGCCGTATCATGCCAATGGGGCGCATTTTTTGCCGCCGACTAGCGCAGGCCACGGCTGGGGTGCGTTCGCCGATGCATAGGATACGGTTGACGGCGGATCACAGGGCGGATTTGCAGGTGTGGGCGCAGTTCTTGGTGAGTTTTAATGGCCGGTCTGTGTGGATGGAGGAGTGGATTGGGAATGTGGATATGGAACTGTTCACTGATGCGTCTGGGTCAGTTGGGTTCGGAGCGTACTTGAGTGGTGAATGGTTTGCTGGAGAGTGGCCGGATAGTTGGCGGGAGAATGGGTGGGTCCGTAACCTGGCCCTGTTAGAATTGTTCCCAATAGTGGCTGCGCTTGAAGTATGGGGTGACAGGTTTCGGAACAAGCGGGTCCGCTTTTGTTGCGACAACTTGTCAGTCTGACGGCATCTTCCCCACCGGTGGTTCGACTGCTGCGGCGCCTGGTGTTGCGAGGGCTGGAACTGAATGCGTGGGTACTGGCGTGTCATCTGCCAGGGAATGCTAATGCTATAGCTGATGCACTTTCTCGTTTGCAGTTTGATCGGTTCCGTTTGTTGGCTCCGGAGGCGGCGCAACAGGGGAAGCCCGTTCCGAGCTGTTTGTGGGAAGTGGTATCCGGACAGCGTTTGGTTTGATGCAGCAGGCCGTATCGGGAAGCACGTGGCGGAGTCATTCGGTGGCGTGGCAGGAGTGGCTGAGTTTCTGTGGGCAGTGGGGGGTAGATGGTGTGCATGGTGAGCTCGTTCCTTTGTTATTGTGTTTTATTGGTGATTTGTTTGGGGCCGGGGTGTCGGGTGCGGGGATGGTTCGGAAATTGTCAGGGTTGGCGTATTGGTTTAAGTTGCTTGGGGTGCGTGATTTGACTAAAGAATTTGTAGTTCGGCAGGCGGTGAGGGGGTATCGACGGTCGCGGGTGTCTAGGGACGGGAGACGGCCGGTGTCCTTTGATGTTTTGGGACGATTGGTGGGGGACCTGGAAGGAGTTTGTTTTGATGTTTATGAACGCCTGTTGTTTAGTGTGGCCTTTTCGCTTGCGTTCTTTGGGGCGTTCAGGATCGGGGAGTTGGTCAGCTCGTCTTGTGAGGCCCAGGGTGGGATGCAGCTGGCGGATGTGGTGCTGGGGCAGGGATATGTGTCCTGTTGGTTGTGGCGCTCTAAGACGGACCAGGCGGGCAGGGGCAGGAGGGTGTTGTTGTACGCGGTTCCCGGTTCTGTGGCGTGCCCGGTGGAGAGCGTGCGGTTGTTTAGTGCGGTTCGGCCGAGGGGTGCTGGGGGTTCCTTCTGGATTTATAGGGATGGGAGAGCGCTCGCGCTTTCAGTTTGTGGCTGTGTTCCGTAAGTGCCTGGCGAGACTGGGCCTTCCGGCACGGGAGTTCGCTTCCCATTCGTTTCGGATTGGGGCGGCGACAGAGGCGGTTCGCTGGGGGTTGGGGGAATCTGTGGTGCGCCAGATGGTCGGTGGGAGTCCGCTAGGTTTAGGTCCTATGTTAGGTTAGATTTGTTTTAAAATAGAAGGGGGGGGGGGCGTGCTGCTTTACGGGGTGTTGTTTTTCATGCTGTTGTTGTTTTGTGTTTTATTGTAGGCCCGGCATGCTTGGTGTGGATTCTCGGCCATTCGTTTGTTCGGAGGGGGGCGAGCCGTGCTGACATCCGGGCAGAGGGAAGGCAACTGGGTTTCCCACGGGCAGAGATTCAGGTTCATTGGATGGGAATAGGTGGCATGCTGTGGAGTGGAGTTCTTCCAGAAGTCCATTACTATTCCAGGTTGGATAGGCTGCCTGACATTCTGGCTCTTCACGTTGGGGGTAACGACCTCGGCGTCAGATCTTCTAGGGATCTGATCAGGGACATTAAGTGCGATCTGTTGCGTCTGTGGTCGTTGTTCCCCGGCGTGATTGTGGTATGGTCCGAGATAGTGGCAAGGTTCGTGTGGAAGCACGCGCGCTCTGTGGACAAGTTGAATCGGGCACGTGGGCGAGTTAACCGCGAGGTGTCTCGCTTTGTAGCTCGCAACGGGGGCATTGTGGTCCGACACCGGGAGTTGGAAGTCCCTACTAGGGGGTTTATGGACAGTGATGGGGTGCACCTTAATGGGGTGGGGACAGATCTGTGGTCTTCTGACATTCAGGATGGGCTGGAGAAGGCGGTCGGTGTGTGGCGGGACTCGCGAGTTCAAGGGGTCGAGCTCGCTCGTGGTGGCGGAGGGGTGGTCGTGGATGGCACTGTGTGAGGAGGTGTTGGAGGTGAGATCATGAAGGTGGCAATCCCCTCTCCTTTAGGTTGCAGGGAGATGGGGCATGGTTGGTGGTGCTTACCGCTTAGGCGGAGGAATAATTGTTCTCTGGGAAGCAGTATTGGGGCATATTTGCCAGCCCCGAGTCGGCGCGGTGCGACGGGGGGACCAATAGTTCATACTGCTGCTGGGCCATCCATGACCTCCCTGATGGGTATGTTATTAGGTTGGGTGGGAGTTATCGGGGTTTAAATAGTTTGTGTTTATGTGTGACATGTTATTTATTGTTCAATAAAAGGCTGCTGTGGCCATTATTCCAACATTAGCAGGTGTCATGTCTTCTTTTAAGGTAAAGGGGAGGTGTATTGTGGGGAGGGGTAAAGTAAGATAATGGCGGGGATGTGCTTTAAAGTTATCATTTTATGTAACCCCCGTAATTTGCCCTACCCCTAGTCAAGGTAAGAGAGAGAAGACACTGCATGAGACGGTGGCGGCTGTCCTACACCGGATTAGGTTACGGAGGGAAGACACTGCATGAGACAGTTGCGGCTATACTACACCGGATTAGGTTACGGAGGGAAGACGCTGCATGATGAGGTGGCGGCTATACTACACCGGATTAGGTTACGGAGGGAAGACACTGCATGATGAGGTGGCGGCTGTACTACACCGGATGAGGTAACGGAGGGAAGACACTGCATGAGACAGTTGCGGCTATACTCCACCGGATTAGGTTACGGAGGGAAGACACTGCATGAGATGGTGGCGGCTGTACTACACCGGATTAGGTAAAGGAAGGAAGACACATTGCATTATGAGGTGGCGGCTGTACTACACCGGATTAGGTAACGGAGAGAGGACACTGCATGAGACGGTGGTGGCTATATTACACCGGATTAGGTAAAGGAGGGAAGACGCTGCATGAGATGGTGGCGGCTATACTACACCGGATGAGGTAAAGGAGAGAAGACACTGCATTATGAGGTGGCGGCTGTACTACACCGGATGAGGTAACGGAGGGAAGACACATTGCATTATGAGGTGGCGGCTGTACTACACCGGATGAGGTAAAGGAAGAGTTGGAAATATGAGAGTCTCTCCTGATGCTTCACCACCCCAAGGCTTCTCCTGAGACACAACGCTGCGTGTTTGCCGCACTTTCTGTTGTTGTCCCATTTTAGTGACTGAAGATGTTTTTTCTCTGCCGTTTTATCCGTCATGTAATTCTTTCTGGATTTCTATGGAAGAACTGTGGACAATCTACAGAAGAATCACCAACATACATGAGAAGTCTACTAATAAAACATGTGAACCCGGCCTAATGTTCTACTACAAGAAATAACGGAACCCATTGGCCTGATCCACCGGCAACCACCGCCAAATTGTATATTCTTTTCCCTCTAAAGACTGTAACCTCAGAATGTTTAAAGCCCATCTCATATGGAAAAACATTAGATACATCACAGAGACAAGCCAAAAGTTTTGGTCAGTTGGGGTCCGGGTGTTCAGACCCTCAGCGTAGAGCGGGGAGCAGTGGGCGGCATCGGGTAGAGCGGGGAGCAGTGGGCGGCATCAGCTAGAGCGGGGAGCAGTGGGCGGCATCAGCTAGAGCGGGGAGCAGTGGGCGGCATCAGCTAGAGCGGGGAGCAGTGGGCGGCATCGGGTAGAGCGGGGAGCAGTGGGCGGCATCAGGTAGAGCGGGGAGCAGTGGGTGGCATCAGGTAGAGCGGGGAGCAGTGGGCGGCATCAGGTAGAGCTGGAAGGAGTAGCAGCCTCTTTCCTTGGATCACTGAGATCTCTGACCCTGCAGACCACAAGCTCCATGGAAGAAGAAGCTTAAAGTGTCTCTGACCAATCAGTGATGGTGTCTCTGTAAAGACACTTTAAATAAAAACTAAACACAAATGTTGGTTTTCTTAGATAAAAAGATTAATATGAAAATTCTGCACCCTTACTCCTACCATCAAAATCCTTGGTTACAAAGCCAAGATTACAAGGTTTCCAGACTGAGCTACAAAGAATCGACAGTAACTTCTGAGCCGAGACCAGCCCGGAACAGATAGATCCAGCCCCGGAACAGATAGATCCAGCCCCGGAACAGATAGATCCAGCCCAGGAACAGATAGATCCAGCCCAGGAACAGATAGATCCAGCCCAGGAACAGATAGATCGAGCCACAGAACAGACAGATCCAGAGGCAGCTGATCTCCACCGCTCAGCCATCGCTTATTTACATCTCATCTCTTTAGTTGATTCTTTCGAGTGTTCCTGTAGTTTGTTTATAGCCATATAACGTGTCTGTATACGGGATAATCCCGGTGACTAATCACCTCAAATGACCCGAAACGTGATGAAGCCCAGAGGAGCAGAGGTTTATCGGAGGACAGAGAAGAACCCCGCTCTGTTATTACACTCCAGCCCTTCACACTTATCCATTGTAATTGGAATATAAAATCTCGGCTGATTAGGAAACTGAACTACGTTAGGAGAGAGTCCTGGCTTGTACTATATCATTAATTTAGTCCCTTAAAATAAAGTATGGATCAGATTAATACTATGTAAATTATGTACAGTATAAGTGAGTAGGACACACAACATGGCGTCAGTCATGTGACCCCCCCCCCCTCCAATAGTATGACCCCTGTATTCAGTTATCACTGATCATGTATCAAACAGGTAAGTAGTATGATATTATAGCAGAGCTGGACCATGCACAACATTATCACTATCCTATAATAGAGGAGCAGTGGTTCCTGTCATTTTGAAAGGAGCCCCTGCTCCTCCATTGAACATATGGATTGTACTGCTGTTTTTACAAGGTGGTAAGCAGTGATGCTCTGCATTACCACCCACTTAAAGAGTAAGGCTGACTTTACACAAAGAGATTTATCTTTTATTTAGATTTCTGAAGCCAAAGCCAGGGACAGACTATAAACAGAGAACAGGTTATAAAGGAAAGACTTTTCTCTCTCTCTCTCTCTCTCTCTCTCATGTTTTCTATTCTTGGTTTTGGCTTCCAAAATCTTTCAGATAAATCTCTGTGTAAAGGCGGCCTTACTGCACCCTTACCCTTACTGTGCGAATTCTCTGCACCCTTACTCTTACTGGGCGGAGTTCTCTGCACCCTTACTCTTACTGGGCGGAGTTTTCTGCACCCTTAGGGCGGCTTCACACTAAGGAATTCTCGCGGACAATGTCCGCGGAATTCCGTCAGCTGTCCGCCCGCACATCTGGGAGCCTTTCCGCCGGCCCCATAGACACCATTCTATGGGCCGGCGTCCTCCGCTATACGCTGAAAGAGGTGTCATGTCACTTTTAGCGGATCGCGGAATACGCTGGCCCATAGAATGGTGTCTATGGAGCCAGCGGAAAAGCGCATGCCTGTGCGGGCAGACAGCTGACGGAATTCCGCGGACATTGTCCGCGAGAATTCCGTAGTGTGAACCTGCCCTTCCTCTTACTGGGCGGAGTTCTCTGCACCCTTCCTCTTACTGGGCGGAGTTCTCTGCACCCTTCCTCTTACTGGGCGGAGTTCTCTGCACCCTTCCTCTTACTGGGCGGAGTTCTCTGCACCCTTCCTCTTACTGGGCGGAGTTCTCTGCACCCTTCCTCTTACTGGGCGGAGTTTTCTGCACCCTTCCTCTTACTGGGCGGAGTTTTCTGCACCCTTCCTCTTACTGGGCGGAGTTCTCTGCACCCTTCCTCTTACTGGGCAGAGTTCTCTGCACCCTTCCTCTTACTGGGCAGAGTTCTCTGCACCCTTCCTCTTACTGGGCAGAGTTCTCTGCACCCTTCCTCTTACTGGGCAGAGTTCTCTGCACCCTTCCTCTTACTGGGCTGAGTTCTCTGCACCCTTCCTCTTACTGGGCAGAGTTCTCTGCACCCTTCCTCTTACTGGGCAGAGTTCTCTGCACCCTTCCTCTTACTGGGCAGAGTTCTCTGCACCCTTCCTCTTACTGGGCGGAGTTCTCTGCACCCTTCCTCTTACTGGGCGGAGTTCTCTGCATCCTTCCTCTTACTGGGCAGAGTTCTCTGCACCCTTCCTCTTACTGGGCGGAGTTCTCTGCATCCTTCCTCTTACTGGGCGGAGTTCTCTGCACCCTTCCTCTTACTGGGCGGAGTTCTCTGCACCCTTCCTCTTACTGGGCGGAGTTCTCTGCACCCTTACTCTTACTGGGCGGAGTTCTCTGCACCCTTACTCTTACTGGGCGGAGTTCTCTGCACCCTTCCTCTTACTGGGCGGAGTTCTCTGCACCCTTACTCTTACTGGGCGGAGTTCTCTGCACCCTGTCCAGAGTATAATCACTGAGCAGGAGGAACACCGTGCACATAGTAAGAAGCTTAGATGCCACAAAGACAATATAGAAACAGGAGCTCCTCTCATCTTTCTGCTCCTCATCAGCTAACAACATGCTCCATACTGCACGGCCGCAGAGGTAAGGGCTGATAACGTGCATCTCTGCCCCGGCCCATCCAGAGTGGGAACAAATCAGGGTTAAATCCAAAGCTAATTTGGCCGCTCTATTGGCTGAATTTTGGGAGGAATCTTAATCTCCATCCCCCCCACCTTATCTTATGATGTAGCCTGTATGCTCAGCCAGCACAGATGGAGGAGGCCATGTGCAGTCCCACCAGGCCCATACAGGACTCATCCACAGCCCATGCTACTGGGTACATGAGACATGTGGAGGAGGCCATGTGCAGTCCCACCAAGTCCATACAGGACTCATCCATAGACCATGCTACTGGGTACATACAGGACATGTGGAGGAGGCTATGTGCAGTCCTACCTGGACCATACGGGATTCATCTATAGACCATGCTACTGGGTACACGAGACATGTGGAGGAGGCTATGTGCTGTCCCAGGGCCGGATTAAAGGGAGGGCACCAGGGGCACGTGCCTCGGGGCCTCCACCACTTAGGGGCCCCCACCAGCTCGAACCCTAACAGAACGGTGCTGCTTACCCAGGATATCAGGCCATGTAATAGGGCCCTAACACCGTGGGCAACAGCGCGCAGAAAGTTCTGTTTTCTTACATTGCTTTATTAACACAAACACAATGTGGGAATACACTCTGATACTTAGTCCACCCCCCCCCCTCTGCTCCTGTCTCTAGGGCCTGGCATCTTCCCCTGTACTGCAGCCTCGTGACCACGAGCATAACAGAAGAGGATACGGACCTATACAGCCAGGAGCGAGGAGGGGTCTGTGCTAAGTCACCTACAGTAAGCAGCCATCTGTATAGATCGCGGTATAGTTTATTTATTTATTTATTTTTTTTTGGGGGGGGGGGTTGGCCCGGGGCCTCCACCAACCTTAATCCGGCCCTGTGCAGTCCCACCAGGCCCATACAGGACTCATCCATAGGCCATGCTACTGGGTACACGAGACATGTGGAGGAGGCTATGTGCAGTCCCACCAGGTCCTTACAGGACTCATCCATAGGCCATGCTACTGGGTACACGAGACATGTGGAGGAGGCTATGTGCAGTCCCACCAGGTCCTTACAGGACTCATCCATAGGCCATGCTACTGGGTACACGAGACATGTGGAGGAGGCCATGTGCAGTCCCACCAGGACTCATCCATAGACCATGCTACTGGGTACATACAGGACATGTGGAGGAGGCTATGTGCAGTCCCACCAGGACCATATGGGACTCATCTATAGCTGCCTTTTAGCCTTATATCACATGCACAGTATGATAGAAAGGTAGATGCCCTTATGGGCCCAATAGCCAAGGAACATTAATTCTTCCATATCTTTCCATCTCTCTTACCGATACATCGCTGGCCGTCAGCAGATGTCAGATATCCCCGAGGACAAATACAGTAATAGCTCCCAATTGTGTTGGAACATTCTCCTCCGTTACAGATGCCGGTGACCGCGCTGCATTCATCGATGTCTGTTCACAGAAACACAAGGAGAGTTACAGGGGGTCTCCGCTGCCAAATACATTGATTACTTCTACAACATGTCAGAAATCATTGGTGATGGGGGCAGGGGGTGGGCGATGGGGGCAGGGGGTGGTTGGCGGATTGGTGATGGGGGATTGGTGATGGGGGCAGGGGGTGGTTGGCGGATTGGTGATGGGGGATTGGTGATGGGGGGCGGGGGGTTGGCGGATTGGTTATGGGGGTGGGGGATTGGTGATTGGTGTGTGTGTTTGGTAATGGGGCGGGGGTTGGCGATGGGGGTCATCTGCTTAGAGTCCCCCCTAAGGTACAGTCTTTGATGAATTATTCACATAGAAGAAATAGTGGCACTCACCAGGTTAAATTGCAAGTAAAACAGACTTTATTCCATTATTCCAGAGCTGGCAACTGGGATGTGGATCGACAATCCACATCCTAGTTGCCAGCTCTGGAATAATAGAATAAAGTCTGTTTTACTTGCAATTTAACCTGGTGAGTGCCACTATTTCTTCTATGTGAATAATTCATCAAAGACTGTGTATTGGAGTTGAGCACCACCAAGGTATTGCATTAGAAAAGCCTGCTCCAGCTAGTCACACTATTACTGTTGCTTGAAAGCCACAGCCGGTAGTGCCGAGACGGCTCTCATTGCATGCACAGTCTGATAGGACCCGGTGTTGGGGGCACTGGGGTGGTTGTAGCTTTTATCCTCAGAATTATTTGTTACGTTTTCACTGATGACCTTCTGTGATTTCTGGCTGTAATGGGGGGTTGTGCAATTGGTGAAGCTCTTTTTATCTTGCCAACTCCTGTACTTCAGCTGTTCTCAGCTTCCTGACCATCTCTGGCCGGGAAGCCATTTCTACGAGACGCCCATAGAGCTGCCCTATAATTACACCTGATTTGCCACCAAGTAATGTCCCCCCCATAGATCCCAGTTTGTATGATAATCAAGTAAAACCTGCCCCTCGTCCTGTCCCTCATTCTGCCCTCCTCATCCTGTCCCTCGTCCTGCCCCTCGTCCTGCCCCTCGTCCTGCCCTCCTCATTCTGCCCTCCTCATTCTGCCCTCCTCGTCCTGCCCTCCTCATCCTGCCCTCCTCATCCTGCCCTCCTCATCCTGCCCTCCTCATCCTGCCCTCCTCGTCCTGCCCTCCTCGTCCTGCCCTCCTCGTCCTGCCCTCCTCGTCCTGCCCTCCTCGTCCTGCCCTCCTCGTCCTGCCCTCCTCGTCCTGCCCTCCTCATCCTGCCCTCCTCGTCCTGCCCTCCTCGTCCTGCCCTCCTCGTCCTGCCCTCCTCGTCCTGCCCTTCAGTTCTTTGTCCCCTTCCGCTCATCGCTAACATCATTTAATATTTGAAAACAGGTTTTATGTGCACATATATTTTTCTTTGTGGACTTTTCTTTATTTAGATGGTGCAAAGGATTAAAGAACGTGCTGCTACTGCTTCCACCGTCCACTGGCTGTTCTAGGCCTTAGGGTACAAACCCACTTGACGTATTTGCTGCGTGAATCAGTCTTAAAAATAAGCAGGCAAAACGCAGGTTGGCTTTATATGATTGTTCTGCGTTAAAATACGCAATTGCGTATTTTTGAAGCATGAAGCTACATGCGTTTTTCACACAGGTTGTTAACAACTGATGCTTTGCTAACAACAAGCTTCATGCTTCAAAAATACGCAATTGCGTATTTTAACGCAGAACAATCATATAAAGCCAACCTGCGTTTTGCCTGCTTATTTTTAAGACTGATTCACGCAGCAAATACGTCAAGTGGGTTTGTACCCTTACTAGGTCCAGGTGAGTGCTGCTGGTGTCACCACCATCTATTGGTTGTACTAGGCCCTATTAGGTTCAGGTGAGTGCTGCTGGTGTCACCACCATCCACTGGCTGTTCGAGGCCTTACTGGGTCCAGGTGAGTGCTGCTGGTGTCACCACCATCCACTGGTTGTTTGAGGCCTTACTGGGTCCAGGTGAGTGCTGCTGGTGTCACCACCATCCACTGGTTGTTTGAGGCCCTATTAGGTTCAGGTGAGTGCTGCTGGTGTCACCACCATCCACTGGTTGTTTGAGGCCCTATTAGGTTCAGGTGAGTGCTGCTGGTGTCACCACAATCCACTGGCTGTTCGAGGCCCTATTAGGTTCAGGTGAGTGCTGCTGGTGTCACCACCATCCACTGGTTGTTTGAGGCCCTATTAGGTTCGGGTGAGTGCTGCTGGTGTCACCACAATCCACTGGCTGTTCGAGGCCCTACTGGGTTCAGGTGAGTGCCGCTGGCGTTGCTACACCTGACCTAAAGACAAGAGCGGTGCTGTGGAAGGAAGTGGCCATGTTTTCTAATGCTGGAGAACCCCTTTAAGTCCAATAGCCTCACCCGGTGTACAGTATGATGCGTCATCCTATTTTTTTGCCAATACAAAGAATATTTACCATGGATGAGAGCGAATGTGAATGATCCCCTAATGATAGGCAGACGTTATAATGGCTGGAGATCTGGTCTTCCCGGAATGTGAGAGAAATCAGGGAATGAGAAGAATAAAGTGAGCGAGCGAATGGCGTACAAGGTTCCCGTATACTGGATGTTGCTTCATGGCCACAATGAATCCCTTTGTCCATCCCAGTGAAGAAGCTGAACACGTTTCCTCCCAATTACTTTCACATATTTTCACATAAAGAGAAGGATTTATTTTCCCTAAACAAACGTTTTATCCCCCGGTGATTCGGACGTCAATTATAGGACAGCTGGGACCCTGCGGGCCGGGGGGTGGGGGGGGGGGGGGCTGGAGCTGCTCGCATCATCTCAACATCCCCAAATAATTATCAGGAACCTTGGAAAGTCCAAAAACACAGCAGCCCGTCTCTCTTTTATCTGCTGCTCCCGATTGTTTGTGCTCCGTGATCCGGCCGGGAGGCTCTTATACTAATCAGAGACGACATCAATGGAGGAGTCCGTCTCTTGGCCGTGGCTGATAGTACGAATGAGCATCTGTACATTGCAGCTTCATTAGTGTAGCGATTCGTGCTACAAAATGCGGTCCGCCTTACAACATGTTCTTTTTTTTTTTTTATGCGGCACGGATGAATACCATAGGATCCATGTTCTGCAATTGCGGACAGAACGGATGTGGGAATGTAGCCTCAGTGTTTCTCTGTCCTGTCCTCCCTGTATTAGGGAATAGGTCGCCGTCTTATACATAAAGACAAAATTCTACTGTTCCTGAAGTGCAACTATAATAACAACAACAATAATAACAACTATAATAACAACAACAATAATAACAACTATAATAATAACAATAATAATGACAACTATAATAATAATAACAACAACTACAATAATAACAACAACTATAATAACAACAACTATAATAACAACAATAATAACAATAATAACTATAATAATAATAACAACAACAACTATAATAACTATAATAATAACAATAACAATTATAATAACTATAATAATAATAACTATAATAATAACAATAATAACTATAATAATAATAAAATAAATGCAAATATGCAAATTCAACTCCTGTACTCTTCCCCGCCGACCATCAATAATATTCTGTATAGCCGGGGTTTATATACCTGTAGCCAGTGTGGACCCGATGAAAATACTGTATAGGATATAGCATAATCATGTTCAGCTGTATATAGGCCGTTGTGTATGCTGTGAGGGCCCCGTATACCCACGCTCGGCTGTATATAGGACGTTGTGTATGCTGTGAGGGCCCCGTATACCCACGCTCGGCTGTATATGGGACGTTGTGTATGCTGTGAGGGCCCCGTATACCCACGCTCGGCTGTATATGGGACGTTGTGTATGCTGTGAGGGCCCCGTATACCCACGCTCGGCTGTATATCGGACGTTGTGTATGCTGTGAGGGCCCCGTATACCCACGCTCGGCTGTATATAGGACGTTGTGTATGCTGTGAGGGCCCCGTATACCCACGCTCGGCTGTATATGGGACGTTGTGTATGCTGTGAGGGCCCCGTATACCCACGCTCGGCTGTATATGGGACGTTGTATATGCTGTGAGGGCCCCGTATACCCACGCTCGGCTGTATATGGGACGTTGTGTATGCTGTGAGGGCCCCGTATACCCACGCTCGGCTGTATATGGGACGTTGTGTATGCTGTGAGGGCCCCGTATACCCACGCTCGGCTGTATATGGGACGTTGTATATGCTGTGAGGGCCCCGTATACCCACGCTCGGCTGTATATGGGACGTTGTGTATGCTGTGAGGGCCCCGTATACCCACGCTCGGCTGTATATGGGACGTTGTGTATGCTGTGAGGGCCCCGTATACCCACGCGTATACCCACGCTCGGCTGTATATGGGACGTTGTATATGCTGTGAGGGCCCCGTATACCCACGCTCGGCTGTATATGGGTCGTTGTGTATGCTGTGAGGGCCCCGTATACCCACGCTCGGCTGTATATGGGACGTTGTGTATGCTGTGAGGGCCCCGTATACCCACGCTCGGCTGTATATAGGCCGTTGTGTATGCTGTGAGGGCCCCGTATACCCACGCTCGGCTGTATATAGGCCGTTGTGTATGCTGTGAGGGCCCCGTATACCCACGCTCGGCTGTATATGGGACGTTGTGTATGCTGTGAGGGCCCCGTATACCCACGCTCGGCTGTATATGGGACGTTGTGTATGCTGTGAGGGCCCCGTATACCCACGCTCGGCTGTATATGGGACGTTGTGTATGCTGTGAGGGCCCCGTATACCCACGCTCGGCTGTATATAGGACGTTGTGTATGCTGTGAGGGCCCCGTATACCCACGCTCGGCTGTATATGGGACGTTGTGTATGCTGTGAGGGCCCCGTATACCCACGCTCGGCTGTATATGGGACGTTGTGTATGCTGTGAGGGCCCCGTATACCCACGCTCGGCTGTATATAGGCCGTTGTGTATGCTGTGAGGGCCCCGTATACCCACGCTCGGCTGTATATGGGACGTTGTGTATGCTGTGAGGGCCCCGTATACCCACGCTCGGCTGTATATAGGACGTTGTGTATGCTGTGAGGGCCCCGTATACCCACGCTCGGCTGTATATGGGACGTTGTGTATGCTGTGAGGGCCCCGTATACCCACGCTCGGCTGTATATAGGACGTTGTGTATGCTGTGAGGGCCCCGTATACCCACGCTCGGCTGTATATGGGACGTTGTGTATGCTGTGAGGGCCCCGTATACCCACGCTCGGCTGTATATAGGACGTTGTGTATGCTGTGAGGGCCCCGTATACCCACGCTCGGCTGTATATGGGACGTTGTGTATGCTGTGAGGGCCCCGTATACCCACGCTCGGCTGTATATGGGACGTTGTGTATGCTGTGAGGGCCCCGTATACCCACGCGTATACCCACGCTCGGCTGTATATGGGACGTTGTGTATGCTGTGAGGGCCCCGTATACCCACGCTCGGCTGTATATAGGCCGTTGTGTATGCTGTGAGGGCCCCGTATACCCACGCTCGGCTGTATATAGGCCGTTGTGTATGCTGTGAGGGCCCCGTATACCCACGCTCGGCTGTATATAGGCCGTTGTGTATGCTGTGAGGGCCCCGTATACCCACGCTCGGCTGTATATAGGACGCGG